>KK119305.1:247312-284056 GCA_000611955.2 Stegodyphus mimosarum | reverse complement strand
TTGCTTCGCAGAGCAATTCGCGGAAGTTGGCCTCTACCGAAAAGGGTGCGTAGCAAGATATACTAAATACTACCGCACTTTAATTTATTTTACAATGCAATCACGTAGTAAGCACTATGGCTTATAAATTTAAACTGTTAGCTGGTCAGGCGAACGTTGAGCAGCGTGACCGTGATCTGAGGCAAAGCTCTCACACACCGAGAGGTTTCCACCTCTGGCTTAAATAGTGCTTGGCTGAACTTCAAAATTAGCATAAGCTAAAAACGCGCGCTTCTTCTGACAGGAAGTTGAAGCAGAGAGGAGATAGAAAAGATTTAAATTAAAATAAACTTGGTTAGTTTAACTAAAACCTTACATGGCTACTGCTATTGATTATTATGATGAAAGCGATGCTTTATTTTTTAATTAATCATTGATATTGCTATATTAACATAAACAAAAGTTATAAAATTTATGGATTATGTACTTGCATTTTGAGCTTATTATTTGTCGAATGACGAAAGAATAATTTTTTCTTCTTTTTCATCAATCGTATAATGAAACAGAAGCAGGGGTTGCGTAATTAAACTGCTAAATTAGAAATGTTCAGGCATTCTCTATTTCATCTCTTTGTTATTAGAACATGCAAAGGGAGGGGGAAACAAGCACATATTTGTTCATAACAGCGCCGAGGGTTAATCCTTTTGTATAAAATTTAATTTCATCTTTCCCATTACTCCTTTACGTAGGAAAGCGATCGAAATATTTACTTTTTATATATTCTTCATTCATATTCATGTCTTCATTACAGCAAAACTGAAAATAGGAAAGTATTTCAATAGAAATACCTTTGCTATTCTTTCACTGATCCCTTCTTCGCTTGTTTGCGATCCTTTGTTCACATGAAAGAACATTGTTTGCTTAAGATCATACCTGGCAATATAGCTTACGCAAATAATACAGAAAATTCCTTTTCAAATGAAGCTTTTCAAAACGAATATTTACTTCTTAACAGTAAAATTCTTTTGTGAGGTAAATCAGCCTCGATGAAATATAAATCTGAATATTTCTTGTGACCTTTTAAACATGTTTGCACTTCAGTTAAAATACAGCGATATTTAATTAAAAGTTGTTAAACTCTAGTATAAGAATTATTTTTTTTTTGAATTTCTAATCTAATTAAATTTTGGTACATACACATTTTATTTAGTTACAGCATTTAAATGATATTATTTTTGCAAGAAATTTGAGACTTGAATAAGTTCATAAATTATAATATATCTAAAATAAAATGTGACATTTATTATGAGGTTTTCTCTTAGTATTTATGCAGGAACTCTTATATCAAAGAAATCTGGATATCACTGATTAGATGGCATTTAATTTTAACTAATGTTTTTGAAAGTAGCTGTTTATCAATGAAAAGCTAAAAACAATGAAAAGAAACTTACGTGGACGTGACATAAATTCTTTGTACAGTAAAAATTGTAAAATACAGAAAATATAAAACAACAAATTCAGTTAAAAACAGCTAAAAAACAACTTTTACAATTAAAATTAGAATTTTTACACAAAAACAAGCACTTGGACCAGACGGCAGAAACACAGATATTTCGGTGCGCAAAACTGAAACTCTATTTTTGGTTTCAACTGGCAAAAAGACACTGAAGTTGGTGCACAAAATTCACTATTCTACTGTTTCAAATGTAAACAAATAGTGGCTTCGTTAGGCTTAGTACTTCTTAAATAACTTTTAAATTATTGATAATTCTACAGCTATTGGGTGTAGATTAACTAATGTTATGTAATGTTTGTTATGGAATACATACTTATCTTAATTCAGTATCAGTAACTGAAGTATACTACCTTAATTGTAATGATTATCATAATTCTGTTATCAGTAATTTGATTTTATTAGTTGATCTTAAATTTTGCCTTGTAGAAAAGTAATTGTTGTCAATTTAATTGTGGCAATTTTAGTTAACTCTGAATTTAAGTTGCTTGTGTTAATTTTTTTTTCATTTTTCCTTAAGGTTGTTTGGTTAAACATTTAATTTTGTTCTTTAACTCTTAATCTTAACTTGGTTTTTGTAATGTTTGGTTAAAGCTTAATCTTTATTTGTTTTGTTTAATGTTTAATTTCTGGTTAGCTTGACTCTTAAGGTCATTTTCACTTTGAATTTTAATGTTCTTTGTTTTACACAAGTTGGTGTATAAAGTTTAAATACGTTTTGTTAACGCACCCCTCTTTCTGGTAAAGTTTGTATCCATATTTTCTGAATCTGGTAGTAAAGTTGTTTATGGTGTTGTAGAAATCTTTTTTTTTAGAAACATAAATTGTGCTATGTAATTATTATATTTCAACCATAAAAACTTTCTTCGGTGTTTAATTTAATTTAGTGGTTAAAAACAAGTTTTTAATTCATTTTCACAAAATTTTTACATTGTGTTAGGAATCAGGATTTATTGGTTTGTTTACGAAATTTCCCCTGAGAAAAAAATTCTCAGGATGCGTATCTCTGACAGACAGTGGTCTGGAAAATTTCCTTCACCAAGTGCAAATCTGCACTCTGCTTCAAAAGTTTTTTTGTGTGTGGCTACGCCACGCCGGGGTTTTGTCTCTGCGTGATTCGGAGTCCGTTAGGCTTCCACCATGCTAAAATGACACCCTGTACGAGGGTAGCTGCTGGAATGTTAGGTGAGTGACCCTTGTGGGTCGATTGTAACTCTTGCAGAAATAGGGATTATTCGCCAACATCTGGCTTACCACCCCATACCTTCACCTTCCTGCCTTGGATTCTCCTCGTAGGGTTGTCTTGCTACTGGCGGCTTTTGGATCTTCAAGCATCGCCAAGCCAGGGGCTGACGAGAAGAAAAAGAGCCTGCAGCGTTCTTCGAGAAGGAGAATCGGAAGTTTTCACCAGACAAGAAGCAGTTGCTCCGTGAAAGTACTCGAGAGTCGTATGTCTACGGCAACAGTGGAAAAGATGGCTGAAGTTTTAGCGAAGAGGAAACCAACGAGGGTCGGGAACGCATGGAGGACAGAGTCCAGATAGAAGGGGCGGAAGGCTCAGTTTTTACTTGCCAGTAATTACTAACTTGCATTTTATTCTTTTCTCTTTATAGATATCCGTGTACAAATAGGATGTCACTACTCACCATTTTTATTGTCCTCAATGTAATGGACGCTGTTTGTGTCAAGAAATTTTGATTCTTGCTGTGGCTCCCCTCTTTGTATTTCAGAGGTATGTTTCTACATGGTTTTCTCACACCGACAAGTAACCACCACCACCTTGTATCAAAAATATCGTAGTTAGTTTTGTTAACTTCTAATAAATGTAAATTTTAAATTTACTTGTTTGTTTTCTCTCATAAGTTTAGACACTGGACCCAGTAAATTAAATTAAAACTTGAATGGGTTCTGCAAATGCTGAACACAACGCCTGTTAAGTACACTACCCTTGTTGTATTATCGTTATGGTATTTACTGTTATATTCGTCGAAACTTATTTAACTTACTGGTATGTTGTTTTCAATGTTTGTCACACAATTTCTCCCTTTGCAGTATTTTAGTAATGATATGATTAAAAAGAAGTTTACACGATCATGGCACTCAGGAGAAATGAATCAAAGATGTTAAAAGTTAAAAAACCATAACACTAAAGACATAAAAACCTTAACAAGAGCATAATTAAAACATAATTCAATCACTTTCAAAGCAAAAATTGCACAATTTACTAACATATAAGACTAATAAACTGCGCTCACCAAGCCGGATAACAAAGTGGGTATTTGTGTATGTACATAGAATATATTTATATGCATGCACATTTTTGGCGCGGTCGATTGCAACCAAAAAGAACAACAATTGGACAACTGCATACTATAACAGTTTCTAGTTACAAAATTTCAACGTTCTGAGGCTTTTCGCTTTTGATGTACATGCATACAGACGTCATGAAAAAAACTCTTCTGAATCTATTTTAAATCAGTTTTACAATTCGTTTTGGAAGAAAGAGTCCTTTATTCTGTTCGTATGTACAGATGTCATTCAAAAAAATCTTTCGAATAGATTTGAGAGCGGTCAAAAAGGATATTTTTGTTGAAATATGATACCCGAATTTTTTTGCGATTACAATACTTCCTTTACTTTGTACAAGAAAGTAGAAACATGCGCACGAAACTTCATGCGGAGGCAATGAAATGAGTTTATAAGATAATTTTATAAAAATAATGAATGAAAAATCCTTTTATGTATATTTAAAAGTAATAAATGATGCAATGGTTTTATGATAAATTAAATGTGGTATAAACACTGCATCTCAAGCTGCCTGAGGTATCTTGAAAATACTGCTTCCGTTGAAGTTCCGGATTTTGTAGTTGCTTCGTTAAATATGTCATTAATTAAAAGCTGTCATTTGAGTTTATTTTGAAGGAAATCGATTAATGGCTGTGTTCTTGCGTAGCAAAGTTAATATTCGAGTGACCATCAAGAATCTTAGGAGTTTTATCTAAATTCTCACATAAGTGCTTAGTACCATAAACTGTGCTTTCTAATAATAATCTCTAGAGAAAACGTATAATCTTTTGGAAGGTTTAATTAAGAAGTATGTAAATTGCTTCTAGCATTATTCGTAAATTAGTTTCACAGATTGGTGCTTCAGCTGGTTTATATTCTGTTTGTTTCAATGTGAGTGGCGAATAAGGTGGTTCACATTAGTAACATTGTTTAAATTTTGATAAAGAGCTACTCAAGGGTTTTGACTCACAAGCGCTTAAAGAGAACAACGCAATTAAAATTTTCTGCGCTATCTTCATTATTGAGCTAAGTGTCTCAAAGCAATAAATTGTTAGATTTTTGAAGAACAGAACCTGTGACAATTTAGTTTATTTTGAACTAAATAAGTTGGATTTTGAATTATCATCTTTTCTATCACTTCTGACTCAAGCACGTGTGGTTACATAGACGTTTGAGATGGGCGTAGGGGTATAACAAGTGTGACTGGAACTGAAAAGTTGTCTGATGTGTAAGCCTGGCTGAAGATGGCTGCTATCTGAAGAATGGTTTTGGTTTTATGTGATTGCGGGAAAGCCTCAAGGGCTATCTGCCTAAGAGGAAGGATGCATTCGTGGAGAACTTTCTAAGGGAAGCTGTCTCGTATGCACATTACACATGGGGAAAACCAGGAAAACGCCCATGCAGCCAGTCCGTTCGCTGGATTCGAACCTTGGACTGAACTACCACTGTTCAGCGACTTTACTACTCGGCTGCTGGTGGGCAACATCTGAAGAACGTCACTCTGAGTCTGGACCTTCATGTAGCGGAGCTACCTCAGTGCTGGAGCTGCGAGAAAATAGTTGCTACCAATTCTTGATGTTTAAATCCTGGCTAGTGTAGCTGATTCAGGAGAAGACCTGTCCAAAACAGTTAGCTACGTTTGAAAGCTTAGAAGGTATTTCTTCCGCGTTTTTTGCATGCCTTCGTGTTGTAGTGGTCAGCACGCTCGGTGCGTACTTGAGAGGTCCGTGCTGGTTCAAGTCCCGGCGAGGGCATTACTCATTTTTTATCATTTCTTCTTCAAAATATCTAATGTGTTTATATAGTATAAGCGATAAGCGACGGAGGACGTGGGCACTGTCCCTTTACCATTATGGTTAATCAGTATAGCGCCATGTCCATAGCGAGATGGCATGCCTTCGTGGTGTAGTGGTCAGTACGCTTCTTGACGCGTAACCGAGAGGTCCGTGGTTCGATTCCCGGTGAAGACGTAGCTCATTTTTCATGTCTCCTGCTTTCAAAAAATACCTAATATCTCTACACTGGCGCCCGAACAAAAAAGGTGGTGGATGATGATTCTCCACCATCAGGTTTTGGCGACTGGGTTCCCTAAACACCAGTCGATCTTTAAAAGGGGAAGTATATAAGATATTCCTCCCGCCTTCTTTGCATGCCTTCGGGGTGTAGTGGTCAGCATGCTCTGCGCCTTTTCGAGTGGTCCGTGGTTCGAATCCCGGCGAGGGCATTTCTCATTTTTCATCCCTTCTGCTTCAAAATACCTAATGTCTCTATAGGCTTAGCATGTTAAAATTAATTAAACTCAGAATTGTGTAACCTCTTAGAACAAAATTGAAGTATGAAGTTTTACATAGTCAAGCGGACTGTTATATGTGCTTTTTAAATTAATTCTCAAGTAGAAACTTATTAAAGTTAAATGTTATTGAGTTTTTGTCTGCGTGAATTTGGAAACACCAAACTCGTGTAAGGAAATCAGTGGTACAAATAATTAGAACCCACAGAACTAGGCTGTAATGGGTACAATAACCCAAACTCTCAAATCCAATACTAGGTGCCATAAACCCATGAGATCTTTAACATCAGCTCTTAAATTCTGGCAATTCGAAAACTGCATCGATAATCTTTAGTTAAGTGAAAGCTGAAACGCAGTTTTTCTTGAGTATTGCGCATTGACGTTGCCAATCTTCGATAGTGATAAAAGCGTAGGTTATTATTAGAGGCTTTGATATAAAGTCCTTCACTGATAGTTACTTGATATAAAGCAACATGTATTAGTTGCTGTGAATGATTTTTATGATATTTGTAAGCAACTTCATTGAACGTTTTTCCTTGTGATTTATGAACTGTCATTAGTCCAAGCAGAGATTGGCAAAAAATGATTTTATTATCCATTTTTATTGGACCACATGAGCCTCTTTTTCAGGATCAAAAGTACTTTTAGATAGAGTTTTATTCAAACCCTAACACAAACAATGGTTTATTGCTTTGATATTATTTTAAATTATGTACATTTATCTATGAGCAAATTTTTATTTTTGTATAAATGTAGACTCTAAATAAATTATTTCTAGATTAATTTTCTGTAAGTAAGATAAAAATAGGTATTGTTAGTATTTCATTAACTTAAATTTTCTGTATTTTTATCCCATTTTTGTGTGTTTTTATCCAAACATTGTGTTTTACATATGTAGATAATAGCAGTTCAAATATATATAGCAATCAATGTACTCCATGTTTTTTAATTTTTTCCAGTTGCTATATCATTGTTCTTAAAACATATTCTCCAAAATTATACATTTTTTGAAAATTTCAATATTAGTAACAATTTTAACAAATTCACAGTTATTCGGGATTGATTTTAAATGAAAACAAGTCTTTGTGTAATTTCGAACCAAAAAATGACACTTTTTATTCAGAAGCAAATTACGTTGCCTAAAATTTTATATCGCAGAGAAGAGTTCCTTTCGAAATCCACTGAATCAAGACTTTTTCTGAAGCTTGCGGAAAGAAAAACTTTCAAATTTTTCAATAATTTGAAACGAATTCCACATTTTATTTGAGTGTCTTTTACTTCGATTGTTCTGTGTAGAGAATGAAACTGAAACTTTTCTTAAAAATGTGTTAGTAATTGTTTTAAACATACGTACTCTTTATAAATTATGTTTGAAAATTTGCATATTGTTTTTTTAGCATGAATTGCGATATAGGTTTGAAAATAAATATGAATTAAGAAAAATAATTTTTAAAAGATTTACGCATTTCAAATACATATATTATTAAAACGGAATCTCTTAATTTTGGATCATAATGTTATATGCTAAATACTGCACACTGTTTTCTTGTGACTAATCAGATCTAATTTTAAAAATTAGTATTAGTGTTATCAGTGTTTCTGAAGAATTTTTTCAAAAATGTTCTGCCAATAAATGATATACTTTAAATACACCTATCGCTAACACGGAATAATTATCTTCAAATTATTAATTTTAAGTTGAAAAAGCAGATGTTTACCTTCAAATTATTAATACTAAGTTAAAAAAGAATTCAGAAATTAATAATGAATTTATGTACAAAAATAGAGTTTCGAAGCATAATCAAGCAATAGCATTTCTTTACATACATTTAATCCAATTTTATGAACTTAGTAAATTTACAAAAAAATATTTACAAATTTGTTTTGGGATTTTCATGCGTTTGAAAACTTATGATATTTTAAATAAAATTGGTTAATCTACTCCGAAATTATGGGTAATATGCCACGGCAATTTTTCTAAACTCTGAATACCTATTGGAATAAAGTCCGTAATTTCTCTCTTGTAATTTTCTAATTTCTTTTCTAAATATCTATAATTTGAAAAGATGTTCAACATTTAACATTCTCTAGGTTTATATGTTTAAAAACCAAGCAAATTCCCGTGCGATTCTGGTAAAAACAAAGCTAAGTAGCAAACGTTGCATTTCCTTTATTGTCTTAGTTATATAAAAGAAAAATTATTAGCGCAAGAATAGCAAACCATATTAAAGCTCTCTGAATCATCCCCAAACCTCCGGCTGTGTTCATTAGTTCTTGTAGAAAATGAGGAAGAAAATGCAATTGGGTTAGTCTGTTTCTCATGATGTTCATGAAATTACATAAATAGTATTATCTCGAAAAACGTAGATTGTAATGTAGAACAAACGGATTTAAATTATATGTGGCGAGAAAATTCAGTTGGATTAGTTTATTTCTCGCAAGGCTCTTGAAGTAGCACAAACTGCATTATCCTGTAATGTGGTGCAAATGGTCAGTTCTTCAACTGCGCATTCGTCTAACATTATTACATAGGCATCACAGTATATGTATTCCTCAGCTGTAATGTTTAATCCCAGTAATTTCCAATCTTCTTCATCCATAATCACTTTCATCATCATTTTCGTCGTCAACATTTTCACTTGACTCTGGCTTCGAAAAATCCCTCTTTAATAAAGTAATTGTTAATTGTTTGTTGTTTTACTCGTGTATAAGACAGGTAAAACCACATAATAATCATAATTTCAAGCATATTTAAATTTTTCTGTGTATATTCTGAGGGCTATTTGAATCAAATTTTGCCTGTAGAATATTTTCAAATTCTTAATGACATCCAGATTTAAAATTTGCAGTAGAATAGTAAAATTTGTAGGGAAGGAATCATCTTGTTAATTTTACATGAAATCTGTCGTTTGAGGATGGGCTAAATCATGAAAAGTAAAATTTTGTTGTTTTTGTGCCTCAGAGTTTTGTCAATGTTTCTGAGCCCATTCTGTAAAAATATCCGTAACCATCCATGCTTTCTTATTTGCTTTATATTCTAACTGCAGAGTTTTTAAACTCTCCAATTAGAAATGGATTAACACAGTCTGCTCCTATCTCAGAGCGTACAGCAAAGCCTCCATTTGGGCTTGAACTTAAAGTAATAAGAATTAAAGCTTAACTAATGCATAACTAAAAAGATATAGCCGAAGCTATCAGGTATCTTCTAAACAGTTGGCCTTAAATCTCAATTAAGTAGGCGAAGCTATCAAGGGCCTGAAGTACGGCCGAGCGTAGTAATAGCTTAGAGAGAGACGTAGCCCAAAGGCAAACGAGCGCTAGTCAGAAACTCCGGCTCTCTAACGAAGTCAGTGAAGTATCTACTTAAATACTACTCATTTGCATTAAAGGTGTTTCTGAAAGTACATTTTGGTAGGAAATTGTAAGCTGAAATTAGAAGAGACAGGAAAGTGTGACAAACTTAAAGCAACTGCTATAAAAACTTAGGATACACTTTTTTCCTATAACCAAAGGACTAATTTTTTACTTACTATTAGTATTTTATACGAAGTAAAACAGTGAGATGTTCTCTACCTTTCTTAGCTCCATGGCATTGGTCACTTTTGAAAGCTAGGTTCTTGCCGGAAAAAGGTCAACGAAAAGAACAGTTTCATCACCATTAAAAGTGTCTTTTAATTCATATCCATCTATTTTGGTAAAGAAATTCTTGAAGCACTCTCCAACCAACTCAGAAGGAACACCTTTGATTCCTCGTTTGTTATATGAGATGAAATTCCATGCCGCAGTTTAAATTCGTGTAACCATCTACACGAAGTAGATGTCTTCGTGTAGATGGCTACACATCTAGTTGAAAAGTCAAAGTTTGAATTCATGTAGCCGTCTACACGAAGTAGAGGGCTTTGTGAAGATGGCTACCCATCTGGTTGAAAAGCAAGCTTCTTTCACATTCAATCGAAGGACTATTTCTTTTGAATTCTTGATTAACATTGGGCCATTCACTAGAATACTAAATGCGGGATATTGAATGAAAGATTTTAGCAAAATGGCGTCGATCTCAGGAATATATTCATCTTGAACATATAATTTCTTTGAAGCAGACTGTCAACAAATTTCTGTTATTTTTTTCAACTTTTTTTTTCCTATAGTAAACAACCCCTTTTTGTGTTGCCACAGAAATATCCAGTTTCTTTGCTAGTTCAGTTGTCGTCAAATAAGTATTCTGATCAAATCCTTTTAAGATTTGAATTTTTATCTTTTAACGAGATTACCTTTCGCTTTCGTGACATTTTGTATCAGTTAATTCTGCTCCACCTAGCTTACTTAACAGAGTGTCCTGTTTTGAAGAAAAAGACATATCTGTTTTTTTTTTCAACTAAAACCTGTACTGATGAACTCGTTTTCAATTTCTATACCAGAATGCTATGTCACATGTCTTTGCTTCCTTCTCCTGTCACTATTTTCTTGTAAAAATACTTGAACGGTGGGACTACGAAATATAAAACCAGTGCACTAAGTCAGGCAAATGTAACGTATAACTGAAATTTTGCCACGTATAGAAGAAATATTTTAATATTAAAACAAATAGGACTGAAACGGGACCAAGATAAAACGACGTATGAATGTAAAACACGCATAAAACGATATTCCATCGTAGTATCTCTCTATGTGTGTGCGTACCTTGTGAATCCCGCGCCTAGGCTGCAATGATTTAACTAAACATACTTAAGAATGAAATGGGAATATGCCTTCGTGGTGTAGTGGTCAGCACGCTCGACGCGTAACCGAGATGTCTGTGATTCGATTTCCGGCGAAGGCGTTGCTCATTTTTCATGTCTCCTGCTTTCAAAAAATGCCTAATATCTTTACGATAAGAAAACTTTCCATATACTCTCTCCAAGGAACAAAAATTCAATTTAAAACCACGACAGAAAATCATTTATAGTTAGAATTTTAATTAGTGTTTTAAAATTAGTTAAACTTAGTTAAATTAGTTATTACCTAAAGCTTGCATATCCAGCCATTTGGTTTTAAAATTTTGCAGGCAAATTTGTTCATTTTAATTTACCAGTTTGATCTTTAAATTTCTAATTAATACTTGTTTTATACTTTAATTTTAAGGATTATATCATTTTCGATCTTCTTATGATTTTGAATTACTTTTTAATGTTCTAAAATGTATATTTTTGTATTTGAGTTTCAGAATGAGAGTGTAGGGGATGTGTCTTCTAAAGTAAGCAACACGTTCAGTTTAATTGTGTTCTTAGTGAGAAACTTTAATTTTAAAGATTATTTGCAATTTATTTTTTTAACAGGATTCTTTTGGACTAATGGAATTTTGAATGGACTAATGTCTTTATTTTTATTGAGTTTTAAATATGACACTTGATTTGGATGTAGCAAATAATTTGATGTTTACTTGGAAGCATGATGAAACACTCTCTCTTAATTTAGATGTTGTTAATTGATGGTAGATTGGCTTATCCTCTTGAATAGTCGATTAATCTGCGATCAATGACAATAGCTACTCACTCAATACTTAAAATTTTTACTTTTGATCTTGTTATTTTTGCGATTAAATATTTTTTCTTAGTAGATTTTTATATTTTTAAAGCAAAGGATGTTTAACAAATACTAATTTTAAAATACTAATTAAAATTCTAACTATAAATGTTTTTTTTTCATCGTTTTAAATTGAATTTCTGTTCCTTGGAGAAGGTACATGCAAAGTTTTCTTATCATAAATTATTATAAATGATTGGTTTATTACTTTGCAGCTTTAGAGCAAGTCATAGGCTTTTTAATTTACCTTAAATTACTTTTATTTTGAATTAGTTTATGTATATATACTAATTCCAAATATGTATATACACATTTTATCATATTATTAACATACTTCTTTTAAACGTCACTTGACTTACTGCATTGGTCTTACATTTCGCAGGCCAATCGTTCATATATATATGTGTATACATCCATAAGAATATTAACTGACATTTTTACGTACTGTACGAAGCAAAGAAAGCATCGTAATAATCACGAAAAATTCCGGGTGTCATGTTTGAACGAAAATATCCATTTTGACCACTAATTATGCAATTTCAGGATATTTTTGCGTGACATCTGCACGTAAGGAAAGAGTAAAGGACTCTTTTTCCCCAAACGAATTATAAAACGGATTCAAAATGCATTCAGAAGAGATTTTTTTCGTGGCGTCTGTTCGTATGTACATATATATGTAGCTCGCATTACTCAAAAACGAGTAGCCTCAGAACGTTGAAATTCGTACGTGGATCGGCTAAAACATGTGGCTGTGCATCTCCTATTGCGGTTGCAATCAGCCGTACCAGAATTATATAAATATATTTACCCACCCTGTTACTCGGTTCAGTGAGGTCAGTTTTTTTTTATTTTTGTATGTTGGTAAATTAAACATTTTTTGCTTTAAAAATGATTGAATTATGAGATTCTTATCTTCTAGTTAAGGTTTTTGGGTTTTTAGTTAATCTGCATGCAATAGTTGTAGAATTATCAACAATTTAAAAGTTGTTTAATTGCAGTTAAGCCTATTTTTTACCATAGGAACCATATTTGTTTACATTTGAAAATTAGCAGAATAGTGAATTAAGTCTTTCTGCGCATTCAGTGTCTTTGTACTTGTGGAACCAAAAGGAAACTTTCAGTTTTGTGCACCGAAAAATCTACCTTCTTGCCTACTGGCCGAGTTGCTTGTTTCTGCGTGGAAATTGTAATTTTAATTGTAAAAATTGTTTTTTATTTGTTTTAACTGTATTTGGTGTTTTATATTTTTCTATATCTTTCAATTTTTAATGAAGATGTTTTGAGTTTTTATGTATCTTTGCATTACCGCGAAGTGAAAACTGAATTACTTGAATGAGAAATACATCTCTAATGAATTTCGAGGAAATAATTTTAAATGAAATGCAGCAAAATGCTCTTACTTTAATATTCCGTACAACGAAGTCATATGGTGCATACGTCAGATTTATTCATTTGTTGTATGCTATTTATTTTCTTTGATTTAAAATTTTAATCTACGCCTCAAAAAACGGTAAGATGCCGTAAACTGTAAAATTGCGTACATTAAATTATTTTTTTTTTAAATTTTAAACGGAAGTATTTCAAAATTATATATTATTAAGACTTAGCTATATTGTTGTTCATATGGAACACTTTATCATACGTCCCAAAGTGCAGTAAAATAGAAATATCTGAGTAATTCTAGCCATGCTAAATTGAAAGTAAATAATCGTGCATTAAACAACAAAATCTTTCGCTTTTGAGATAGCAGTTTACTTATAAGTGAGGTATTATTGTTTAAAATAGAGGAAAACGGAAAACGAATGCAACACTGGAAAGAAATTAACTCAACTGAGTTTAATTTGCTATAATATTAAACGATAAAATTCTTGAAAGTTTGATTCTCCTTTAACAGCTAAATCAAAGCTTGGAAGCATTTGTTTGTGAAGTAATGGATAATGGAAAAAATAAATACCGGTACAATTTTACTGTTTCGCTACAATGCGGGTGATACCTTATCAATGATAATTAATATTTACTTTAACAAATTCTAGCTAAATGTAAATTGCGGAAGTTCTAGAATTATTCAAACAGAAAGCGAAATATTTGTTTAGTGGCATATTAGGTAGAGTTTAATACGCGAATAACTATTACCACTTCCAATAAAAATTAAAGTACAAAAAACTGTTGCAAAACTAATGGTATTGTAATAGAAATATTTTAACGCAGGTTCAATTAGTTGCATTCAAATGTATGAATAATCCCTGAAATGTTTTAACAGATCGCTTATATATGATTATGTAAAGACGCTAATATTTAGCGCTAGAATTTTAGTGTTTTGAAGGTATTTTAAAATACAAAGGAATTCATTTCCTTTTTGACACTTCGCTTGAAATGGAAATGAATAGAGAGAAGTACTTACGTAAACAGATATGGCTATGAGAAAATGAAGTATGTTACTTTATAATGTATTTTCTTCCTCCTTCCAACATGCTTTCATGATGTAACAGAAACACACTCGGCGCGTACTGGCGAAGGCATTGCTCATTTTTCACGTCTTCAGCATCAAAAAGACTAATGACTGTACAAAAGTGCCCGAGCTGAAAGGTGGTGGACAATAATTGGTCACCACCAGGATTTGGTGATTGGGTTCCATAATCCCCAGTCCCCCATTAAAAGGGGGTTATATAAGGTGTTTTCTCCCTCCTTTCCGCGTGTGTGTGATTCGTGGTGTGACAGTAGCACAGCGTGTATTCGACAGGTATAGGTTCGAGTCCTGGTGAGGATAACTGCACATTTTCACATCTTCTACTTCAAAATAACCTAATAACTCTGCAAATGGCGACCGAACTAAAATGAGGTGGACGATAATTCGTCTCCACCAGAATGGGTCCGTTCATGGAGGTATAGTTCGACCGTCTCAAGCGCAACCCTGGCTGGCATTCTGCCAAAACACATAGACTCGTCCAAAAGAGGAGTTATCACTTGCTGCGACGTGAAAGGTCAAGTAAAATTCTTCTCCGGAAAGAGATATGCTGGAAGGAAAGAAAGTCACCATTCTTCCACCCTATTTTGAGAATAATTCGGTCCGAATGGCGCATGCGCGTTTGCGCTTATGGTCGCGGATGAGGCGGTCGAACTATAACAAGTAACATAAAGAGGCCCTAACCGGTTTCCCCCATACTCTGCTTTGAAGCATTGGCGATCCCTTCGTCGTGACATTATGGATACAGCTCGCAACAATATAAATGTATATATACAGAGGTCAGGGGAAAAACTTCCCCTATAGTGAACCTATAGCGATCCGCTAAAGCAATCGAAAGGAAATTTCAGTTGCTGTTTTCTAAAGATATGCGCTCGAGATTGTGATGATTTAAAATATAAGCTCTAACGATTACGTTCAAGGTAAAGAAAAATTTTTGAATGGTAACGCCCACCGAACCCCATTGGAAATTTTGAATGACAACACCCACTTTTTTTTTTCTGCGCCAACTGATCAGCACACTGGAAAACCATAAATGACATTGAAGAGATAAACGTATGACCAAAACTACAGTTGTAAAACATGTGCAAAGAAAAGCATTGTAACGGACCGATGGACAGGAAAAAGGTAAAAGGAATAAAAGGGAAAAAGTACTTTTTAACAAGTTTTCAAAGTGCCCATTTTTTTATGAGACGATAATGCATTGCATATGGCAAACTGTTGGTAACAGCGGCGAAAGTAACATCGGAGGATGAAGCTGTATGACTTCACAATTTATGGCATATTTCAGTTCTGACTAATCGTGTGAATTTGATGTGCGCATCTTAGATTTCAGATAAACACCAACTTGCAATTCGAATAAATTTTTTTTTCTCTCTTTTGTCTGTTGTCATTGATCATTTACAATGCTCTTCTTTGCAAATGTTTATGCCGACAATTTTCGCCACATGTGTGTCGTTCCATTGCTACATTATACAAGAGATATTACGATTTACATTTGATATCACTAAAATGATTTGCATAGCTACAAAGTTCCTAACAGTATGCATGCATATTTGAATTTAGTATAATACACTGCATTGTAAACATACAACTTTCTGCGTAGTAGACAAGAAACGTTTAACGATCACTCTGTAATATCCATTACGCAGTAACAGTACACAATATTCCACCTATGTAAAGCAATAATTTTTGTTCGATTATAGCAATTCACTATAAATTTACTTGTTAACGTTCATACCTTTTTTACTTCCTTCTACGAAGTAAAAAAGAAGTATTGTATTCGCGAAAAATTTCGGGTCTAATATTTCAACGAAAATATCCATTTTGGCAGCTATCGAATGCAATTTAACGATGCTTTTGCGTAATATCTAAACGTAAGGGCAGAATAAAAGACACTTTTCCCCAAAAAAATTTGAAAACTGATTTAAAATGGATTCTGAAGAGATTTTTTTCCTGGCGTCTGTACGTACGTACGTACGTATGTATGTATGTATGTATCTCGCATAACTCAAAAACGACTAGCCTCAGAACGCTGAAATTTTGTATACAGGACTGCTATAACATGTAGATGTGCACCTCCTATGTTAGGTGCAATCGGCCGCACCAAAAGTATATAAATAAATGCATATGTGTATATATCCACTCTGTTACTCGGCTTAGTGATCTCAGTTTCTTTATTCTTATGTGTTTGTAAATTGTGCATTTTTTGCTTTAAAAATGATTGAATTATGTTGTTCTTATTTTCCGGCTAAGGTTTTTATGCCCTTAGTAAATCTGCAAGCAATATTTGTGGAATTATCAATAATTTAAAACTCTTTTAGGTGCGGCTAAGCCTAATTTTTGGTTATGATAGCGCCCATATTTGTTTACATTTGAAGCTTAGCAGAATAGTGGATTTATTGCCAATCTACAGAAACTAAGCTTCGCAACCGCAAAGTAACATCTTCTTTTATTATTGCAAGTTAAATTATGCTTGATTTATCCGGGAATTATCAATTAAGTTATTATCTTGTTTTTGCGTACAAATCGTAATTTTAATTGTAATTTTTTTTAAAAATTGTTTTAACTGTACTTGGTGTTTAATGCTTTTCTATATTTTTAAATTTTATTCAAATATTTTGAATTTTCATGTATTTTTGTCTTATCGCGCAGTGAGAACTGAATTAATTAGTAGCTCATGCGCATTAGGTAAGCAGCGCTGAATCGTCTGTGAAATCGTCTGTGTTTAGCGCCGAAGTGTGGCTATGGTAAATAAATATAGTGAACTTTAAAGAGTGTATTTATTCTGTTGTGGTTTATGTGCTACTGACGAAGTAGATTTAATTCAAAATTCTTTAACTGTTAATTCAATATGTTTAAATGAAATGGAGGAACATTGTGTGTAATTTAATATTCCATACAATTAAATCATGTGGTGTACACATCAGATTCTTTCTTAAGATACTTTTGTTTTTGTATTTACTTTAACGACGAAAAATAACCATTAAATAATTATTGAGGTACTTGTGACAATACTACTGACAAATATAGAGAATTTCGAAAATTGTTCAAATTTTTTGTGTATCTGAATACACCTGATAACAAAAGAAATTTCTAAATTAAAATATCTCTCTCTCTATATATATCGTTTTGAAAAGTTATAAATAAAAATAATGATCTAAATTTTTTATTCAATAGCAATTAAGTACTCATTAACAATTAATCGCTTTTATTGGTAATTAACATTCAACAATACTGATGCATTTGAAAATTATGATTTTTAGCCCAAACGAGCAGTAGCTCAGTTGGGCTATTAATCTCAAAACGGCGTTTTTGCGTCGAATCTCTAAAAGCGTTAAATCGCTCTTTTAATTGTTGCCGCCAAACGATATCGCCCTGTAGTATATTTAAAGAAATTAATAGAATATGCATAAATGTAAGCACGTTTCTTGCATTGGAAGAAATGACAGTACCTAGAGATATCAAATTTTGAATAACATATTCCTCCAGCCTAACATGAGCATCTGGAAACAGGAACTTTGAATTTACTTTATTATTTATTTCATATTTTGTAAAACTTTAACGAATATTTTATTAAGAAACTGAACGGCTCAAGCAATGGCAAGACTGTACAAAAAAAAAATGATTTTATCTCCAGCGCGAGGGACTTTCTATCGGAAATTCTAAAGATATGTTGTTTTTAAATATTGTGTGATATTGCAATTGAGTTAAACTTCATGTGGTGTAAATGCAAAGAACATGATATTTAATAAATAAAAGTAACATACAATACGTCAAAAAAACCACTTTGGGGTTAATATAAAATCTGAAGGCTTTTAGAATTTTTTTCATTTATTTTATTTTATTTTTTTTAAAAGATTTAAAGAAACTGTAGTGACTGAATATCAAAAACTGTGCTTAACAGAATAAGATTCTTATTAGGCCTACGGAACAAGCTGTAAAGATATCCAAATTTTATTCTGCTTCTAATCAAATTTTATTTCTTTCCAGATTAGGTATTCAAAATAAATATCCCAAGCTGCTGAGCAATTTTCGGAAATATACTTTTTAAAAGTAAAATATATTACCAAATTCAAATAATTCAAACTCGAGCATTTATTAATTATTAAACTTTTAAACTTTTTGCAGGGAATTTTAACCCACTATAAAAATACTAGAAGAAAACAGAGCTTCATTTTTTTCTCTATCCTTCACACGACGTGTATCAGTTGGGATGATAAAACTTTGTTCTAAGAGAAGGAGAAAATAAAAAATGGAATTGTTAGGGATAGTCTAGACAAAATTACCTTCATTACTTAGACGAGACGAATCCCTTGTTTCAAGCACTTTTTTTAGTAATGTAAAGAGAATTCTCCCTTCTTGATAGAAGGTATTCGTTCTTTTTCTTATTGGTTCGAATTTTCACTGAAACACTTTATTTCTGAGAACAAAATGTTATATCTTTATATGAGAAATTGCTGCTGAAGTTTTCTTATTTTTCTTATCTTCTTCAACAACCGATGCATAGAAATATTCTTAATTTTAATATTCCCAATTTATGAGAAAAAATAAATAAAATAAACTTAATAAAAAAATACCAAAAATTTTCATATTTTATATTCCGCTTAAAGGGCTTTTTTAAAGTTTTCTGTGTTATCTTTATTTATTAAATATTATGTTCTTCGCACTTAAATCATAAAATTCAATTCAACAGAAATATCAAAAAATAATTTTAAAATGAGCGCATCTTTTAGAATTTCCGACAGAAAGTCTTCCGACGCTGAATATAAAAATATTTCTTTCGTACAGCGTTGCCATTGCTCACTTTAAAATAAATGAATTTGTTAACCAAAATCCGTTAAAATTTCTCAAAACATGAAAGAGCTAATAAACTGACTTCTAAATTCAAGATTCGGGCTTTCACTTGCCCATGTTCGGGTGGAGGATTACGTTATTCAAGATTTGATGGCTCTAGGTACAGTTGCCGTATCACAATGCGAGAAGCATACACATATTTATGCAGATTCTTCATTATTTAATTTCTTTAAACATAATGCAGGGCTCTAATATTTGGTGGCAACAATTTGAACAGCGAAGCGACGCAAAATGCTAAAACGAAGTTAATAATCCTTCTGGGCAAATTACCCCTTTGCACTAAAAATAATTTAAAAAGAACAAATCACTAGAATTTCTGATAAACAGTCTCGCACTGGCGACAAAATGTTTTTTTCTTTCTTTACAGGGTTGCTTTGAAATCGTTGAGTTTATTAATTAAAATTTCGCTAAAATTTTGCAAAATACGAAATAGATAATAAAACAAATTCCAAAATTGGGCTTCCAGATGCTCAAATTCAGGTGGAGATGTACGTTTTTCAAAATTTCGTGGCTCTAAGTACCGTTGTTTTATCACAATGCGAAAAACATACATACATGCATGCAGATTCTTCATTATTTAATTTCTTTAAATATAATGCAGGGCTTTAACGTTTGGTGGCAACAATTTGAAAAGTGATGCGCAGTTTATAGTGCTTCGGCGCAAAATGCCAAAACGAAATTAATCGTCCTTCTGGCGATTGGTCCATTGGGCTAAAAAACTGAAAGAAAAAAAGCTGCACAATATTCGTCAGTATATTATATGTAGTTAAATACAAATGACTACTTTTCACCAGTTTGTTGTTACTTTTATTTCAGATGAAGTAGGATAATATCCGTTTGGCATTTTTTTAACTCTATTAAGTATGGGAATTGAAGAATAAGGCGTATGTTGTGGTAATTGATTGATGGGCACAAAGGTCTATACAAATTTGCTTGTCATTCTCTAAACAAAAAGAACAAATAACATTTCTTCACAACTTTTTGTGTCATATCTGAAAAAGAAAGACGTTCTATCAAACTGTTTGGGAGAAAAATATGTATAAAAAATCCCCTAAAGCAATTTTTCTTTGCTCTCTGCAAACAACGACAACTTTCAAACAATATTCCGAGCATTATCACACATCACTTTTGCAAAATGACAGATGATGGAGATGTTGCTACAGAGGGGATGTGTCGTTTTTTGACAAGGCACTCCATTACTTTCGCTTTACATTTCCTTGGCCTATTTGGCAATGAATTTTTGAAACAATTCTATTCTTCTTGATGAATATTTGATACAAAACAAATCAATGCAATAATTTAAAAAAAACAGAATATAGAAAACTATTTAAAATTAATTTGATTATTATGCATTATGTTTCTTATCAAAACTTCCTTATACCAAGAAATTACTTCATGAATGTTAGGCCTCTGTAAACGCTTATGAAATTTCTTCATATAGCGTTTTTCTTATATATTAAGATATAAAAACTGTTTAAGTTTTAAAATAATATAAAATACTTTAGTTGAAACTTACATTAATGCGCTGAATTAAGATTAGATTCAAGTGTGTGGTATTTTTAATTAATGTTATTATTATAGATTACTGATGTGTTGCTTTTGACCTGCCTTCGAGAACATTCTCGGGAAACCCGGTAAAAATTCGTTCTAGAATGTTCTCGCTTTGTCTATGGCATATCGACAATTTTGTCGCCAAATGGGCCATTTCGCGCCAAATCTGACAGCCCTGATTTTCCTTGACACTTTCTGGTAACCCTGAACACGCTTTCAGGAAAGCTATCTTAAAGCAGTTGCACATTTCGTAACAATATTATTTGAAACAAAGCCAAGCAGCTGTATTTCTTCGTATTATTCCATAGATGTGATCTAAATATTTCAGCCATGAATTTTTTTAAAAACTGAATGAATAGAATTAATATTTCTGTCAACAAATTCGAAAATAAATGTTCCGGAGGAAAGAATATACTGCATTAATCAAAGTTAATTAAAAGAAAAAATCGTATGCAATCATTCTCCTGTAATCGACTTACGGTGTTTTTTTTTCTTTAATAATTTTTACTAAAATAAAGGAATAATCTTACATATTAAATCCGCTCGGCTCTTATTACCTGCATTCGAATAAATTTAACATTCAACAAGTACTTCAACAACTACTAAAATTCAGTGTTAATGTTTAAAAAAATAATGATTTATCTGTAGGCGAGTCAGTTATGGCACATTCCGCTCAATATTTTTAGGCACTTTCATCAGGAGCCGAAATTAAGAAATTAAAAATTAAACAAAAATAAAAATTTGAAAGCTTTCGGATTTTGCACTACGCCCAAAGGAGCGTTTTTAACATTTTGTGTGTTATCTTTATTTGTTAGATATCGTGTTCTTCGAACTTAAACCATAAAATTCAATTCAACAACAATATGGCAAAATAATTTTAAAATGAGCATATCTTTAGAATTTCCGATACACAGCCTCGCACGCTGGAGGAAAAAAAAATTTTTTTTCGTGCAATGTTGCCATTCCTCGCTTTAAAATCGTTGAATGTGTTAGTCAAAAATTCTTTAATGGGTAGCAAAACATGAAATTAATAATAAAACAAATTCCAGATTCCAAATTAGGGCTTCCAGATGCCCATATTCGGTGGAGGATTATGTCATTCAAAATTTGACGGCTCTAGGTACTGTTGTTTTATCACAATGCGAGAAACATATATACATCTATGTAGATTTTTCATTATTTAATTTCTTTAAATATAATACAGGCCTGTAATGTTTGGTGGCAATAGTTTGAAAAGTGAATCGACGCAAAATGACGAAACGATATTAACAGCCCTTCTGGATAAACGCCCTTTGGGCTAAAAATGATTATTAGGAAACTGATTCAATAACAAAACTGATAATTTCTTTATATGAGAGGCCCACCAGCGGCCGAGCGGTAAAGACGCTGAACACTGGTAGTTCCGTCCGAGGTTCGAATCCCGCGAACGGGCTGGCTGCATGGGCGTTTTCGTGGTTTTCCCCATGTGTAACGTGTATACGAGCCAGTTTCCCTTAGAAAGTCCTCCACGAAGGCATCCCTCCCTTTAGGCAGATAGCCCTCGTGTGCGTTGCCATAATTGAATAACCTAACCTAACCTTTATATGAGAATTTCATAGTCGCTTGAAAAGTAAACTTTAAAAAAATATGTATCATTTACTTCTCACATTTAAGCCGGAAATGGAAATGGAGAAGTGACAGTAAGGATTCTGACTATAAAATAATTGTTAACTAACATAAATATCTTACAACCTTTAAATAAAATTAAAAATTACTTTTTAATGAAGTATATAAATGTACCTTTCTTCCTGTCATATTTCAGAAATACAAAACTGCCAGAGATTTATTCTGATAAGGTAATTTAAATACGAATAATGCACACGTAAGGAGCACACTACTTATTTTTAACGAAAATATGAACATCTCAAAGACTTTCACAGTCAGTGGTATCAGATCTCTGAAAGTTAGCAGTAATTTAGCTGTTTTGACCCACAAAACAGAACTACGTTTGCATTGAATAATTCTTGAATGCATAATAACGGTCTCAATCAAAGGGCTGAGATTGATAGAATTTCAAAATCAGTAAATTTCAGGTAATCTGAATTGCCAATAAAATTTATCAGGATCTGTTTTGAATTAACATTCTTGTAAGGCAATGTTCTGTCTGAAATAATTAATAAAGTTGATCATAGGAACAAAATGTCACAGAAAACATTATTAAAAAAATCTTTTAAGATGTCTTGTGTTTACCTCAATATAACGATGATCTCGAACTTAAGTCGACGACCTTTGTTTTTTTCCACTGATCTCTGGAAGATTATTTATTACACAGGTATACATTTTATCCATAAATACACATGAAGGTAATATTGCTTTGTAATAAATGATTCGATCAGGTAACCAAGGAAGTTTGTGGGGTTTATAAGAACAGTGATTATTGGCGCGCTGGTGTAGTCAAACTGATTCTGAACACTTCATATGTTTACATTCGTTTCAACCTTATTCAGTACACAGTTATTCACTGCATTGCATGTTCCGCTATTGATTATGTACGAAGCGAAATCTTCGAAAGAACATATTATTAGAAAATGAGATTTTGAGCCCTATTTTGCTTTACGAGTGCAAATTAGGAAATAAAGTTCAACAAATTTTCGGACAACAAATTAATACGACTTAAATTCTTTCCGAAAAATGAGAAATTAAGCATAAAAATTCTGATCTGTGCACCACATGACTTCCTTGTACGGAATATTAAATTATACGCATTTTGCATTTCATTTTAAACTTACTGGATTGAATTAAATCTACTTCGTGGATAGCGCATAAACCGCAATAGAATAAGTGCATTTATTCTCTAAGTGCATTCTTTAAAATTCTAATAAGTGCATTCTTTAAAATTCACTATTTGCTTACCATTGCGACACTGGCGCTAGGTTCACTAATAAAGAAAATGGCAAAGCAAAAAATTTAAAGAACAAAAACCTGAATGAAGCTAGTAGAAAGACATATATATATATGTCTTCTGCCAGCTCAACAATTATTCACTTATGCATATTTTTTTTAGGATTTAAAAAAAATTAATTACAATTTTATATTTGATACATGCACTTGATTTACTTATGTTCTCAGAATTTAAATGATATTGTAAATTAGTTATTCGTATTATAAATTAGTTTAATTATAAATTATTTATAATTTCTTTTAAACTTATTTCTATAATTAATTTTTTTACTTTAAATTGCTTTTCACGAATAGAAATTTTGTTAAATTCAAATTTCATTCCTTGTAGCAATGGCGCAAGAGAATTATTTAAATTTAATTTAACTTTATTATATTCTTTTGAAATATATATATATATATATATGTAAATTTTTAAATGAAAAACGTAATGAAGCATAAATATCATGAATTACTATGGAATATATACAAGAAATGAAATACTAGAAATATATATACAAAAAATGTAATTCAAGAAATACATATACAAGTGAAATGAAAAGCATAATTATTAAAAATATGTATTGTTAATTAATGGAATGATGAATAAATATTTCATTTTGATAAGAAGGGGAAAATTGTTTTAATATTTACAAAAAGATGGAAAAAAGACGTCTTTTTGATAGTACTGCAATGTGTTGATAAAGTTCCATTTACAGAACTTGATATGAAAAACGTTGCTGGAGTTTAATGTTTCCGACTTACGCAATTTTAAATAAGAAAATTCCTAAATATATAACTATTTTCGGAATATTATAATTATTAGGCACTGAGTACATGGAATATTTTATTTTGCAAGTTTTTAATGACACTGTTACACGATGTCATCGACATTTTATTCATGTAAAATTAAACAAATATAGCATCATATTTAAATCTACATATTCTATAATATCTTAGGATAATTAAATGTATACTTATAGGTATCATATCACTAATCGAGATTTATTATTTACAAATCCTCAAATGGATACTATAATAATTATTTCTACGTACGTATTAGAACTGCTGTGGTATTTAATATACTTGAAACACTGGAAGATTTTTGAACAGACATATGATTTTTGAAGAAAAACTTAAGTAAAAATCTGATGTGGAGACCACATGACTTCCTGTATGACCTATTAAATGGTACTTAGTTTTTGCTGCATTTCATTTAAACTCATTTCCTCGAATTTCATTGGAGATATATTTCTCATTCAATTAATTCAGTTCTCACTTCGGGGCAAAGCAGAAATACATAAACAATCAAAACATCTTCATTAAATTTGTAAAATACAGAAAAACGAAATACAGTTAAAACAGTTAAAAAAAACAATTTTTACAATTAAAATCAGAGATCCTACGCAAAACAATCAATTCGGGCAAAAAGGCAGATATTTCGGTGCACAAAACTGAAAGTTTACTTTTGATCCCATGCGGCAAAAAGAAACTTAAGGTGCAGAAACTGACTTAATTCAGTATTCTGATTTTCAAATGTAAAAGAATGGCGGTTCGTTAGGCTTAACTCGCCACTTTTAAATCGTTGATAATTCTACAACAATTGCATGCATATTAACTAAAGGCATAAAAACCTTAACCGGAATATGAACACTAAAAATGGACAATTTACCATCATATAAGGATAAAAAAAACTGAGCTCACCGAGCCGGGTAATCAAATGGGTATATGCATATGTATTCATATGTGTTTGGTGCGACCGATTGCAACCAAAAAGAGAAATGCACAACTACATGTTATAGTAGTCCCGTATACAAAATTTCGACGTTCTACGGCTACTCGTTCTTGAGTTATGCGAGGTACCTACATGCGTACGTATAAAGGTACGTGCAGACGTTAAGAAAAAAAATCTGAATCCATTTTAAATCCATTTTACAATTCGTTTTGGCAAAAACAGTCCTTTATTCTCTGCCCTATGTACAATGTCACTCAAAAATATAGTTCAGATGGTTTCGAGAGCAGTTAAAATGAATATTTTCTTTGAAAAATGATACTCGGAATTCTTAGCGATTACGATATTTCCTTTACCTCATACAAGGAAGTAAAAATGAATGTTTGCATATTTAAATACCATATCCTGAATCAGATACAAAAACAGTGTTTGGGATTTCCGAGTTAAATTTTTAGCTTATTTTTGTCTGTCTGTAAAGATACGAATGCAAATATTTTCATAAAATGAATGTGATATTTGTTCACTAAAATTCAAAATTCTCAAACTGTGGTTTGTTTATGCAAAGCATTGCATTTCATATATATGTAATAACAATTAATGCTATTCATAAGCAACTATACTTTTCTTGTTTAAGATCATAGAAATATGGTGCAAAATTTGTGATATTTAGTACAATAAATGACAAAGCTGTCGAAATAAATTTATATAATCTATCAGCTACCTTATTAGATAACAATAGGAAAAGTCACTCGCCCGGGAGACTGCAAACGAGCCAAATGATTCGCAAACACTGAAGTGGTGCTAGATAATCTTTCTAATTAGTCTTTGCCCACTGATAATCTCCCTTTCTAAGCGAGACTGAGAGCTCTAATTAGTCCACCTGACAGACGCATTTCTGCGTTATCTGCTAAAATTGATTTCAACGGAGCCCAGCTAACACGCATAACGAACTCGGATTTTAATTAAAACTTCAACCTATCTGTCGCCATAGCTTCACAGAAAATTTTCACCAGAACGATTTTCCGTGGTTTCACTTGTGACTCACCATCAACCAGGATTTTCTACGTCGTTGTGGTGGTTATGCATAAGCTTACTCTCCTTCGCCATGAAAAGGAGTGTTAAGAATAAGAAGGATTTATAAAGGATTATACCCTTAATGTCTTAAATACGCTTAACGACGGGGTATTTTATCATAGTGAAGCTGCATTAAATTGACTTAAATAACCATATTCTAAAAAGGAAAGAGAGGAAAATTGCCTTTAAATTTGAAGTCTATAATCTTTAATGAAGTGCTATTGTTTTACGTTATTTTTTTATTATTAATGATTCTTCTTTTATAAACTGAAAGCAGTTCTTGTTTTACTTTTAAGTATCTCCATTTAAATGACAAAAGAATCTCAGTGTCTCTATTTTAAATACCGTATTGCTTTCGCTAAAAAGACAACCCCGCGTCTCGGAAGACGCGCATAGAAGTGATTCCCACATAGCATAAGAGCATAAAATAAAGTTTAACATTCACAAATTTCACACATAAGCTGGTCTGGCATATAAGATTCTCCCTGTGTTTTTGAAAATGCCTTAAATGACAGCGACGCACTTATCTAATACTCAAGCGCAGTGCATATACATGGTGTTTCAGCAAATCGGTTATAAACTTTCAGGAGAGGCAGAGTACACCCGGGCGATGGGAAACCACATAGCAAATGCATGGTTGCAAAAACTTTCCTGGCGCGGCAGTGATGACACAAGACATAAGAAAGAAAGTACACAAACAGGGAAAGAACATGTGTTTATTATGCTTAGTGCAGCTGAAAACATAAAGAAAGAAATAAAAACAGACGATCTTTATCAAAGAAGGTGTTCTAAATTACGTTCGAAACGTAGCCTTAAAATAGGATCGGCATGGATGATCCGGTGGCTTGGCCGGCAAGATCACCAAACCTCACTTGCATTGGCTACTTCCTTTTGGGGTACATCAAGACATTGGTGTACGAAACTCCAATTAGAAAGTGCTGAGAAATTTGGTGCACGCATCGGGACAGCTGCTGGAGAAGTCTGGAACATGCCCGGTATTTTCCAGAGCATTAGATCTTCCATGTGCCGGAGACGTGAGGCCTGCATCAGGATCCAGGGTCATTATTTCGAACACCTTCTTTGATGACGATCGTTGTCTATTTTTGTTCTTATTTCTTGATTTCTGCTGTACTAAGCGTAATAAATGTATTTCCTTGCCCTGTTCATGCTCTTTCTTTCTTGTGTTTTGTCTTGTCACTTCCGCGCCAGGAAAGCCTTTTCAACCTTGCACTGCTACGTGATTTTCCATCGTCTAGGTGTACACTATCTCTCCTGAAAATTTGTAAATGATTTGCTTAAGCACCTTCTGTTTAAAGGCCTCATATTGTACGATATAATGAATATAATGAAGTCTATAATGTAGGTATACTACAGGATATAATGAAGATATACTACAGAAGAATTTATTTTATGGAAATAAATTTAGAACTGGAGTTAGAAAAAGGAACAGTTTAAACATAAAAAATAAATTATTTTAATATTATTACTTCCTTGTACGAAGTAAAAAGGAAGTATTGATCGCGAAAAAATTCAGGTATCATATTTCAACGAAAATATCTATTTTGACCGCTATCGAATGTAATTTAGCGATGTGTTTGCGTGACATCTGTACGTAAGGACAGAATAAAGGACTCTTCTTCCCCGAAAAAATTATAAAACTGATTTAAAATGTATTCTGAAGGGAATATTTCATGGCGTCTGTACGTATGTACATATTGCATGTATGTATCTTGTATAACTCAAAAACGAGTAGCCTCAAAACGCAGAAATTTTGTATATAGGATTGTTATAACATGTAGATGTGCACCTCCTATTTTATTTTCAATCGGCCGCACAAAAGTATATAAATATATGCATATATATATCTACTCTATTACTCGGCTCAGTGATCTCAGTTTCTTTATTTTTATGTGTTTGTAAATTGTGCACTTTTGCTTTAAAAATGATTGAATTATGTTGTTCTTATCTTCCGGATAAGATTTTTATGCCTTTAGTAAATCTGCAAGCAATATTTGTAGAATTGTCAACAATTTAAAAGTTTTTTACGTGCGACTAAGCCTAATTATTTTTAGCATAGCAGCCATATTTGTTTACATATGAAATTTAGTAGTATAGTGTATTTGTTACCAATCTAGAGAAACTAAGCTTCGCAACAGCAAATATAACGCCTTCTTTTATTATTGCGCATTAAGTCATGCTTAATCCATTCTGGAATTTATTCGAGGAAATGCAAGTAAGTCATTAAGATTTCCTTCGTAATTTTGAATACAGTTATTTTGAGTTTTTATATATTTTTGCCTTTTCGCGAAGTGAGAACTGAATTATTTGACTGAGAAATACTGAATCGTCCGTGAAAAAATGTTTCTTTTTTTGTTTGTTTGGTTAATTTCTTTTATACACCGTTTTAGATGTATTATAGTATTTGAATAGAATATGTGGCAACTATTAGATAATTCTTCAGATGACATACATAATTTTTGTGCATTCTGAGTTATAAAGTGAATGAGATGAAACGCTGCTAAGCGAACCTAGCGCCAGAGTGTCGCTATGGTAAACAAATATAGTGAATTTTAAAGAGGGCGTTTATTCTATTGTTGTTTATGCGCTATCGACGAAGTAGTTCAATCCAATAAGTTTAAATGAAATGCAAAAAAAAAAAAGTGTGTGCAATTTAATATTCCATACAAGGAAGTCATGAGGCGTACACATCAGATTTTTTAAAACAATGGGCATAAAAGTAACAATTCCCGAAGATTGCAGTATGCTGTTAACAGCTTCTGAATTTTATTTAGGGACCAAATTTATCTTAATGTTTTCCAAACGATGAATTTAATATTTAAGAAATTAAAACTGTTCTGTTAAAAGATGGTATGATATTTGCCCATTCAACATATTTCATTTAACGCTGTAACATTTTTCAATGGTATTTTATTTTGAACTCGCTTTTTGATATAAGAAGTAAAAACATTCATGACAATGTTTCTTTTTGAAAATTTGTTCTAAAACTGCCATTTTGATATATATGAAAAAATAAAATACGCTAATACCGGCAGTTACATTGCTTCAATTCACGTAAAACAGTAAAATTACTTTTTTGGTGTAGTTTTACATTTTTAGGGTATTTTTCTCTCCATTTTGATAACTGCTTCTGTTTTAAAAAATGGTTAGCTCCCATATTATCTAGAAGGTGAGCAATTCTGCTGATGCCAAAACTTGCTTTTAAAATGAAGTTCCTGATCGGCAATGTTCCAAGACACGATCTTGGTATTTCAGAATTTAGACCGCGAACCCATCTTAATAGTTCAACCAAACGATCAAAGAATAATGAAGATGGCGAAGCAATTATGCCCAATGATTTCGTGCTAGTTTGAGCGCAGTCGATAGAAAAAGAAAAGTGAGAGAAACTTAGACTTTGGAAGAGCTTTTGGAGAGATTTTGCATTCCATATGAACTCTACATCTAAAAGAGAAGTCTCAAAAACGAGTACCTCAGAACGTTGAAATTTTGTATATGGGCCTGATATAACATGCAGATGTACACCTCTTATTTTGGTTGCAATCGGTCGCTCTAAAAATATATAAATAATATATATATATATATGTTTCTAAATTGTGCATTTTTTGCTTTAAAAATGATAGAATTATCTTTGTGTTTATCTTCCGGTTAAGGTTTTTATGCCTTTAGTTAACCTGCATCCTAGAATTTAAAAGTTGCTTAACTGCGTCTAAGACTATTTTTTTGTGATAGCAGCCGTATTTGTTTACATTTGAAAGTTAGCAGAATAGTGGATTTGTTGCCAATCTAGAGACACTAAGCTTTGCAACAACAAAGTAACATCTTCTTTTATTATTGCGAATTAAATTATGCTTAATTCCTTCTGGAATTATCGCATAAGTTATTAAATTATCTCATATATTGGCTCAGCATAGCGTCGCAACAAATTAATACTGGTTTTACGCCTTCAGTGTCTTTTTGCCGAATGAGACCAAAAGTAAACTTTCAGCTTTGTGAATTGAACAGTCTGTCTTCTTGCCCGCTGGCCGAATTGCTAGTTTTTGCGTAGAAACTGTAATTTTAATAGTAAAAAAATAATAATTGTTTTAACTCTATTTGGTGTATTGTGTTTTTTTATATTTTCGCATTTTTAATACGGATATTTTGAGCTTTTATGCATTTTTTGCCTTGTCACGAAGTGGGAACTGAATTAATTGAATGAGAAATTTATCTCTAATGAAATAAATTTAAATGAAAAGCAAGAAAAAAATACGTATCGTTTAATATTCTGTACAAGCAATTCATGGGTGTACACATCAGATTTTGTTTTAAAGGTAATGGTTTCAAAGTTAAGTAAATGGTTTAATCAAGTCAACAAGGATGAGTTTCCATAAAAACATCTATTTGGAAAAAAAAAACTTTGTTATTTGACGTAAATAAACTCTAAGGAAAGAATATAGGGACTACCTAGTGATCATAAAGAGCTCACAATCAGAAGTGATCAATACAATGACTTCGAAGCTAGAACCCACTTTTAAATAACCCAATATTCATTTTCTAGCGAATAGATTGCGGGTTGACACCCAAAGGTTATCAATGCAACTACAAACCTGAATGTAAAACAATGCAGCCATTATTTTGACTGTGAAATTGGGCCACAAGACACAGTGTTAACGAGCGGACTAAACTGCATTCAGCGCAACGCCATTATCGGTCCAGCGTTCATGACATGTTAGTTTCTAGTCTTCATAAACTCATTAACAATAAGTTTTATCTGATATTACAGTCATAAATCAGACAGCACAATTATCATAAATATTAATCTATATATATAAAGAAGAAAGTCAGTGTGCTTGTGTCCAATAATTCAGTCACTACTATAGCTATCGTCACCAAACTTTCTACAATTTTCTTCTGGGTCCTGGGACAGGTCAACGTCCACGTTTTACCAAAAAAAGGTAGCTAAAATTAGAGATATTAGTTAAAAATTCCGAAAAACGATAATTTTCGTCCTCGTTTTTTCGAGTGGCAGCAGTCTCAAGCTGGAGATGAAAATCTGCTTTATTTCGAAAGTTGTTGCCACTGCTCGCTTTCAAATGGCAAAGTTTGTTAATAAAAAATTTCTAAGTTTTACTTTGAAATAAAAATAATATTGAGAAACATTTAATACATTATTTACGATTCCAAAAATTCGTAGGAAGCCATTTCGACTGCGTACGACTTCAGTCAGCCGAGATATTAATTAAATCATCCGAAAACATTAATTTTCACACTCATTTTTCTGAGTGGCAACAGACTCGCGCGTTGGAGATAAAAATGTTTTATTTCAAAAAGTGTTGCTACTTCTCGCTTTCAAATCGTAGAATTTGTTAATAACAAATATGTACGTTTTACAAAATCTCTCTCTCTCTTTATATATATATAAGGAAGAGTGTCTGTCTGTGTGTATGTTTTGTTCGCGTTATTGATTTCTGATGAATTAATATAAATTTTTTGCCGCATTTAAACACAACTAAAATTGAATTTAAGTGAAATATCGGATGGAACTTGAGCTTTTATGACCATTTGATTAGAAAGACGAAAATCATTAAAAACTGCCTGTCATTTTTGCTGATATAATGAGAAAATATTAGTTTATATTTCTATCGAAATTTTTATGTGGGTTCCACATCGTATCAGACTGAAAAATGTAGGACTATGAATCGTATTTTTTGCATTGTTATTAGAGAAGGATTACAGCGGTATCGTTCTCTTTGTTGTTAGATCCATTACTCTCAATCTAACTGTCATCGGGTACTTCCTCTAGTTTATTAATATAATATGATCTTTATTATTATTATTCTTATTAATGAAAATTAATCATTCTGTATGACCATCCTCTTGCCTCTTTCGTCTTCGGTTCAGGTATGAATTACTAACGTAACTTTGGAGTATTATACTAGTATGAAAAAAGAATGTAACTTTTGAGTATTTTACGTAACTTTGGAGTATTATACTCTGGTGAAATAAATTAAGATAATTTTCATATTTGATCTACGATCTCCAGAACTACTGGACAGATTTTAATAAAATTTGGTGTGAACATAGGTTGATATAATGCAAACAAAATAAACATTCAACAGTTATAGCAAACACACATGTTCGTGCGTAACACTCATGGAGTCTGAATGTCTCACACAGCGGTTGAAGAAGACACAAAAGAAATGGGTTAATAGGGGTATGGTCCACCCTTATAGCCTTACAGGTCTCGCAGCGTGATGTCATATTGGAAATAAGGCAATTTATCAGTGCCTGTGGCAATTGGTCCCACTCGTTCAGCAACCCTGTTTTCAGTTCCTGGATGGTTCTCGAAGGGGGTTGCGAGTTGCAATTGCCCTCTCCAGAGCATCCTAGACATGCTCTACAGTTCTGGATACCTGCTCAGACCGAACGAACATGCCTACGAACCTGACGCCTTCCCAGACCATTACAACGCCACCGCCATAATTGTTGATTTCGCGGACATTGGAGGTGGGTCCCTGGTTCTCTCCATATGAAATTACGGCGAGAATCGGTGTCTAGGCTAAACGGGACGGGTGGGCACACAGAACGGTCGCCCATTGCTCCGTACAACAATCACTATGCTGCCTGCACCATGCTAATCGGACTCTCCTGTCGTAGACGAGAGCGGGACGCAAACAGCCGGTCTTCCGGCAAACAACTCTCTCTCATTTAGTATTTAAAAAACGGTCACCCTTGTTACATTGGTTCCTGTGGCTGCATACAGATCCCGAGAGAGCTGAGAAGCTGTAACTCCTCTGTTACGCCTCGGTAAAATGGACAAATAGAGATCTTCTCTGGCCGTCTTGGCTCTTGGACGACCTTGCTTAGGCTTTCTCTCGATGGACTCAGTATCCTGGAACTGTTTCCATAGGTTACACACGAGGCTGAGCGTTAAATTAAACTCTCTGCATATCTGGACTTGCGATTGACCTGCCTCTAGCCTCCCCACAATTCGCCACCTCATTCCATCTTCTAAACGTTGGCGTTTACTCATTTTTACTGTTCCGATATGAATTTAACCGATTAGTGCAAGATAACACCAAGAAATTTTGCCGAGATGTGCTAGTGAACGCAATTCGTCTTAACCTTCACGCGCTTATAAAGTCTGTTTTTCCGCTGGCTCCGCCTGCACATACGTGTGCGCTTACGTATTCGCCGTAAAAGATTTTAATTTTTATATAGAAGCAATAGTTTTGCCTTCAGTTCAGTTCTTTTCATGCAGTTGTATAAAATATGCAAATTCTCTTAATTTATTTTACCACTATAGTATGGAATGAATTTGAAACCTAAAATTCACTTCAAATTGTGTTTTATAGAGCATTGCGTGCAAATAAATTATGTATAGTATCCTGGTTTTATAAATAAATTTAACATGTGATTTATAAACGCATTTGATACTAGATTCAATTTTTTAAAGAACAGCGCCTTTTTATTCCTTGAAGGAAAATTACCCGTATCAGTCTCTGCAGAAATGGAGATTTGCTTTTAAAACAAAGTCAGTCTACTGCTGAGTTTAGTCTAATTTTAGAAAAAAAAGAGAGGCTTCAATTTTTACTTCCTTGAACGAAATAAAGGAAGTACCGTAATCGGAAAATATTTCGGCATCATATTTTAGAGAAATATCAATTTTAACAGCTTCCAAATGTATTTTGACTATTTTCATGTGACGTCTGTGCATACGTCCAGAACAAAAGATTCTTTATACTAAAACAAACTGTAAAATGGATTTAAAATGGATTAAAAATTGATTTTTTCGCGACCTGTGTGCTTACATACCTACATATGTATGTAACTTCCATATGTTAAAAACGATTAGACGTATACATTCAAATTTTCTGCATTAGACCGCTGTAACATCTAGTTCTGCACCTCTCTTTTTTATAACAATCGTCAATATTAAAAATATATACTCACACACACACGCTCATATATATACGTATGTATGTATATATGCACCACTGCTTACCCGGCCTTTGATGGTCCTAGTCATATACTAGTCCTAGTCGAATACAGAAGAGTTTAAGTGACAAAAATATTCATGTATTGGCAATATCAAGTTTAAGAAAAATTAATTTTTGAAAAATAGCCAACTCTAATTTTTAATGCCAGCTTCAGGTTTCTATACATATATGTGATGTACCAATTGTAGTCGTAGATCAAAATATCAGACGATAAGTTTAAAGAAAAAACAGGATCCATTTAATAATTTCCATGAAAAGCAACAGTTACAAAAATCAGATCCTCGGCGCAAATAAAAAAAACAACTAATAACCTTTTGTACTGAAGTTTACTCCATCGTTACATTAATGAAAAGACCTCCCGATATCAAGATCAAGATCAAGATAGTACTTTCGGTTCAAGGTGTCAACTACTAATGAGTTTTAACCTATATATCAAGTAAGGCCGGAGGCTGCTCACTTTTGTTTAGATAAATCAGAGGTGCTTAGCACAGCGCCCTTAGGCGAAAGAATGGTCTATGTGGCAAAGTCATACAGGAAGGCAGTCATGAAATTATAAATTGGTATACTTTTGTAGATGTAGAAACATTCGAAAAATTTTTGAGCAGGTGCTGGGTGCGTGCTATTTCCAGTGAGGAATTGAGTGACTGAAATGAACATGAGATACGGAGAGTAAGTCAGAATCAAATCACGTAACCTGAGGTCGCGTTCTGGTTCGTTGATAAATACTGCTGTATTACTCAAAGTTTTATTAATTTAAGAGAAACAACTCTTGTAGGCCTATAGTATTGCAATCTACTACATAATAATGATCTAATAACTATGGAGAGGTGAGTTTTATGCTACGTAATTCTTGTTTAATTAGATAGAATTAGATTATTCCCTTTTTGGGCGTGGGGGTCACATGGACCAATCATGTTGCAGGATAATCTGTTAAGCGATTTCAAGACGAAAAAAAAATAGTCCATAAGGCTATTTCAAATTACTCTTCACAAAATCCGTAATTTGGCTTTGTCAGATAATAAAAATACACTTAAAACACAACACAAAAATAGTGAATCATATCACGAATTGAGTATATGAAATGCAATTAAATACTGGGTACTATTTACAATATGTACACTTTCACCACTTTGAGTTGTGATGAATAGAACATGGTCGCTTAACCAGATTTTCTTCTGTTGGATCATAGTTTGCGAGATTTTTAATAGCATTATATGGTGAATTCTGAAATTGGGTAAAGAATTTGTGCGAAATTATTAAGATATGTTCTTGTATTTCAGGAATTTTCAGGTCTTGATACAGCTGGATATTTCTAATAAATCAGGGTGCTGAGATTATTGAGCGTAGAATTTTATTCTGTAGATAGCTAAGTTTCTTCCTATGGGTTTTGCAAGCCGTGGCCCAAGTGGGGACTGCGTATAAGAGAAGTGGTCGAATAAGCATCAGGTAAAGATTGCGTTTAGTATTCAGATTTAATTTAGAATTTCCCCCTAGAAGCGGGTAAAGAGCCATAAAAGCTGCATTAGCTTTGTTGGTGATATAACTGATGTGTTCTTTGAAAGTGAGGTGTGCATCAATATACACTCCAGGATATTTGTACGAATTGGCCGAAGGGATAAGAGTATCATGAATTTTTATATTGATATCCAGAGGGTAGTTTTTCTTATATCTTCTGTACATAACTATACAGCATTTGGTGGGATTAAGATTGATTTTCCATCTGTTGCACCATTTTTCTATTATTTTAATTTGGCTATTCAGTTTGTCTATTGCATGTTGCGGGTTTAAGGAATTAGTAAGTATTACCGTATCATCGGCATATTTAAGGATTTTTGCATTTTGCGGCTTGGGCATGTCACTTGCATATAGATTAAAGTTTGCTGGAGAGATGACGGAACCTTGAGGTAGTCCTCTATGAATATTTTTATGTGTGTACAAAGCATCACCACAGCGGACTTGGAAGGTACGATCTTCTAAATAGGACATCATGAGATTTAAGAAACTTGAAGGAGGGTTCAATTTCGATAACTTGCATATTAAAACAGCATGCCACACTCGACCGAAGGCCATTCCGAAGTCGATGTAGCATGCGGCAACTCCGTTTTTCTTCTGAAATTTTACGGCAATGAATTCTATGAGATTAAGAATTTGATGCGATGTTGAATGAGCTTTTTTAAACCCGAACTGCTGATCGTCTGTATCAATTAATTTGTCGGTGAAAATTTGGAGTCTTGAGGCAATTACGCGTTCAAACACTTTGCTGATAGACCTCCCGATATTCCTTTGCGAGTCCTTTTATAATCTCTGGAGAGGCGGAGCTTCCAAGAAATGACGTCAGCCAATCCAGTTCGCTTTAAATATCTCCAGAACATTCAATAACTGTACGTCTTTGCTGCGCAAACTGTGGGCTGGAACACACTAGTAGTTTTAAAGGATGCGAGAAGTATCCAAAGAAGAAAACTGAGCGCAATAAAAATTACTCGAATCGAGTAATTGGAAATAAGAGTTATGCGCAGGCCTTATCATCGG
>KK119305.1:215198-244057 GCA_000611955.2 Stegodyphus mimosarum | reverse complement strand
TATGGGAAAGTTTCATACTCGTTATTAAAAAATAAAATATAAGAAGCTTGACACTTGTATGAATTAATCGTGGTATTTAATTTCAAAATTTGCAACTTTTGATGTCATTTTCAGTTTGTCTTGAGGGATTAGTTAATCTAACTAGTAGAATAATTCGAGGAAATAAATATATTTGAAGTTCAACCAAAAATGTGTATAATTGAATAGGCCGTACAAGGAAGTCATATGTTGTCTACAGCAGATTTTTAAATAGATAATTATACATATTATATAAGCTTTTTCTAGAGATTTACAGAGATCGTTTAAAATACGAACAATTACAAAACAAAATATTTACTAAGATATACGAAATATTAAGATATCATAAAGAAATGTTTTTGGGATTCTTAAGAAAAAAGAGGAATGTGAAGTATTTAATTGAATTACTTATATTTACTGGAAAACGAGAAACAATTATAGCAATCTCTTTTTTTATTTACAAAACTATTAAGTTATCCCTTATTTCTCAGCAAATAATATTAATTTAAATATTTTCTTTGATCATATTCTATTTTATATATTTCAAACATATTTAAAAATATAAATAACTTAGAAGTCATTACATTTGTTTAGTATTGTAATATATTTTAAATCTTTACTATTAACTTAATTGTCTTGGATTGTCGCAGAATGGCCAAACTACTGAAACGTGCATGACACTTCAAATTCTCCACACTGAATGACAAGTTCGCCCTAGTCATGACACCTGCGACCCGGAGAATACGAGATTGATGAGAAAGTTACGCAAGGCAAGCTAGTTAATTTCTGCAATCAATCTGTCTCAGAATAACCTCACGTGACTTTCATTAAAGGTAAGAGTTATGACTTTATCAGAACATTAGCAAGTTATGTAAAAGTCCTAAAGATTATCTATTGAGGTCACAATATATCTTAAACAAGAAATATCTGGTCACAAATGTTTCTTTATGTGCTTAAAGTGAAGGTCATTAATTATTGTTAAGCAGAGGAAACCAAAATAAACATTTATTTGCGTTATTTTGGAAAACTTTAATCAAAATTTTACAGACAGTTCCATAAGTTATTATGAAAGCGTATCTCTAATGAGTGAAATGTACATTTTCCTGTACTGATGAAATGTATTCCTGTACTGATATCTGAACACTGGTAGTTCGGTCTGGGGTCCCGGTGAACTGCTAGCTGCATGGGCGTTTTCGTGATTTTCCTCATGTGTAACATGTATAAGAGCCAGTTTACCTTAGAAAGTACTCCACGAAGACATCCATGCCCTTAGGTAGATAGGGCTCGCGTGCTTTGCTGTAATTAGGGATACCGAACCAAAACCATCAGTATAGGATCGGTGTCACTCAGAGAGTGTTCACTAAGTGGTAAATGCCTTGTAGTATAGTGATCTTCAAATTCGTAATTTTTTGTGCGTTTTTGCGCTTTTTATTTAGTAAATGTTATTACATAAATTCGTTCCAAAATGGTTAGGTTTGGTTTACAACCTTTTAATTACAATAATTCAAGTATCGAACATTAATACCTGCTTATAAAACTGCATCCAATTTCTACTAATGTTTAATACATAACGGCTCTAGCACACAGCAAGGTTATTTAAAAGATTTGCAAAGAATACCGAAAAACTAGATGCATCTACCAGAAGTGGCTAATTTATTCTATATTTAGCGTTCACAGTGCTCTGAAAAAAGTGCTAGACAAAAGAAGTAATTGTAAAGCAATCAAATATTTCTCTAGTTCATTGAACACGATGAAAGACGATGCGAAACTACTGCATTTATGGCATAAGCGTGAGGGAGGAGTGTGAGTATAGAAAAAAAACTGATGTGCACTCAACACGACTTGTACGGCCTATTTAAATTATACATATTTTTTGCTGCACTTCATTTAAACATATTTCCTCGAATTTAATCCCAGATATACTTCTCATTCAATTCAATTCTCACTTAGCGGCAAGGCAAAAAACACATAAAAACTCAAAGCATCTTCATTAAACATTATTAAATACAGAAAAACATAAAACACCAAATAGAGTTAAAGCGGTGAAAAAAAAATTTGACAATTAAAATTAGGAGTTTCTACTAAAAAAACAAGCAATTAGGGCAGCGAGCAGGAAGACAAAATTTTCGGTGCACAGAAGTTTTTTAATCTCACTGGGTCACTGGGTGAAAAGACACTGAAGTTAGTGCACCAACCTCAGTACATTCAAATGCCTCTTGCAAAATGCAGACAAGTTACTTTGAATACAGGTGATGCGGAGAACCGGAATAGCTTCGAAGATTCATTCATAAATAACCAGCTTTTACATATATTGCCATATATACATAAACAAAAGCAATTATATTTAATAAATGAAATACATGTAGACTAAACAAAGTACAGAGACAAATGAAAATAAAAATTCTCAGTGAAAGTTGAATTTTATTATGCTTGTTACCGGACACATTCCGCTTTCACAGAAATAAAACAAGAACATTCTGTATACTGATCACTGAAAATAAGCTGGACATTTCAGTAGCAAAGTAACAAAAGTCTGATGTGGACCCCGCATGACTTATTACATTATACACATTGTTTGCTGCCCTTCATTGAAACTTGTTTCCTGAAATCATTTTATCTTAATTAGCCGATGCCTCAAGGCAAGTTGAAAATGACATCAAAAACTGCAGATTTTAAAATTAAATATGCTGATAATTTTTTTTTCTATGCGATTCAAACTTCTTGCAATTTTATTTTTTCATAAAGGATATAAAACTTTTCCAAATGTCAGTATAGGAACCGAGAGATCGCATTAAATTTAGATTTCATTATTTCTTAAAAGTTAATTTTTTTAAATTTGACATTGCTAAAACATGTATATTTTCGACAATTAAAACACTTTTATAATTGGGAACTATTTGACTAAGACCAACGATTGCGAAACTAATCGTTGGCCGTAATAAGGACTTTAGACAAGGTAACGGGATAGGTATATATATATATATATATACGTGTAAAATAAATAGAAACTATGTAATATATCTTTCGAAAAATAAATTAATAATAGCCTTTTAACAACTTCCATTCAAAAAATAACAAAGCAATTACTTCTCTCTGCAATTCTGAAAAAAATCCCTTATTTAAACTCTGTTGCGCCCCCTTATCAATGAAATCTTAACCCAGTATCTGGACATTAATCTGTCATGTTATCTCAAATGCAATGCGGTATGAAAGGTAATTGCGTAGCAACTCCCCCTCTCTTCTCTCTCTCTCTCTCATCGTTTTCCTCTTCTGCTTCTTTTCGCTGTGGCACCTTGCCGCTAGTCATGAGATTTTACTTTTCCACTTTCGTCTATGGTTAAGAAATTAAAACTGTGGGGTGCTTAGCGCACCCAAAGTAATGGTGTGCTATATTATGGAATCAAACTACGTTTCAAACGGCCACGTCTGGGTGTTTTTGGGTTTATGCATTCATCTTTCTAACTACATAGTAAAACCTCTCCAGCGCCAAACCGTTGCAACTAAATTTCTTCAAGTCATCTTATTACATATACGTTGGACATTGGGAACTGCAGCAGAAAGGGAGGTGCACAGCTAGGCGTTGTAGCAGTCCCATATAAAAAATTCAACGTTCTATGATTAACTGTTTTTGGTGATATGAGATACATACGTAGGTATGTACGTACAGGCGTCAGGGAAAAATTCTCTTCTGAACCCATTTTAAATCCATTTTGCCATCCGTTTACAATTCCTTTATTATATCCTCACGTAGAAACGTTAAGCAAGAAAATCGTCTAAATGGATTCGGGAAGGGTCGAAATGGAATCTCCGTTGAAATATACCAGATTTTTTTGCCACTATAATTCTTACCTTACTTCGTACAAGGAAGTAAGAAGAACTTTCCGTGTGATGCGCATTGAGAAGTAAGCTGGATATTTCAGTTTTATACATTGGTGGACAATTGTTAAGGACGGATGAGATTAATAGCGATAGCAACCAAAAATGGAAGATAGGAAAATGTGGAAGTGACCATAAGTGCGGGATATAGTAAGATGTTATGCTTATGCAAATTTTGTATTTCTGAAGTTTTTCGTCACCTGATGCGCTGAGAAAAGAGATAAAAGATTTGACGCATATTGACCTTTGTTGTTCAAAAGCAAATTATAACAAATTTAACGAGAAAGAATCGATTGACGACCTCGGAACTTTCAGCGTGTCTCCCCGATATCACTTAGACGATTTTACTCGTCGTCGCATTATTGTCAAGATTCAAAAGGGCGAAAATAACAGATTTTGCTAGAGAGTTCGACGCTAGCCAGAATCTTGATTCAAAGCTTTTGAAATCATTTCAAACAATTGGAATGAGTAGCAAACATTATCGGCGAAGTCGTGTTCCCAGTATGACACGTGCAAAAGATTGATACATAGTACTATCGACAAAAAGCACTGGTGCAGCACAACTTTTGATGTAACAAGTCACTTACTTGCTGCTACTGGCACGCGAATCTCCCAAAAAACTGTAGCCAGACGTTTGCATCAAGGGGGACTATACGCCCGCTGTCCTGTTGTATGCATTCTTTTGTCCAGACAGCAACGTACCGCCCATTTCCAGTGGTACCGTGAGCATCGTAATTGGACTCAATACAACTGGGCTTGTGTACTATTCTTAAGGTTCAGTCTGTTACCGGATTATAGACATCAACTGATGTGGCGTGAGAGTAGTACTGTTTATCGAGCAGAAAATATCCATTAAAGGACTAGTATCTGAGATGCAGTATCAAGGCGTGGGCAGTCACTAAGATCAATGACCGCACGCCCCTACGTGTGGTTGCAATTGGGATTATTACTGGTCAACGATACATTAATGATGTTCTGCTGCCTCATGTTCGCATGTTCTGTGGCGCTGTTGATGATAAATTTGTTTCCATGGATGACAACGTAGCATGTCATCGAACAGTAGCTGTCCTGGAGTGACTAGAAAGTTAGAATATTCAACGTCTGTTATGGTCAGCATGTTCTGAGCCCCACTGAAAATGTTTGGCATGCTTTAGAAAGGAGTGCTGTTTGTTGACAATACCCTTCAGTAAGCAAGGAAACCCTCATCCGTGCACTGACAGAGGTATGAGATGTATTATCCCAACAGCTGATGAATAATGTGGTGCAAAGTATGACACGGCCTGTGGAATCTTTCATCGCCCTTCATGATGCTCATATTCCGAAGTGACGTCCTACGTCAGAATGCCTGTGTACTGTAATTGTATTTTTTTCCCTTTTACGTATTAAGCAAATTGTCGCCATTTTAAATCTTGAACACTTCTTAAAGCCTTCTAGATTTCAGAGCACAACAAATTATCTTTATTGTTAAGTCCTAGTATTCTGGCATTATTTTATTTCACTTGGTATCCAAACACACTTATTTTTATAACGGGCTATATTACTGTTTGTGATACGTTCTTAGCAACTGTCCACCACTGTAGGAATCTTAAGCAGTTACAGGTTGCTGCTGGGCATATAAGTCTACAATAGCAACAATTCAGTTAACGTACCTGCAAAGGCTCGGAAAACGTATAATAAAATAACTGGGTTTAGATCATGAATTAAAGCTGCAAGATGTTTTGATTGAGAAAACGTTTCAAGATAATAGACTTACTGAATTTGCTTCACCTTATTATTGTAAATATTATTATCTGGAATTTTCTTATAAATAAGGAAATAAAAGGATATGAATTATAGACTTAACAGTAATGGACTTTTTAGTACATTGTATATTGTTAACAACGTAACAATATACAATGTACTGAAAAGCTTTCCAACGTAAACATAAATTTTTCTGATTATTTAATGATTTATTTAATTTAATCGAAAACAAACTATAAACGAGTATTGCTTTGCGTTTCATAGAAATAATGATTGCGAAAAGAATATAAAGGACTGAACTAAACTTTCTTCTAAAATATACTAAAAGTCTCTATATTTGAATTGATAGAACACCACAGCAATCCCAGTATTCAAATTAATATTATATATGCAACTGACATTCTCTGCGTTCAGTTCAAAAGCGAACAAAACTTGCATTAATAAAATATGAGCATACCCTTTTTCAATATACTGATTTAAGATGCTTAAAATTTAATTGTTTTAAATTCAAAACTCTGCGAGGATTTCAATGTATACAAAATAATGAATTAAGAAATTATTAATTTGTAAAGTAATAATTTTTCTGTCATCTAATAACAATAAATCAACTATTGTATTGGCATTTAAAAATATAAAAATTTTAAATACAAATGTGGATAATATAAATATTGAATACATACCAAAACGTGAATTTTTATATAATGAAGCTCAAATGAAATTCATATTTGAAACTTTCATTGAAGAAATAATTACCATTAATTAAAATTAATCTGTGAATGAAACGTAATACTACTTATTACTGTTTCACAATTATTCTATTTAACTGAATTTCATAAGTAAAGCGAGCAATAAAAACGCAATGCCTTGAAGCTGGAAGACAGAACAGTTATTAGCGCCTCTTAATTTCTGTATTTCAAAGATAAAGGAAAAGATAAAAGGACAATCAGCAATTTTAGCGAGAAACTTCTAATAACTACACCGCCAAGAGAACTAAAAATTGCTCTCGGTTCGGGTACTGCAGTTTCGTCACAATTCATTAAACATAATGAAGAACTGAAATCTATCTTTGGGTTTGCTGCTTTCTAATGATCATGAGCGTAGATATTCCAGCTATTTCGGGAGAAGGAGTTCGAACGCGATTTAAAAGTGATTAAGCATTTTTGCGCCGTCGCATATTATTTAAAATTCAATTCTTTCAGCATCCGAAGACTCAGGGAAGGGAAAAAAGAGATAGGGCTCAGGCGGGAACATTTTTCGGTCCAATGGGTTTCATGGCTAGAGTGCGAAGAATGGAGACGTGAAGTTTTTGGACTGATAATCGAAAAACTATTAGGGATGGTCTTCGGTCTGGAGACTAGCCAAGATTATATCAGAAGGGATCAACTATAAATTGCTTCATCCTGTTTGGAGTTTTGCGTTTTTTATTTTGTAGATAATCAAATACCATTGCAAACATGTAAGTATATTTCAAACTAATTTAATGTTTGATATACAGTGTCTCACAAAAGTGATGGGACACTTGTGCTTTACAAAAGGAAACTACAATAAAATAAATTAAAAAAACATGTAAAAATTTTTTGTGGGTATGTTTCATACTTAAATTTAGTAACAATTATTACATAACATACATTTTCTCAAAATATTAAAATATTAATTCAATAAAAATACAATTGTTTAGAACGGAGCAAAAACTGGCTCACATAAGTGATGGGACACTTAATTTTCCATCAAATATTTATCCAAAAATTTTACTTTTTAAAAGGTTTTAATATTTTATTGGATTTCCTTTTACTTTTAAAACATGATTTAATCTTCTTGGGATGGATTCGACTAATTTTTTTGTGATTTCTGGAGTGATTTTACCCCATTCTTCTTGAAGCACCGATTTTAATTGTTGTTTTGAAGAAATGGTGTGTTTGCGAATTCTTGATTCCAATTCTTGCCAAATATTCTCTATGGGATTTAAGTCTGGAGATTGTGGTCGTGTTTTTATTATTTCAGGACAGTTATACAGCAGCCAGAGTCTAACGTTTAAAGCAGTGTGCTTGGGGCATTGTCCTGGTAGAATTTAAAATCGTTATGAAGGTTCAATTTCCGTGCTGAAGATTTCAAATTTTGATTTAATATGTCAATATACTTGTACTGGTCCATTATACTGTCAATAAAAACAAGATTACCAACTCCAGCGGACGACATACACCCTCATACCATAACTCCTCCTCCACCATGTTTTACTGTTGGCACCAAGTTCTGTTTGCGAAATTCTTCCCTGTGTTATCTCCACACCAAGATTCTACCATCAGAAACAAATATACCTTCATTCCAGTAATCAGAATTCTTATTTATGTTCGATTTTGGGAAAGCCAGTTTGAGTTTTCTATTCTTTTCACTTACGAAGATATTTTTCCTGGCTGCTCTACCTTGATATCTAGTAGATCGAATTACTTTTCTAATAGTCTCAGGATTAACAATTACTCCATATAATGCTTGTAAATCATTTATCGATTTATTCCATTGGATAGCTTTGATGGTCGTCCAGGTCTTCTCTTATCCTGAATCATATGATTCTTTTTATATCGTTTAATGATATTGAAAACTGTTGAATGACTCAAGTTAACTGTTTCAGCAGTTTCTCTACTAGATTTTCCGCGTTCAATATGCAAATTTATAACTAATTTTCGAATTTCAGGCAAAGTTTCTTTTCGTTTAGCATTCATGACTGCACAGAGCTAAAAAACACAAAACTTCCAAAACAAACTTGAGAGAAATAATTCAGACGATTTTATAAATTATTGCCAATTGCTTTTGAGTAAATATAAAAACCCCAAAAAATATTTTTATTGCTTACTTCAGACGATTTTTGTAGCATAGTCTAATGGTGTCTCATCACTTATGTGAGCCATTTTTTGCTCCGTTCTAAACAATTGTATTTTTATTAAATTAATATTTTAATATTTTGAGAAAATGTATGCTATGTAATAATTGTTACTAAATTTAAGTATGAAACACACCCACAAAAAATTTTTACATGCTTTTTTAATTTATTTTATTGCAGTTTCTTTTGTAAAAGACAATTTTTCCATCACTTTTGTGAGACATTGTATATTGCTCAAATATGAACCTAAAGCAAATGTCATATAGCAGATTAATTTTGTTTTTGCTTAAAAGTTTCTCCTTAATAATTAATTGCCTTTTGTTATGACTGTAATAGAAACTGCAGCCGTTTGATCATAAGTGCCTCATTTTGTTTTTCAAAAAGTTAAATAGAAATTTATACAGCTCATAAAAAATGAGTTTAGACTTGTACTGCAGTATTAATAATGGTAGCTGTATTAATGGAGGCTCATTAAATCTGAAAATACAACCTATAAAATAACCTTTTCAGAGCAATAATGAACTGATATTAAATACTTTTAGAGGCTTTACTAAACTAACTACATATACAAACTGTTATTATATATTTAGTTAGATTTCATCAGTTGTCGGAAATTAATTTTTCACTTCCTTGAACGAAGTAGAGGAAGTATCATAATCACAAAAAATTTCAGGTATCATGTATCAGAGGGAATCCATTTTGACCGTTCCGGAGTCCATTTGGACAAATGTTTTTGACCGGAGTCTCTATGTACGGACAGAATCAAGGTTTTTTTTCCGAAAATAATTGTTAATTGGATTTAAAAATGGAGTTAGAAGGCATATTTTCGTGGCCTCATTACGTACGTAACTATGCATGTATGTATATGTATGCACGTAATATGTAAGCATATACCAAAAAAATTATTAGACTTAGAAAGATGAAATTTTGTATATAGGACGGCTATAACATATAGTTGTGCAATTCCTTTTTTTATTCATATCAGTATATATATATATATATATTTGTGTGTAATAATAAAATTCCATAATCAAAAATACACTTAAAACCCTAACTTAAATTTCGCCTTTTCTTTTTATTTCCCCAGTCACAATTCACAATTCTAAATGCGTGTTCTTTTCATTTTTATGGCGATGATCTCTTATTTGAAAGTACGTGGAATTAAATCCACAGCCCCGTAGTCAAGTTAATTTTCCCGCTTTTTCTACACGTACAGTTATTGAATGTTCTGGAAATATTTAAAGCGAACTAGATTGGCTGACGAGGCTGACGTCATTTCTTGGAAGCTCCGCTTCAGAGATTATAAAAGGACTCGCAAAGGCATATCGAGGGGTCTTTTCATTAATGTAACGATGGAGTAAACTTCAGTACAAAAAGTTATTAGTTGTTCTTTTTTATTTACTCCGGGGATCTGATTTTTGCAACTGCTGTTTTTCATGGGAATTAATAAATGGATCCTGTTTTTTCTTTAAACTTATCATCTGATACTAGCTTGTTTTTGCCCATTGCAATGGAAAAGGAGGTACACAAACATATGTTATAGGTCTCATATACAAAATTTCAACGTTCTACGGCTAATAGTTTTTAAATTATGCGAAACACATGCATACATACACATGTACTTACATACGTATAGACGTCAGACGAAAGTCCTGTTTAATCCATTTCACAATCTATTTTGAAAAAAAAAATCTTTTCGTCTGTCCGTACGTCCGGAGGTCATGAAATAAAATCGTCCAAACTGATTCATAAATGGTGAAAATAGATGTTTCCTTTGAAATATGATCCCCCAAAGTTTTAGAGATAAAGAATAAACAGTTAATATGAAAATTATGATTCATAATGAAGATTAACAAGCATTTGAAGCAATAATTCAAATTATTATTTTTTCTTAAATTCGTCTTCATTCAGTCTTTTTTCCTATTTTTAAGGCAAACCTTCTACGTTCAAACGGTTTTGGCACGTGGAAAAATTAAAGAAGAATTGGCTAATATGCTGGTTTTATAGTCATACGCTTTTTAAATTCGTATAAAATCTTCGGATCGATTATTATTTACGGTTCCTGGATTTCTCAGTCTGGGAAATGAAAAGAAAAAATTCCACTTTATGAGGTATTTCTCTCGCCTTCTTGGCATGTCTTCGTAGTGTGATGGCCAGCACACTCGGCGCGTATTCGAGAGGTCCGAGGTGCGAGTCCCGGCGAGGACATTGCTCATTTTTCATGTCTCCTGCTTCAAAAAAGCAATGACTCTACAACTTAAGCAAAGTATTTTTTGTAAGACTTTTGCATAAGCGGAAACTCAAATAAACGCCCAGTAAGCATCTTTAATAATTAAGTTTTTTATTGCTAAATAAGTCGTTTATTACTAAATATTATGCCTTTTGTTACTAAATATTCTGTCTTTTGTTACTAAATATTATGCCTTTCTAAATAATTGACTACTAAGTAAATTCGCTTATGCGCTATTAATTTGCAATCAAGAAAAATATCAGCAAGTTTACATTCTGCACTTTAGCTTTGTAATTTAAATACGATTTTATATTTTATAGTATATCTTAATTTCCCGGAAGTCTAATTCTTCACAATCATATTTTAAAATTGTTGCATGTGTTAAAGAGAAATTTGCATTCCAAGATTAGATTACACACATTATAATTTTTAGTCCAAAGGGACTTTGTCTCTGAAGCACTGTTGTTTTCGTTTTGCGATTTTGCGTCGGAAACATTAAAATATAAATCACTTTTCAAACACTTGCCACAATATGTGGCAGCCCTATATTATATTAAAAGAAATTAAATAATGAAGAATCTGCTTAAATGTATGTATATTTCTCCAAATGTGATAAAACAACGGTACCTAGAGCCATCCAATTTTGAATAATATACGTTTCCACCCGAATATGCGCATCTGGAAGCCCGAATTTGAAATTTGTTTTATTATCTATTTCATATTTTGTTAAACTTCAACGTATTTTTGATGAACAAACTCAAACGATTTAAAAGCGAGGAATGGAAACACTACGGAAAAAAAACCTTTTTATCTAAAGCGCGCGGAACTGTGTATCGGTAATTCTAAAGATAGACTCATTTCAAAATTATTTTACGATATTGCTGTTAAACTGAATTTTATGTTTTATGTGCGAAGAACATGATATTTAATAAATAAAGGTGACAAACAAAACATTAAAAAACGCCGCTTTGGAAGTAATTTAAAATCTGAAACTTTTCAGATAATTTTTTTTTCTAGTTTATATATATCAATTTTTGATTTTCTTTTGCTTAATTAAAGCAGTAATAGCTAACATGTTAATGACAGAGCCTGTTTTGTCTTCTTTTCCGCTTATTCCGCGTTACTCGATTATATCGATATGTTGGTGGCAATCGATCTGGGTAGAATTTTGTAGAGGAATAACAATATTTTAAAATCCTATATTGTCAATCAACAGTGACTGTCGTGGCCAGAGGAAAAGTATAATGTCAGTCGCTAATCACTTGACACGGTCCGAACGGAAATTATTGTGTCAATCACTGGTGAACGATGAGGTCAGTACGGGAAATATAGTGCCACTTAACTGGTGACTGACATGACGCTTAATGTGGTAAACAGTCATGGTTGTAATTAAATAATCCTGTAGTGCACAGTAAAAATAAGGAACAATAGGTATTGATTACTGCAGAAGGTTTGGAGTTTGAGCTTCGAACTACACAATTTGCTTGAGATATTGATAATATGAGAAGAAGGATACGAGATCTGTTAAAATATTGGTTTTTACACTTCTAGTATATCTAGCCAATAAATTCGCATGTATAGACGACACTGTGATTTCTCCAGATTACGTCTCAGAGAAGTTCTAGTTAAAAACTGGGATGAGGTTGAACAAAAGTATGTTTTCATTACTACACTGCTGGCCACCCAAATTGCAATGTCTCCAGACTCGAAACCGAACATCGTTGTGTTACAGACAGAAGCGTGACTTGTCAGTAAATGCAATTTCATTCAATTCTGCCTTCCACATCCTGCGTTCATTACACCATTGGCGGCGGAGACGTCTGTGGTTCTGCGTCAAGAGTAGATGAAGCAATGGACGTCTTGCGGACAGACTACTCTGCTGTAAACGGCGTCGAATGGTACGCGCAGACACTGGATGATGCGTTACAGACTGAGCGATCCGTCTCTGCCATGCGCACAATGTTCCTGTCATCACGTGAAGTGCTGCACTGAGGTGGATGCGATCGAACACGTCGGTCCGTCGTACCCTCCTGCATCCAACGGTCACATATGCGCATTACAGTTGTTTGGTTTCATCCAGCACGACTACCGATTTCCCTGAAAGATAATCCACACTCTCGGTAGGCCACTATCCTTCTTCTGTCGAACTCGGATACGTGATTAAACGATGATCGCTGTTTACTACGATGATCGCTGCTACTTACTTACTTATTACTGATCGTTTTTTTTTTGAAAAAACCACGAGAAAAGCACAATTCCCAAACTCTAAATCGTCGAAAACTCCAAGCCTTAAATAGCGCTTTGAAGTGGCGCCACAGGCGCGCATGTTGTGCGTCTGCACTGAAATTCTAATCATTTGGGTATCTCACCTCAGCTAATGCATGTTGTAAATTTCATGATATTTGCATGCTTCCTACATTGTGTTGCATTTAAGGTGGCCAGCAGTGTAATGATAATCTGCCCAGCGTGTGGTCACCGAGCGGCAAGACCAGGAAGCACTGGTAATTAGACAAGCTTCAAAACCTGGCCAACGCGTTGTTCGCATGGGAAGTTCCGTACCTTTCGCCATGTGTATTGTAAATACAACCCAAGTTTCCTTGAAACGCTCTTCACGAAGGCGTAGTTTCCCTGAGGTAAATAACATCTGTGTGCTTTTTCACAATGAAATTACTTAATCTAACCAAAATAATATTAATCTTTTCTGATCAATGACATGCAAAAATGTATGCATAACTGCAAAGTCCTTACATGTCGCTAATGAAAGCTCTCAGCAATAGCAAAAATATGTTTTTCAGTTTTAACTATCACAAAAAAACTTTCGGAATTTTAACACTTAACATAAGCTAAAAGATTAACTTTATCTTTTATTACAATAAAAAGAGTACCTCTGCAGATAAGCTAAAAAAGCCAACAATGCGGTTATAATATAAACACTCTCGAAAAAGTATTTTACTTGGTATAAGTCACACTTAGTATTAAGCAATTTATCTTATTGTAATAATTATATGCATTAAACCTTAGACTAACTACCTTAACTTCTACTTTCATTTAGTCAAGTAGTTTAGCACATTTTCTTAAAAGAGAGGCAGCATTTAATGAGTATTTAGTAAAATTATAAGCTGAGTAAGTTCACTCCAACTGCGACATGAGAGTTTGAAAATTTCCTTAGAAATGATAATATATAAACAGTTTAAGAATGTTTCCTCTTTCTTAATGAGTTCTCTTGACGCAATGAATAGCGTGAATTAATTTGTTGCATAAATTATAACTTCGTAGTAATTAATTGTTTTCGCAGTAACTTTTGCTAATTTCTGCTACAACGTGTTTAAAAAGTAGAGAAGGATAACATAAGACCATAATATTATGATCACTGTTTAAATGGGAAACATCTGTGTAACTCAAAAGCCTATTTTATATTTTAGTTCAGATATTCATAGGTGTGAAAACTTTCTTTTCCCCCTCTCTGCAGATTTTATTAAAATGTTTTTTGCGTACGGAAGGCATTAATTGTTTATAATATAATTTATCTGTTACGTCGCATTTAATGATTAATTATGGTTAATAAATCACGAAATTAGGAATTTCCTTCGAAATTAGAATTTACCAGGATAGGGTTCAGAGTGAAATGTAAGTATGTAGCTTCATTAAAAGAAAATTCTATGCTGAAATAATTTCGCAAAAACCTTTACGCCTTGTTACGCTGTTTCGCTATTCGTAATTTAAATCTGCATAATTCACAGCATTAGACAACTTCGGTTTTCTGTTAATTTTTACTTCCTTGTAAAGGAAGTATTGTAATCGCGAAAAATTTGGGGTATCATATTTTACCAAAAATATCCCTTTTGGCCGCCCTCGAAATTATTTGAACGATTTTTTGTATAACTTTCTGTATGTACGGACAGAATAAAGGGCTCTTTCTTCCAAAACGGATTGTAAAACGGTTTTAAAAGGGATACAGAACAAACGTTTTCGTCACGTCTGCACTATCACGTATGCAAATATCTCGTATAACCCAAAAACGAGGGGCCCCAGAAAGTGAACATTTTGTACATGGGACAGCTATAACATGTACTAGCTGTGCATTTCTTATTCCGGTTGTAATCGGTAGCACCAAATATATACATATATATATATATTTGCATATGTATATTATTTATATATGTATCTGTTACCCGGTTCGGTAAGCTCAGGTTTTTTTATTCTTGTATGTTGGTAAATTGTGCATTTTTTACTTTTAAAGTGATTGACTTACGTTGTTTATATGTTCCGGTTAAGGGTTTTGTGCCTATAGGTACTCTTCATGCAATAATTGTAGAATTATCAACAATTTAAAAGTTGTTAAAGTACTACGAAGCCTAACGAAGTCGCCATTTGTTTACATTTGAAACCTTTAGTAGAACAGAGATTTAAATCAGTTTCTGCCCCAACTTCAATGCTTCTTTTGCTCGCTATGTTCCTGCCCGCTGATCGAATTGCTTGTTTTTGCATAGAATCTCTAATGTTAATTGTAAAATTATTTTTAACTGTTCGTAACTGTATTTGTTGCTTTACTTTTTTTTTTCTATTTTACAATTTCTAATGAAGATGTTTTCAGTTTTCATGTATTTTTGCCTTGCCGTTAAGTGAGAACTGACTATAATAACTAAGTTAAGTGAGAACTGACTATAATAACTAAGTTAAGTGAGAACTGACTATTGAATAAGAAGTATATGATGATACTAATGAATTTCGAGGAAGTAAATTTAAATGAAATGCGGAAGAAATATGTATAATTTAATAGCCATTCGAATCGAGAGCTATCAACTTATGAAAACACTATATCTTGTAAAGGCTTTTACTAATTTCAACATTAATGATAGTAGTTATAACGAAAGCCTAGTTGATACCGCAAGAACTGTCAAACATTCAGATTTAAATATCGAAGAATGCATAGAACATTTTTACAGAATTAAATAGAAACTTTTGGCCCGCCATAATTTTCAAGTGCCGTTACGCCGTATAAACACAATACAAGCATCTTAGCCTTCTGCGAATTTCGAACCTGTGTGTACGGCAACTAACATTGCACTATACCACTAGAATAATATACAAGGTGCTAACTACTATGCCAACTACTAATAAAATTACTGCCAATTTTTTTAATAATAAAAATAAGTAGACAATATGCCACTACACAGAATGACACGCAATTTATATCAACATGATGGATGACTAGTTTTTTTCAATAGACGACGACAATTTTTCGCGATTGCAATACTTCCGTCTCTTCGTAGAAGTAAGTGAAAGGATAATATATAAGGAAATACAAGCAAAGCTTGTTAATATTTATGGAGATATGTATGATCAAAATTTTCTATTAAATACAGCATTTATGTTTTAGAAAATGCACTATAATGGCTTGAAATTTTTTGCGCTTACCGTCATTTAAAAAAAAGTTAAAATAAAATAGACTGATATTTTAAGCTTGCATTAAAGTTATAATTCAATGTTTTTAATGGATTTTATAAAGACAAAACTCAGAAGAATGTTTTTTCATGGCATTAACATTTTTTGTTCTTCTTAAAAATACATACTAAAAATGCTGTTTTTTTTGTTTTATATATTTAATTAACATGTTTTCAACAACTTTCATTTACTTAATTAAATCTGGTTTGGTGGGCTTTTGTCTCATCGAAACGACTCCTATTAAAATATTATTTTTTTTTTCTAATTATCTAAGCAACTACAAAATTCTACTCGATTTTTGGAATCTTATTAAAATCAGGCCAATGCATTTTCACTTCAATTATCTTAGAGTTTTCTTCTTCACAGAAAATCACCCATGGGATTTCCATTGATCGTTTAGTAATTGCGTGTTAAATAAATGTTTATTCAAGCTTACATGGATGGAAAATTAACGATGCTTTGTAAAACAAAGATTAAAGTTATTTAAATTTTAATATGCTGATCTTCCTATAACCTTATTTTGACGTTCTCTTAGAATTATTGTCAGCTGCGAAAAGTGTTCAATGTGCTAAAGGTGGTTTACTACTTACATATTAATACCTTTCATATTTTATCTTTTTACTTCCTTGTACAAAAAAAAAAGTATTGTAAGCACGAAAAATTCTGGGTAACATATTTCAACGAAAATATCCATTTTGACCACTATCTAATGCAATTTAACGATGTTTTTGCGTGACATCTGTACGTAAGGAGAGAATGAAGGACTCTTTTTCTCCAAACGAATTATAAAACTGATTTAAAATGGACTCAGAAGAGATTTTTTTCGTGGCGTCTGTATGTATGTATGGATCTCGCATAACTCAAAAACGAATAGTCTCAGAATGTTTTATATATATAACGAAAGTAAATAAAAGTAAATTAATAAGCCCAAGATTTGCGCTAAAGCTGCAAAGTAATGAAGCAATAATTCACTATAAATTATAAAAAGAAAAGTCTCCATATTACATCTCCAAGCAACGGAAATTCAATTTAAAAACATCATTGAAAAGGTATTTTTCAGAATTTAAAAAATTTATAGAATTTTCAGTCCTCCTTGCTTTAGACACAGTTAAGGAAAAACTAAATCGCAAAAATGCCAAAACAAAAGTAAACTTTTGAAGTATTGAAAAACCAGTTATTGTTATTGATAGTAGATTAATCTACTTATCAAGGGGATAAACCAAGCTACCATCAATTAACAGTAACTAAAATAAGAGAGTGTTTCATCTTACTTCCAAGTAAGCATCAAATTATTTGCTAGATTCAAATCACTAATTAATACTTAATGAAAATAAAGATATTAGTCACTAAACCAAAAGAATCCTGCTAAAAAGCAAATCATTTTTAAGATTAAAATTTTTTTCACTAAGAACACAATTAATCTGAAAGAGATGCTTTCTTTAGAAGACATATCCCCTACACTCTCTATTTTATTTCAAATACAAAAGTAAAAACAAAAGTAGATTCAAGAACAAATTTTTAAAAAATATAATAAGATTTTAAAGTTAAAAACAGTAGTAAAAAAGAAATTTAAAAAATCAAAGTAGAAAGCAAAAATTAACGAACTTGCCTTCGAAATTTTAAAACCAAATGACTGGAATGCAAGTACGTATTAAGAGATGGAAGCAAAAGGGTTGTCGTAATAAGTAGTTTTCTATTGAAGAAAGTTTAGCCTAAATTAGCGACAAAACTAAAAGTTTCTTGGAGATATAATACAGAGAGAGCATTGTTATTAAAATAGCGCTAAAGCTGCTATTAGTTTGAATTTATGTTCATAATGAAAGTAATTAAAAGTAAATTAATAAGCCGAAGACTTGCGCTAAAGCTGCAAAGTAAAAGCAATAATTCACTATAAATTATAAAAAGAAAACTCTCCATATTACATCTCCAAGCAACGGAAATTCAATTTTAAATTTAAAATTGTAAATTGTACATTTGATGCTTTTGAAAATTATTGAATTATGTTAGTTTTATCTTCCAGTTAATGTTTCTGTGCCTTTATTTTTAGAATTATCAAGAATTATCAACAATTCAAGAGTGGCTAAGCCTTTGTTTTAACCACAGCAGCCATATTTATTTACATTTGAAACTTAGCAGAATTGTCTAAAATATGTCTTGAAATATGTCTGTCTGCACCTTCGATGTCTTTTTACCGAGTGGGACCAACAGAAAACCTTAATTTTGTGCACCGTAACAAATCTGCCTTCTTGCCTGCTGGCCGAATTGCTTGTTTTTGCTAAGCAACTGTAATTTTAATTGCAAAAATTGTTTTAACTGTATTTGGTGTTTTACGTTTTTCTATATCTTTCAATTTTAATTGAAGATATTATGAGTTTTTATGGAATTTTGCTTTGCTGCGAAGTGAGAACTAATTAATTGAATGAGAAACAGATATCTAATGAAATTTGAGGAAATGAGTTTAAATGAAATGCAGGAAAGAATTCTTATAATTTAATATTCTACACAAGGAAGCCATGCGATGTGAACATACGATTTTAAGAGTTTTTAGATAGCATTTTTATTTCCTGATCAGTTTGATTTTAATAAGAAAAAGTTACTTCTGTCTCGATGATTTTTTGGCACTTCTTTTCGAGAGCAAAATTCTTACACCAGAACAAAATGTTACACACAATAACATAAACTCAGTTCGTTATTAAATACTGCGTATAATAATATTAAATCAGTACGCTAAAATGTATACAACAACAACAACAATAATAATAATAATAGTAACAATAATAACAGTGATTGATGACAACACTTGATGAAGAATGACAGCACAATTTGTTCTTCAGTATTACACAATTCCGAAGACACATTTATAGTCGTCAAAAAGCTACGATAAACACGCTGAAACAACCAATAACACAGCCTCAGGCTACAGCAGTGAAGACAGCTTCACTGCAAAACTCTAAAGTACAGCCTCCGACTCTGTTCGGTCGCTCTCATGCTATCTCTTCACACAAAAAGCCTACTGCTGAATTCCACATACTCTCGACTCTCACGATGCACTGGCAGGGTTTATATAACTTTTGACCTGCCTTCAAGAACATTCTGGGGAAAACCAGTAAGAATTCATTCTAGAAAGTTCTCGCTCGGTCTATGCCATATTGTCAAATTTATCGCCAAATAGGCGATTTTGTGCAAATTGTTGCAACCTTGCCTTTCCTTGTCACTTTCTGGCAAACCTAACCCCAGTTTGCGGGGAACTATCTTATCGCAACTTGGCATTTCATAGCAATATAATGCTAGGTGAAGTCAGCTTTCACACTCATTTTGCTGAAAGTATAATCGCATCAAATTATTTTAATAACAAAAATAAGTAGACAGTATACGTAAATTAATTAACATTTCAAATACCGTTCCCAGAAAACATAGTTTGTTTAGCACTAAATCTTCGGCTTCATTTTATAATGCTCATTTCTTTCTCTTAACATATGTAAATGGCAAGAAAATGAATATCTCTGAAATAAAGGAACACAACTACTACCAAATATTCAACTTAAATTTAATTAACTGTAGATTCAAAGGAAGGAATGTAATTACTATCAAAGACATAACTGAAATAAATAAGTTACACATTTAAAGGAATTCAGTTCCTAATATTTTGAATTAAAATTAATTAATTGTTCACTCAATGCAGCTTATGACATTACAGAACATTTATTAAAATGTTAGAGCAGGATTCTTCTTTCTGCAACAACGTTATGAACATGTAATAATATGTAATATTTTATATACGTCCTTCATCTGACAAGTGTAACTTTACGAACTTGAGGTATTTTTTAAAATTTATTAATATCCTTTGTGTATACTGAGGATTGCATTTTTTAATATCATCTAGGTATTTTCTGCGCGTAAGATAATTCGAGTAAATCAGGTACTATATTTTAGTACTAGTTGATTTTTAATATGCATGGAAGAATGATGAAATAAGCTACGTAGGGCTGTTATTGTAACTGGAAATTAAAGTATTGTAGATTTTGTTAGACAGACACCGAGTTATAGTATGTTTTAAAAACTCACAAAGTACTGAAGAAGGTTTAAAATAACCTTTTTATTTTAGTCTAAATTGGAAATTGCTTTAATTAAACATTAACAGACCATTAAATTCAACGCTGATAATGTAGTCAAAGGCTCCACATTCAATGGGATAACCTGGCTCAAAGTATTTTATCGGCGCGCAAATTAAATCATTGGCAAGAGGGAATACTGAAGCCGGAATATCACTTTTAGATAGAGTTGGCGAGGAATGCTAATAGCAAGACGAGACTGATAGAAGCAGATTAAAAAATCTTAGCTTAAATACATTCAAAGCTGATTTGTTAATTTGCGTAATTTATTGCCATAATTTAAATTACAAGCATACTTAAGGAAAATTTTAAATGCTTGATCCTTTACCGTTTTTAAAATAAAAATACTCCTGAAGAAATAATCATATATTATTATAAAATTAACACTAATTGGATATCTTAAAAGTTATTGAATATAATTTAGCTTTGATGGAAAAATCACACTCATTGTGTTACACACTGAGGAACACGAAGTTATTACGTGTTACAGGAATTACACGTTATTCGCAAAGTCTTATGTGTAAATACAAATAATATACTATTGCTATAATACAAAGAACTTTCTGTCTACAAATAATATCAATATAAAATACCAAGTAATATTAATACGAAACATTGAAAATGCCTTTTGTGAGCTACATTAATGTTGTAAATGGCGATAAACGTCAGCAAGATATATTTTAAATAACATTTAAAAAATACATTAATTAAAAAAACAAAAAAAAATCTGTAAGATTTCAAATTTTAAGGTCGTCCAAAACATTTTGTTAGGGTTTAGTATGCTCTTGTTGAACTCGCCGTTTACCAGTCTGCTGTTGTACTCACTCCTGCTAATCTATCGTTTTGCCATCTTAACTTTATTATTAAATATCATTTTCTTCGTACAGACACCTAAATACAATTCAAGGGCAAAACTGCAAAACTTTTAAAAGCGGCATAGCAGTATATGTTTAGAATTCCTGATGTAGCGTTAAGTATTGGTATACATTTTTATATTTTTTTCATTCTTTCTCAGTCTACAATATCAGTATTCAGTTTCCTGTGTAAAATAGATAGAAAAAATATTTTTTTCCATTCTATAATTAATTTTTTTGTGTGCTATTTATTAAATATCTTGATTTTTGCACTTATACCACATACAATTCAATTCAACAACAAAGTCACCGGATATTTAAAAACAGCATATCTTTAGAATTTTCAATAGCCACCCTCGAGTGCTGGAGATGAAAATGTTTTATTCTGCACGGTGTTGCCATGGTTGGCTTTAAAACTGTTAAGTTTGATTATCAAATTTTGGTAAAGATTTCCAGAATATGAAATAAATAATAAAACAAAATCGAAATTCCAAATTCGGGTTTCCAGGTGCCCATGTTCGTGCGGAGGACTACGTCATTCAAAATTCGATGGCTCTAAGTACCGTTGTTTATTTTCACAATGCAAGAACATGCATTCATACAGATTCTTCATTGTTTAATTTCTTTAAAAATAAGGCTGGGCAATAGTATTTTGCGGCAACCAACTGGAAAGTGTGTAGAGATGTTCGGTTATTTGGAAGCGGAAGACATGAAAAATGTGCGATGCCCTCATCGGGACTCGACCCAAGGACCTCTGGAATACGCGCCGAGCGTGCCGACCCCTCAAAAACACCGTACTATCAACAGTATATGAAGCAATTTAATGCGCATACAGAAATAAACAATACTTCATATGTATGTTTATTAGAGTCACTCTGGCACAGAATGCATTTTAGCGAGTTTCTGAATAATTAATAACATCAAGTATGCTATATAACTTATAATTCAGCTTATTAATCTTCAAAACACATCTAATTTTTTACCAATGATATATAATTATTTATGTACATACTCTGCAATCCAGTATTTAGATTTCCTATTCTTCATTCATTTTTCAAACAAAATCCACCCACGTTTCACTCATACTTCCTTTACCTGGAAGTAAATAGTAAACTAAGCTGCTGAAACACCCATGAAAAATATGCTCTTAATGTCATTACGAAGTTTGGCGAAAACTTTCAACATTTCTAAACGAAAAATGGAAATTATAGGATGGCGAAAAATGCAGTGACTAAGCTGCAGCAGATGCTTCTTTCACACCACCGTTGCAGCCTTTTTCCATCTTTGGTGGATGTTTAACAACCATTATTAGATTAAAAATATGAATATTTGTTAATCATATGTAAGCTAGGGTATTGTGAATTTTAGGTCCTTTTTGAGTGCGAATATTATTTCTTTTATATTGTGACATGGGTAAAGAAGAATCATTTAAAATATGCTTCTTCATCCAAAAGTAAATTAAATTACTTCTAATTATTTTATTACAATAAGTGAAACTCAGACGTAAAATAAAGAAATTTCCTTTCTTAATAATACTGAAACCAGGTACCTTAAAAATAATTTTGAGACGAAGAATATTTTATATTACTTCTGTTAAGTAAAACATGCAAATTTTAATTGATTTAAACATTTATTTTAAATGCATTGCAGGGGAGTTAAAATAACTTTGTAAATAGGGTAATATTTTTAAAGTAGTTTCCTATTTTTACTTTGCAGTTTGGCTGGATCCAGACAATACTTAATCCGGTTACTCTGCTTTGAGCCTAATAAGAGTTAGGACCATACTAGGTGTAAGAGAAGTGTTCAACTCGTGCTCAAACTCAAAGAAATAAGGATTGCAGAATGAAAGTTTAAATTAATACGTATGTTTATTACGTATGTTATGTTATTATATATTTTATTAATACGTATGTTAGTTTTTCGATTTTATATTTCATTTGTTGTTTAAAGCCATATTTTCTTAAGGTTTGTTATGCTAATAGTTTGTCAAAAAGCTTACAGTTTGTTGCTTATCTTTATAGCCAGATACTAGCTTTTAGATGAGATAATTAGCTTTACCTACACTGATTTAAATCGTATATGAGATAATTTACCTAATTAAAAATTATATGTAAAAAACACGAGACAGTTTTATATCTCCCGTTCTACTGGGCCGATTGACGAAATTCAAATTACTTATTTTATGTCTCGGAAGCTCGACTTAGGATATTATTAGATTTATATATAGCATCATTCTAACATCAGTATTTTGACACAAAATCAGACTTTTTGTAAAATAACATAGCACTTTTTTCCCATATTTCGATTCTACGACTCAAATTATGCCTAAATATTTCATTTTGTAAAATTTTGTGCGAAATTTACGGAGAAATTCATAAATTTAACTTGACGAATTTTTTTCAGTTTGAGCCAAGAATAATTCACTTGGCGAACTTCCTAATATGTGGCAACCTATTTTCCTTCCCTTCCATTGTGACTTCTTGATGATGAATGCAGGCACCTGGCCCAGGCCATATCCCAGTAGAAAGGTAGGTAATTTTACGAGTAATTAAAATAGCATAATTGAACAGGTGAGTATATGCATTCTTGAGAAATTTTGAAGATGAGTTGCGAGTGATGAAGAGAAAGTCAAAATTTGGAGAAAGTCGACTTCCCTTCCATTGTGCAGAGCAGGAAAAAAAGTCACATCGTTCCTGCCTTTTTACATTGTGGATAAGAGGAAAAAAAGTCACATCGTTCTACTTTCAAATAATTTTAACAAAGTGCGTAAACCACATTTTCGTTATTATCGCTTTCAATAAATATGAAAAATTTCAAAACGCTCTAATATATAAATTCACGTATATCTTCGGAAATTTTGAATAAAAAGCTCTAATTTTTTGCAGGCATACTTAGAAATAAATCTACTTTAAGATGATAACAAAATTTTTATAGGTTTAAATTCAAAATTTTTTTTCGAAAAAATTATAAAAATTATTTAAAAATATAAATTTTAAAAATAAATCATAAAAAATGGGCTAATTTTGTTTAGAATGAACCTAAATTTCGAAATGTGTAAGAAGGAATCCAATAAGTTTCATAAAAAAGAGATATTAATAAATATATACCAAATTGAATTAACATTGAGGAGCTAAAAGTTTGAGAGCTAATTTTTGAAAAACTACTCGTGCGATTTTTACAAAACTTAGCAGTTTGGCATAATTTCAGTCGTAGAGTCGAAATATGGAAAAAAATTGGCATGCCATTTCAGGAAAAGTCCGATTTTGTGTCAAAATACCTATATTTGAACAATGCTATATATATAAAGCTAATACATATCCTAAGTCGCGCTTTCGAGACATGAGAAACGCAATTTGAATTTCGTCAATCGGCCCAGTACAACGGGAGATACAGAACCGCCCCATTTTTTTTCGCAGTGTACATAGGAAAGTAAGCTTTTCTTCGAAAACATTTTCTCTTTATATGGCGATACCTCAGCCATCTTCAGCCTGATGTGACACGACTTAAAATACGTTCATGAAAAGCTGTTAAATTGAGAACAAAAGCATGACACAACATTTGTTAAGGCTTACAGGACAAACTATAGAAATCAATTACCTTAATCATAGCCATTTGTGAGATGATAGGTAATATTCTCAATGGCACTTACTAGTAATGAGCTTAAAATCCCTGAAATTCATGTCTTAATTGCCAAATTGGCCGAAAATTTCTTTAAAAACATCCCAAATGTTAGGAATGATACAATACCCATGTTAAATTATGATTATGAAGCAAATACTAATAGAGAAAGACCATTAGCGGTCTTGAGACATACTACTTAATCTCTTATATATACGTAATGTCTCTCATATGTCATATACCTCCAATAGTCTATTAACTTAAACTACCATTTTCCCTTTAAATTTTTTTACTATTTATTGGCAGTACTGGCATTTCTTTTGCGCACTTATCTTCGCCTTCGGGCGGAACAGCCATGGGCTGGTTCTCTTCGGTTCTGCAATGTACTCTCCCATGTTTCTAATATGCCATAACAACACGAATATCTCAACCCAGTAGAAGATATAGCATATTAACAAAGTGTTCGAAGATTCAAGGACTCGAAAATCGAAAATGTGTTATTCTGGGATTGCGATAAAACGCGGGAGCCCGTAACATGCGAAACCTCGTGTTGAGCCTGAGCCGAGTAATTTTACACCTCACAATCTAACTCTAATATCTAAACTATTTAAAAAAATATCTTTAGAGAACGGAAATTTTTCGCTATTAAAATACTACTTCCTTTGCTTCTTACGAGGAAGTAAGAAGCACATGGTTCAGTAAACTTTATTTGTTCTCGCCTAGTAGGTTGTAGTTAAAACGAAAATTTAGAAAGTAAAATATGATTTCCTAATCAACACTAATACTTTATGCGTATTTTATATTTTACAGTTATTAAAATCAGATTTTTTAGAACAAAACATTTGGTTTTCCTCTCAGACAATCACTAGAAACGACTTAACCTCTCAAGCTGTAATAGGAACTCATACAGACCTCGATCTAATTCTTACAAGGCCGATTGACAATCAGCAAAGTGGTTCTGTATTCCGGAAGGTATGAGTTGCAGTTAAGATTCCCTAGTTTTTAAATTCCTTTGTACATCCTTTAATTTGCAGAATATTGTGGTCTCACTAAATGTATATGAGACAGAAATCAAAGGCAAGACAGGACAATGTTTAAATTAGACCTAGCTGTAATTGCTATTCAAAATAATTGTGATAAAGTGAAAATGACTGATTTCTAGCCCTGTATGTATGTACTACGTTAAAGAAAGGTAACTTTTTGTGTTAAAGTTTGTCTGACTCTGTTCCTAGAGGAATCCGTCTTTCATCAAAATTGTCAATAAAACGACTACTGAAATTCACTTTTATTTAGCAACTTCCTTAAAAGGAAAGATCTTATTTTTGACTTCCATGTCTTTTTGTTGAAATTTTATGTCTTAATGTTGCATTTTATGTTTTGACTAAGGTAGTATTAGAGTTACAAAATTTTGTTTTTATACACAAATATTCTACATTCTCGGAAAGTACATGTTAAATATGATCGAATAATTGTTCTAATAGACGCCAACGTAAAGCGAAGAATGTGATTTAATTCTCGAATTCTTTCCTAAGTTATTTCATCTTGACTAGAAGAAAATCACATTTCATTTAATATGTATGTAGAATAATTTACCTAATTTAAAAAAAAAATCTGATGTTACACCACAGGACTTCCTTGTACGGAATATTAAATTATACGCATTTTGCATTTCATTTAAACTTATTGTATTGAACTACTTCGTCGATAGCGCATAAACCACAATAGAATAAAAGCTGTCTTCAAAATTCACTATATTTGTTTACCATAGCGACACTCTAGCGCTAGGTTCACTGAACTCCGTTACATCTCATTCACTTTATAACTCAAAAAGCACAAAAATTATGTACATCGTCTCAAGAATTATCTAATCGTTGCCACATGTTCTATTCAAATACTATAATAAATATAAAACGGCGTATAAAAGAAATTAAACAAACAAAAAAAAAAGAAACAGTTTTTTACAGACGATTCAGTATTTCTCATTGAATTAATTCACTTCTGGCTTCGCGACATGGCAAAAATACATAAAAACTCAAAATATCTATATCCAGAATTACGAAATCAATCTTAAACACTTATTTCTTCGAATAAATTCCAGTGTTGATTAAGCTTGATTTAATTCGCAATAATAAAAGAAGGCGTTATCTTTGCTGTTGCGAAGCTTAGTTTCTCTAGATTGGCGACAAATGCACTATTCTGTCAAGGCTCAAATGTAAACAAATGTGGCTACTATGGTAAAAAATTAGGATTAGCCGCGCTGACACAACTTTTAAATTGTTGATAATTATACAACTACTGCATTCAGCTTAACTAAAGGCATAAAAACCTTCACCGGATGATAAAAACAGTATAATTTAAGGATTTTTAAAGCAAAAAATCCACAATTTATAAGCATATAAGCATAAAAAAAACTGAGCTCACTGAGCCGAGTAACAGAGTGGATATATATATACACCTTTGGTGCGGCTGATTGCAACCAAAATAACAGGTGCACATCTACATGTTATAGCACTCCTAGATACAAAATTTAAACGTTCTAAGGTTACTTGTTTTTGAGTTATGCGAGATAAATACATATGTACGTACCTACAGACGACATAAAAAATCTCTTCAGATTTCATTTTAAATCAGTTTTATAATTTTTTGGGGGGGCGAAAAAGTGCTTTATTCTGTCCTTACATTCAGATATCACGCAAAAACATCCAAAAAGACATTGAAGGTGCAGAAAATTATCGAATTCAATATTCTACTGAGTTTCAAAGGCAAACAAATGGCGGTTCGTTAGATTTAACCCGCCACTTAAAGTTTGAAATTGTTGATGATCCTACAACAAATGCATGCAAATTAACTAAAGGCATAAAAACCTTAGCCGAAATATAAAAACTACATAATTCAATACTTTTAAAGCAAAGAATGCGCTATTTACCAATATATAAGAAAAAGAAAAACTAAGCTGACCGATCCAGGTAACAGAATGGGAATATATCTCTCTTACCGGCCAGGATTTTTGCTAAAAAAGCACAAATTTCCCAAAACTACTACTAGAAAAATTTATTTCTTGATTTAATGTAAAAATTCTCCTGGCATTTTATACCTGGATTTATGTTCTTTTAGTGTATTGCCTTAATTTCTTTAACATATTTTAATATGTACGTATATATACGTTTTTACAGATATCACAAAAATATTCTGGGCCGTATATATACGGCCTTGCCGGTTAGACGGATATATTTACATATGATTGGCGCAGCCGATTGCAGCAAAAAAGAGAAATGCAGAACGCCATGTTATAGCAGTTCCATGCACAAAACTTCAGCTTTCTACGGCTACACTTGCTTGAGTTACGCGAGATACATACATATTTATGTAGGTACAGGCATGAAGAAAAAAATTCTGTTCTGAATCTATTTTAAATACATTTTACAACACATTTCGGAAAAACAGACCTTTATTGTGTTCGCACCTACAGATATCACGCAAAAACATCGTTCAAGTGGTTTCGAGAGCAGGTTGAAATGTAATACCCGAAATTTTTCGCTATTGCAGTATTTCCTTTACTTCGTAAGAGGAAGTAAATATGTAGCTGTAAATGTCTTTTATGTGGGAGCTGTATCTAAATAAAACACTTTTTCAATTTCAGATATAATTATTAATAATTATTTCTTGATATTATTCATTTAGTATTAATGTTAATCTAAAATCTGTACAAGACCAGTACGTTTTGACACATAGTACAACTGCTTCGATGTTTGTATATTTACTGTAACAGTAATTTAAATAAAGTTCTTGCTATGAAATCGCTGTTTCTCAAAACGATACATACCCAGAAACAAAGTTGCCATTTGGAGCGATATTAAATGTTGCTTCATGTTTAATAACTAATTTTTGGCTTTAAGAATCTGTGGAAGTAATTTGTTTTACTTAAGCCACAAGAAGCTAAAATCAAATTTACGCATATGTTATCTTCTCTTCTATTGTCTAAAATGATTAATTAAAATTTAGAGCACTGAATGAATGAACACTTAAGAAATAAATACTTGCATCAAAAGGTTAAAACATAAAGCAATTTTATGGGCCAATCATTGCTGTAC
>KK119305.1:168941-215120 GCA_000611955.2 Stegodyphus mimosarum | reverse complement strand
AACAATAAAAATAAGAAATCTAGAATCTCTTTAAAAGGAAGAAGACATCAAACTTGTCAAATGAATTTTTTAAAGGAAAAGATGAAATTCAGAGTTGTCAAAAGTGAAAATGCTTAAAAATTGTTAACAATGTTGTTTTTCTAATGCCGTTTTATTGTGCTACAACAAAGAAAATTTTGATTAAGTATGCCTTTGTTCGTTTGAGTGTCATCATGATAAGTAAACATGAAAGAATTTTTCATACTTAATAATTGTCACGGAAAAGGCATGAAAGTGAGCGCAGCTCAAATACCATTTCAAACTGGAACAGAAGTGGTCAGGCCTTCATTATCAATTTGGACATTTGACAGCCACTTCAGTAACGCTGCGATGACATGCCCTGCTATGGAGAAGAAAGATTCCAATTTTTTAAACTACTGTGAAATTAATTATGGATTTGAAACAGATTTAAATGCCAAACTGTATAATCTGGAATGTAAGCAACAAATTAAAACATAACAATGAAGCAACAAATTAAAAAATAGCGACAACTACAATAATAATTAAAAAAAATGATTGCCAGTTTTATTTAGCCCACAAGGGCTATTCGTCTCAAAACAGCGTTTTCCAGCGAAACACTTTAAATGTCTGAATCCCTTTTGAACTTGTTGCCACCAAATATTATCGCCTTGCATTATATTTAAAGAAACTAATTAATGAAAAATCTGTATGAATGTATGTATGTTCCTCGCATTGTGAAAAAACAACGGTACATACAGTCATCAAATTTTCAATGATATAGTCTTCCATACGAGCACAGACACCTGGAAGCCCGAATTTGGAACTTGGACTTCGCTTTATTGTCTATTCCATAGTTTGTAAGACTTTAACGAATTTTTTATTAAAAAGCTTATAAAGTACTTCGCCCGCCTTCTTAGTATGCTATCCCCCGGGGAGGGCGACGTAGAGAATTTTTTAAAGCTACTGGCTAGGATCTGTACCTAGGCAGTCTCGGCCACGGGGTTATACAAATTACGAACCTAGTTGTTCTGGGGGCTCCGGAAAGGTCACTCATTGTCCGGCTCGGAGTCCGGCAAGTCTTAGAGTAGTGTGGTTCTGGTAGCCCGGGGACTGGCCCCGGGTTTGCTGGGTAAAGACCCTTTGAGACGGGCACGCCCGAGCGACTGGTAGGTAGCGAATTAACGACCAGTGACGACCCAAATTGGGTGCTTTGCGCCGATCCCTCCAAAGTTCAGGGAAAGGGGTTGAACCCTGGCACCAGTTCTGCGGGAGGGGGAGGACACATAGTGTGGTTAAGTTCACGGGACGAGAAAGCCAATAAATGTTATGTTATGTTAGCATGGTTTCGTGGTGTAGTGGTCAGTCGAGAGGTCCTTGGTTCGAGTCTCGACGAGGGCATTGTTCATTTTTCATCCCTCCTGCTTCTAAAAAATCGAATGTCTCTACAATGGCGCCCGAACTAAGAAAAGGTGGGGAATGATGATTCTCCACCACAAGGATTTGGCGATTGGGGCCCCTAATCCCCAGTTGTCCTTTAAAAGGGTGAGTATATAAGATGTTCTTTCCGCCTTCTTAGCGTGCCTTTGTGGTGTAGTTGTCAGCAAGCTCCGCCCGTATTCGAGAGGTCAGTGCTTTGAGTTCCGCCGAGGGCACTACTAATTTTTCATCTCTCCTGCTTCTAAATAACCTAATGTCTCTACAAACTCAACAATTTCAAAGTGAGCAATGATAATACTGTACGAGAAAAAAGCATTTTCATCTCCAGCGCAAGACAGTCTATCGGATATTCTAAGGTTATGATGTTTTTATTTTTAGCACAATATGGAATTAACCCATATGCTCTCGAAACGTGTACGTGTCTATAAATAAAAAAAATATAAAAAAAACACCCGTTTGGGCGTAATATAAAATCTGAAAGCTTTCAGATTTTATTTGTCTTTTTAGCTTTAATGTTAAGTACCGCTGTCTTCGTACTTACGCAAATACAGTTCATCAGCAAAACCACAAAATTTTTACCAGCAGCATAGCAGCATATGCTTAGAATTCCGGACGCAGCGTTAAGTGCTGGTATGCGTTTTGCCATTTTTTTTTTTCAGTCTTTTCACAGTTCATCATATCTGTGTTCGTTTTTCTTAGTAAAAGGGCTTACAAAACATACTTTGGTCCTTTTATTTATAAAGTTTTGTATGTTATCACGTTCTTCGCACTCATAAAATTCGATTCAACACCAAAACCACAAAATATTTTAAAATCCGATTTGCGGTAGACAGACTCCCTGGAAATTAAATAAAAAAAATTCCTTACATTGTTGCCACTGTTCGCTTGCAAATTGTGGAGTTTGTTAATGAGAAATTCATTACAGGTTACGAAATAGGTAATAAAAATGTAATGCTATTCTATGAATATATGGAATATTTTTAATTAGATAGGTCAGGAATTAACTGCATTTTCGTTATTTAAATCAATCCTATTCAAATGTAAGAAACAAATATTCTTAAAAACTGCATCTATTACTTTTAAATAGCTTAGGTGGTTAATCTGAAACAGACAGACTCAATGTGAAATATAAAGGTCCTACATTTTGTCGAATGGCAACAGACTTGAATGAAAAGTGGCACGACGCATTTATAGTGATTCGAAGCAAAATCCCATTTCCAAACTAATAGTCCCTTTTGAGCTAATAAAATTATCGTTACATTTTGCGTATTCCATGTTTAGAATTTTCGCACGTTTTGCTGCTACAGATGATGTTGAGATGTTAGCGCACACATGAACCGACAATGTAAATATATTTTTGCCTTAGTTTTATTTTTATCAAAGTAAGCTTTTTTTTTACAGCTCTGCTAGGTTTAAAATTTGCTAGAAAACAATTTATTGGAAGAAATCTTTTGTGTTTTCCGATATGTGGCGGGAACCGCTTTGAAAAATATTTTATGTAAATTAATTAAAATAAATTAAAATTTTTTTTAAATTAAAAATTTAAAAAAGGGAAAAAAGATAATCTAAATGGGCTCAAATTTTAATGTCGCAACAGAGTTTTTGTTAAGGCATTTTATGGTCTCGCTGAGTTCGAAGTTTACCAGTTTGTTTTTGGACTTACTCTTGATAACACAATTTTTTCTCTTCAAAGTTTATTATTATTTTATTATTATAAATGTAAATTAAATTTAAATTTATATTTTATTATTTTATTACTATAAATGTAAATTAAATTTAAATTTATATTTTATTATTTACTTCTTTGCTTTTCTTTGCTCTTTGCCCCATAAAATTTAACTGTAAAATCATAAAATTTTTAAAAGCAGTATATTCTTAGTATTCCCAGTTAATAGTGTTGCCATAAGTGCTGTGATACATTTTTTTTATATTCACTACATCATTACTTCAAAAATAATGCATAGTTATAAATTTGGTGACCACATCTTTTTATTTGAAAAATTATAAGAACAAAAATGTGAGAGAAAAACAGAAAAAAGGGGATGAAACGATCCGTCATAAATTCATTATTATGAGAAAATTTAAATAAAGTAATTTTGGCAGTAAATAATCATAAACTGGAAAGCAATTTCCAGCATTAATACAGAAAAACATCTTGGTGCTTATATTATCATGTTACACATGCATATCTTATATTTCTGCTCTGAAACCACTATACACATGACTATCTGAAGACACACTGTGCTTTTATAGCTTTCATGACGTCAGTGTAAACTACTTAGGAAACAAATTAAAATAGTTCTTTGAATAAATTTCACGCTGATTTCCATTTTGCTGACGAATGTAAATTTAGATTTAAGTGCTATTTGATGAAACCATTCCAAGAACAGCATAAATTTATTATTGAAAGACAAATTATTCCGCCTACTGATTTAAAGAATGAATTTTATTAAATTTGTTGAAATTAATTTTCCCTCATCTTTTTATGCTTATATTTATATAGTTTATTTTAACAAGCCAAGAACTAATTAAAGGCAATAAAATGAGAATTCACTTAACTCTGATTTAAAAAAAAAATTTCAATTTGTCTTACATTAATATTCTGAAGTGAAATTTATTCGTTCATGTATGTTTTACTAAATTTATTTTTCGTAATTTGTTTTCTAAAAATCGAAAGTTATTTTACCGCCTCATAAATTACGAACTAAGAAACGCATTCTTATCAAGATATAATTCACACTGATCAGAAAATAGCATTATTAGTTCTTTGTACGAAGTAAAGAATGTATTGTAATCGCAAAAAATTTCCGGTGTCATAGTTCATTGAAAATATTAATTTTGACCGCTATCGAATGCAATATAACAATGTTTTTGGTGACAACTGTATGTAAGGACAAAATAAAGGACTCCTTTCCCCAAACCTAATTGTAAAATAGATTCAGAAGACATCCTTCCGTGATGTCTGTACGTACGTGTGTATTATTGTATCGTTGAAATTTTCTATATATGACTGATAATAACGTGTAGTTGTGCATCTCCCTTTTTAGTCGCAACCGGCCGCCCTAAAACGTAAAAGTAATAGTATTATGTTGTTCTTGTGCTGTGGTTAAAGTTTTTTTATCTTGTGCTGTGGTTTTTATAAAGTTATTGGTTATTTTATTTGCAGTTAAGGTTTATCTTTAGTTAATCTGCATGCAATAGTTGTAAAATTATCCACAATTTATAGGCTTTCTTTCTTTTCGCCATCGACGTAACAGCTGGCCCACTGGGTTAGGTGCTTTTCAGCCTGTTGGATCCCGTCGATGGAATTTAAAGTATATATATATAAAGAGCTTAGTAGTGTGTCCTCCTGCAATTGACCACGCTAAACGAGGAGCATTGAAATAAGGACCAGAACATGGAAAAAAGGTGCATGATGGGGACTGCTGAGACTAAGGGGAACACTTATTATGGTGCATGTTAGGCAGACATTTATACAGTTACGGTACATGTTGGGCATACACTATTATGGTACATGTTAGGCATACAGTTATATTAAAGATAGCTATATAATCAGGTACAGATGCAAAGATGAACAAATACATTGTACATGTTAGGCATACACTATTATGGTACTTGGTAGGCATGCAGTTATATTAAGGAAATGCTATATAATCAGGTACAGATGTAAAAATGAATAAATACATTACAGATTGTGTTATCCGTTAAAAGAGTTCTGGATTAATCATAAAATTAAACATAATTGGGAATAAAACAAGGAAAATAATAATAATAATAATAATAATAAGTAAGACATTAAGTAAATTAATATATGTACAGAGCGGGCTGCTGACGGCACGGTGTCCAAGAAAAGAAGAATTTATAGGCTGTCTAAATCTTGCTAAGCCTAACGAAGCCGCCATTTATTTACATTTGAAACTCTCAGCAGAATAGTGAATTAAGCCAGTTTGGGCGCCAACAAGTAAACATTCAGTTTTGTGCACCGAAAAATCTGCCTTCTTCGCCACCTTCCAAATTGCTTGTTTTTGCGAAGAAACTCTAATTTTAATTGTAAAATTTCTTGTTTTAACTGCATTTGCCGTTTCAGTGTTTTCAGTATTTTATAATTTTTGATGAAGATATTTTGAGTTTTTATACATTTTTGCCTTGTCAGGAAGTGAACAAACCGCATTGATTAAATGAACAATCTGTAATAAAATTCGAGGAAATAAGTTTAAATAAAATGCAGGAAAAAAATCTGTGTACTTTAATAGGCCATACAAGGAAATCATGCTGTCTTTACATCACATTTTGGTTTCAAATGTGAGTCCACAAATACGGCTTCCCATAAATATGAAATGTAGGTCATAAAGTATTATAAAAAAAGAAATGTGCATAAATGGAAGATACGGAAATATTTAATATTTCATGCAATGTAAAACTATCAATGTATGTTATAGAAAAGAATTTAGTAAACAAATATATACTGAACTTTCACTTTGCGATATAGAGTTGATGTGCTATTTTAGAAGCTCGATAGTTTTCATATCGAGTTTCTTCAACACCTAATGAGCTCAAGTATATTGTCCTTAAATTCTACATAACATCCCGAAGGCGACTACTGTTATCAGAGCTTACGATAGACACATTCTAGATATAAAAGGTTTCTTTGTTCAGATTGAATGCTCCTCAAGGAGTAGCATCAATACGAGATTACAGAGTGTCAGAAAGAATTTTCTCTTGTTGATGACAGCTTTCTATAATGATAAATGAGTCTTTTGCTTCAGATATTAAGTAATATATCCAGTGTATATTTTAAAGCAGGAAAAAGATGATGTCTTCTACCGGAGCATGAAATTGTTTACCGCAGTTTTATTTTTTAAGTAACAAACGGTATTTGTTTCAAACTTTTTAAAAATAATATATTTACCCTGATTTGTAAATTCATTTTTAATGCATGCGGTTTGCATTTGTTGATGTTCATTATTAACAGTTGCGTTTTAATATATTAAATTTATTTTTATTTGCAGTATATATTCATTTTGTGAATTTAAGAATTTAGTGTAAATATATGTTCATATTCTTCTAAAATACGTTGATTAAATTATGCAATGATAAATTTATTTTAATACTTTATTTATTTTTCGTTTCCCGCACGTATTCATTTCAGGAAACAAAATCTGATGAAAGAAACCCTTGTATGGTGTATTAAATTATGCAAATTTTTTCCTGCATTTCATTTTATCGAATTTCATTAATGATATATTTTCATTCAATCAATTCAGTTCTCTTTTCGCGGCAAGGGAAAAATGCATGAAAACTCAAAGCACCTTCATTAAAAATTGTGAAATAGAGAAGAATCTAAAACACCAAATAGAGTTAAAAACCATTAAAAAACAATAGTTACAATTAAAATTACATTTTATATTAATTAAGCAGAAAGATAATTTTTACGGTGCACAAAAATTTTGACCCCACTCCGCAAAAAGGCATTGAAGTGGGTGCAAAAACTGACTTAATTTGCTATTCTAAACAAATTCTTATAAATCTAAACAAACGGCAGAGTCGTGACTTGGTGGAAGACTTCGTGGAACTTAAACGGCTTTTAAACTATCGAACATTCTACAACTATTGCATGCAGATTAGACAAAGTCATAAAAACCTCAACCGGAACATAGGAAGACTATAATTTAATCACGTTTAAAGCAAAAATTTACCAAGATATAAGAATAAAAATACTTAGCTCACAGAGCCGGGTAACAGAGTGGGTATATACATGTATTTGTATACTTTTCATGTGGCCAATTACAACCAAAAAAGGAGATGCAGTCCCGTATACAAACTTTCTACGCTCTGAGGCTACGCATTTCTGAGTTATGCGAGATACGTAAATACCTACATACGTACGTACAGACGTAACGAAAAAGTCTCTCCTGAATCCATTTTAAATCCATTTCGCAAACCGTTTTGGGATAAAGAGTCCTTTATTCTGTCCGTACGTGCAAGTGTAACGCAAAAACATCGTTGAAATGGAATCGAGAGCGGTCAAAATCGATATTTTAGTTAAAATTCGATACCCAATATTTTTCGCGATTGCAACACTTCCTTTACTTCGCATAAGAAAGTAAGAATTAATGAAAAAAAAAGACTCGTGCTTCTCTAAAAGATATTAATTAAATTACGGATGTTAGTTTACCTTTATACTGTTACTTATTGTTAGTTGGTACATATATTCGTTCCAACATACGAAAAAACTTTAATTCTAAAAGAAATATTTTTGACATATTGGAAAAGGACTTTAATGAAAATGAATATCCATTTTTTATCAAAATATATCAATTGAATTTAACAATAGTATATAAATTCTATATATTGTTTAAGGTACCTGACTACTTTAAATGATCAGTTTTAATGATTAAAAGTTAAACCTATCAAAATGTAGGACGAAACGATAACTTAAACAAAACACTATTAAATTTTTTTAAAAAAATATATTGCTGTTTAAATGAATTAAAAAAATGAACAGAGACAAAGACATTAGTTTGAACTTGGAAGTGGCATTTTATGTTACCTCTTAAATTTTAGTTTCTGAGTGTAGACTTTATAGTGTACATAAGTAGTAAAGTTAAAAAGATGTAAAATGCAAAAACATCAACAAGTGTTGCTTTGATTGACACAAAATTCGGCAGGAAAGTAGCATATACATTTATGCATAAGACAAAATCAATAATTATATACAGAAACGAAAATAATAATAAATTTTTTGTAAGTAATCAGATAATGACATACTGGAGACTTAAACAGAATTATGTATAAAGTGAAAATAAACAGCATAAAATGAAAAAAAAAGGACATTAATAGGGTATGTGATCCCCCCTCATCTGTATACAAAGTTTACACCTTGTGACCATGCTTTCAATTACGTGGTCAACCACCGCACAGTTAAGCAATCAACATTATTCTTGTAGAGCCGTTTGCAGCTCAATAAGAGTGGCTGGAGGTGGAAAACGTGAAGATACAGCACGGCCGAGAGCATCCCAACGATTTTCAATGGGATTACGGTCGAACGAATATGCTGGCCACGCCATACGCGCAATCCTTTCACTCTCCAGGTAGTCATCGACGATGTCAGCTCTATGGGGATATGCGTTATCGTCCATTAAAACAAAAGTAGGGCCAACTGCTGCAGCGTACAATCTCACAATGATTTCTAGGACTTCATCTCGATATCGGACAGCCGTCAAAGAACCTCGTTTGAAATGTGCAAGTCGATGCGGTATCCTAATGAAATCCCTGCCCATACCATAATGCTTCCGCCTCGGAATGCGTGATGTTCGGTGATGTTTTGGGACTGATTCCGTGTTCGTTGTTCACGCTATATCCTTATACGCGTGTCGTCTGGTTCCAGAGCAAATCTTGACTCATCAGTAAACATGACATTGCCCCAGTCAGACACATTCCAATTGACATGTTCCCGGCACCACTCTAATCGTGCCTCTCTTGATTGGACGGATAGAGGAACACAAACACAAGGTACCCGGGCATGCAGTCCACTTATATGTAATCTTCGGCGTACAGTAGCTGCAGGTATCGCCTTGCCAATGGACGCTGTAACCATAGATGTCGCACGTGTGGAAGTCTTTCTGCGATTCCGCTTGGCTACAGTAGTAATATATCGATCTTCCGCGGGGGTTGTAACCCCTGACGACCGTCTACGGCCTTCGGACAACTGTCTGTGTGGTTTGGAATTTTTTCCATAAACGTGAAATTACAGAATGATGAACGCCGAAGAAAAGAGCAACATCTGTGATCGACTGTCCTGCGTCAATGCGTCCCACAGCACGCCAGCGCTCAGAATCTTCCAATCGTCTTTTGGAAGTCATAGAAACACGTATGTCTTGAAAACAAATTGTACGAAAGTTTTAAACACCTTCTATCAGCACTTACAATCAACTTCTGTAAGCCTTCATAAAACTGAACCATCCGGGAAGTGAAAACAACGTTGCTGAATGAGTGGGACTAATTGCCACAGGCACTGATAAACAGCCTTATTTCCAGAACGCCATCAAGCTGCGAGGCCTGTGTGGCTGTAAGAGTTGATCATACCTCTATTAACCCATTTATTTTTAGTCTTCTGCAACCGCTGTTTCAGACCTTCAGACTCTCATGAGTGGTACACACGCACATGTGCGTCTATTATAACTATTGAATGTTTATTTTGTTTGTATTGTATCAACCTATGTTCACACAAAATTTTATTAAAATCTGTGCAGTAGTTCTGGAGATCGTAGATCAAATATGAAAATTCTCTTAATTTATTTCACCAGTGTATGTCTCAATGTATCATTAGTGGCGTAGCTAGGGTGGTGAAAGGGGGTGCAACCATCCATGGGTAACCCATCCATGGGGTGCCAAATTGATGTTACAGAATTTTAGAATAAAATGTTTTTCATTCGTGGCATACAGAAGAGGGCGCAAAACCTTCAGCTGTCCCCCAGCGCTAAAAATTCTAGCTACGGCTCTGTGTATTATACACAGGGCTGGCGCTACGTATTTGCCCACCTGATGCAATCTCTGTAAATTCTGCTGCCTGATGCCTTCCTAAATTCTAGCATTTGCCATTTCTAGATTGTGTTGCTTGTTTTGTTTTCGTGACGTACAGACGTCACGAAATAATCTATTCTGAATCCACTTTAAATCCATTTCACAGTGCGGTTTGGGAAAAATAGTCCATTATTCTGTCTGTACGTGCAGATGTAAGGCAAATACAGCGTTCCAATGGAATCAAGAACGGTCAAAATGGATATTTTTGTTGAAATACGATACCCTAAAATTTTCGCGGTTACGTTACTTCCTTTACTTCGCAGAAGGAAATAAAAATAAATTTCCTTAACATTTTCTATATTATCATCCAAAATCCCTAGCAGCGTTTGAACGTAACGCAGATTAAATAAAACGTATAATTTTATTTATGTACCAGAGTTGCAGATGATACTTAAAAGTTCCGTATCTCGTATCGGAATGATATGGGATTAGGAACATGTTTTCCTGTCTTTTCGGATTTTATTTCGAGAACTTTAAGTCTCAAATGGATTTGGAGAATAAGAATTGAGCATTTATTTACGAGCAGAAAAGTTATGCTAGTAAACAAAACGAGAAATAAAGAAAATGGAAGGATAACTAAGCCTTTTATTCCTTTACTTCGCTTTCAGTGTTAATAGCCAGAGTAATGTAAAGTTATTTGACAAATATACATTGTACTTTCTTTCAGATACACTAAGCATCAAAACATCACGAATAAAAATGTCAGTCGAAATAATTCCATTTGATTAGCACTGCCCTGTTTCGAAATTTAATAAGGAAGAACGAATACAGTTGTGTAAAACATTTTAGGAAAATCGGAAATGTCTAAGCAGTGTTTCACGTTTACTCAATTCAAAAGCTGATACTTTTATTTTCAAAAAGGTGGGGGAAGACTCTAAAGAACATATAGCAGAGCAAGTATAGTCTAACACCTTGAAACTAGTACTTAAATTTAAATCAAAATTCGTAGTAATATATTTGACTGTCTGTTAGTAAACTTAAGAAGTAAATATTCGAAATAATAGGATGTTTAATATATAAACTACAATTTTCTCCTAATTTTAATCAAATATTTAATGTATTATTTTCAAGCGATCATGAGCCTTGCCAGATGCAACATAGTGTGATTAATAATAAGGAAGTTGACATTATTCTCACTGTCCCGAATTTCGCGAGGCTGAAAATCATTTAAATTGTGATGTCTTTCATTGCAGCGCCTCAGCTTTAAGTGACTATTTATATATGACACATAATCATAAGCTCGTGTTTCGCTAATTTATTGAATGTCATTTAGGATAGTTGCATACGTATTTGAGGAGCGTCTTTATTTTATCTTTCTTGTTTTGATGAAACATAATTAGTTAATTTAGAAGATGCTGTCAATTTATAGCATATTCGAAAGGAAATAATTGAATAACACGACATATGTGAATTTAAATTTATGAAATTGATTGTAAAAATATTCCTGAGCATTTCATTATAATGCGAAACATTTTATTAGTCTTTGACTTTTGTGTGTTTTCTTGGAATCTTATATTCTGCAAACATATCGTTAAATATTATGCCATTAAAAGCTTTTTCATTAGCAGACATTTCTCACTTTACGAATGCTTAACATTCCTCTAAAACGCTTCGTAAAACGAAATAGCATAAAGCTAAGAAGGAACGAGATTAGAAATCCTTTGACATTTTACTGTCTTTGTATTATTAAGAACACTGTGTCTGCAATTTTAACGCCTGCCAATAAGCAATCTTGCAAATACTGTCTTAAATCCATTACCCCATTCCCAAAATCAATCTGTCATTTTTGCTTCACTGTAGGTAACAAAAGCTGAAACACAGTTAGTTCCGTTGTCTGAAAAAGATAGTTTATTGTCTTACGTTAAAGAGAAATTTCACAAACGAATTTTCGAATTTTTAACTTTACTACTTATGTACAATATTAAGTCTACACTGAAAAACTAAAATTTAAGAGGTAACATAAAATGCCACTTCCAAATGCAGACTCATGTCTTTGTCTATGTTCATTTTTTTAAATTTATTTAAACAGCAATATTTTTTAAAATTTTAATAGTCGTTTGTTTAATTTATGTTTTCGTACTACATTTTGATAGGTTTAAGTACAGACTTAATTTTTAATCATCAAAGATGATCATTTAAATAAGTCAGGTTCCTTAAACAATGGAAAATTTATATAATATTGTTAAATGATAAATTGATATTGATAAAAAATGGATATTCATTTTTTTTCATGAAAGTTATATACTTATGCTTAAAATTAGATAATAGAGCATACAATAAGAAAAAATATTTTGTTTTTTCAAATTTGATTTAAACTTCAAACTTAATTTTAAGTAATAGAGCAAACAAACTCTCTGATATCAAGCATTTTATATTTTACTAATTTGAGTGCTTAGAGACATTAGCTATTTTTGAAGCAGGAGTCGTGAAAAATGAGCAATGCCTTCGCCGGGACTCGAAACACGGACCCCTCGAATACGCGCCGGCGTGCTGACCAGTCTACCAAGAAGTCATTTGAAGAAGGCGGGAGAAATACCTTATATACTCCCCCTTTACAGGGTAACTGGGGTTCAGGGGACCAATCGTCAAATCCCGGTGGAGAATCATCATCCACCGTTTTTTTAGTTCGGGCGCCAGTGTAGAGACATTAGGGTATTTTTATAGCAGGAGACATGAAAAATGAGCAATGCCCTCGCAGCGGCTCGAACCACGGATCTCTTGAATACGCGTTGAGCTTGGTGACCACTACACCACGAAATCATGCTAAGAAAGAGGGAGAAGTACCTTACACACTCCCCCTTTTAAAGAGCGACTGGGATTAGGAGCCCCAACCGCCAAATTTTGGAGGTGGAGAATCATCATCCACTACCTTTTAGTTCGGACGCCACTTGTACAGACAGTAGGTTATTGTTTGAAAGCAAGAGAGATGAAAAATGTGCAACGCCCTCGCTGGGACTCGAACACGGGCCCCTGGCATACGCGCCCAGCGTGCTGAAAACTACACCACGAACACATAAGAAGAAAGCGGTAAAAATGCCTTAGAAGTGTTTAAAAAATAAATTAGAATTATCTCTCATGCACTCATTGATCTGCTAAATCATAATAACTCTTTAATGTTTTACTTACTTATTTCACGCAATGAGCAGTGACGTAATGCAGAATTAAAATATTAAAATAAAGCATATAACCATTGTCTTTTTTCGTTTGCAGTTTTTGAGCTAAGTGATTTGCCTTGATTGGTATAGTTTTTGGCGCTGCTGGTTACCCTATCACTGGGTCTAGGGTCGAAACTTGCAGACGTCTTGGATATTTATAAGTGTTCGTATGGCAATAGGGACTTAAAAGAATGATGAAAATGCTCTCAAGTGGTTGAATAATAAGAAAAGATTTTTACGTTTTGCAATTTTCCTTACAGAGTGCTTTCAGAAAATTAAAAAAAAAAATATGACGTATACACCACATAACTTCCTTGTACGGAATAATAAATTACACGCCTTTTGCATTTTATTTAAACGTATTGGATTGAATTAAGTTTACTTCGCCGATAGCACATAAACCACAATAGAATAAATCCACTCTTTAAAATTCACTATATTTTGTTACATAGCGATATTCTGGCTCTAGGTTCACTTAATAGTGTTACATCTCATTCATTTTATAACTCAGAATGCTTAAAAACTATGTATATCATTTGAAGAATTATCTAATCGTTGCCACATATTCTATTCAAATACTATGATAAATCTAAGATGATGTATAAATGAAAATAAATAAACAAACAAACAAAAAAAGAAACAGTTCTTCACATATGATGTAGCATTTCTTATTAATTCAGATTTCAGTTAGCGACAAGGGAAAAATACATAAAATCTCAAAATATATGTATTAAAAATTACGACGTAAATCTTAAAAACTTATTTCCTCGAATAAATTGCATGAAATTGAATAAGCATAAGTTAATTCGCAATAATAAAAGAATGCATTCTTGCGAAGCTTAGTTTCTCTAGACTGGTCACAAATACACTATTCTGCTAAGTTTCAAATGTAAACAAATATGGACGCTATGGCAAAAATAATTAGGCTTAGCCGTAATCAAACAACTTTTAAATTGTTGATAATTCTGCAATTATAAGGTGCAGGTTACCTGAAGGAGTAAAAACCTTAACCAGAAGATAAGAACAACATAAATCAATAATTTTAAAGCAAAAAATGCACAATTTACAAATATATAAGAATAAAGAAACTGAGCTCACTGAGCCGCGTAAGAGAGTGGATATATCTATACATATATTTATATACTTTTGATACCGTCGACTGCAACCAAAATAGGAGGTGCACATCTACATGTTATAGCAGTCCTATATGCAAAATTTCACTCGTTTTTGGATTGTGCCAGATACATGCATACATACGTAGGTACGCACGTCCGTACCTACGTGCGCACAGACGCCACGAAAAAATCTCTTCAGAATCCATTTTAAATCAGTTTTATAATTTTTGAGGTTCTTTATTCTGTCCTTATACGTTCAGATATTACGCAAAAACATCGTTAAATTGTATTCGATAATGGTCAAAATGGATATTTTCTTTGAAATATAATACCCGAAATTTTTAGCGATTACAATTCTTCCTATTTACTTCGTACAAGGAATTAAAAAAATACAGCCGAATCAGTGTCTTAAAGGCGTAAAAGCTTTAGCGATAGTAGGAAAAAAATCGAATGTAAAGAAATTCGTAGTAGCCTTTTAAAAAAAGTATTAGCGCTTCCTATACAAATCTCAATTTAAAATTAATAACATTTATAAAATTTTATATTTTACGTGATTTATCAATCCAATTGAATTCAGCATTCTATCCAGCAACATCCAGATTGTATACTACTATAAAATGTGCCATTCAATGCGGAACAATTCAACTATAATTCTAATATTTAAACACTAGTGTTCCTTTAGCTGGCTAATTTTGGTTACATTACTGTCAAAGCGTGAAAAAGAATAACTATTCTCTGCTACTGCAGTTATTTTTTTTTTGTTCCAATGTTGGGCCCTCAGCAGATTCGGCTTGGCCACTACTAAAGCCAGAATTGGTGGTCACTTTATTATGGAGGCACCTAAGGCTACGTTCACATGAGAGCATAAAGGGCATAAGTGGTTTAAGCCGAGCTGCGTTGCCAAGGCAACCAGTCTGTGCTACGTCATAAAATCTGGTTTAGAGCTCTTGGCGTAAGGTTCTAACTTTTCAACTTAATGCCGACTTGAGAAAAGCGTCGACCAATCAGAGCGAAGCTAAAACGAAGCGGCAACAAGCAGAGCGAACCCCGGAAATCAGTCGAGCGGGAAAGCTGTAGACACATCCACGCATGCGCAAATTTAGCTTCTATCCTTGGCCACAACTTAGACCCCCGTCTCGCACGTGTGAACGGAACTCCCGTATTTTATGCTCTTATGACTAAGCCTTTGTCCCCTTTATGCCCCCGTCTGAACGCAGCCTAATAGGTGGGCCACCTTAGCCTCCTATGACGAGACGAGCAGTTACAGCCATACCTTCTCCGGGATTCGAACCCAGGCCCTTTGGTATCGTAGCCGGCTTTCCTAACTACTATACCGTCTGGGCGGCTTGCTACTGCGGATATGAAAGGTTTAGAGCATAAAACGTTGCTGTTTCTTTAAAAAAGGATATGAAACGTTACATGCTACTTAATGCATCCATTTTTAAAAACACTTGTGAAATGAATGGATAAAAATTATTTCATCTATTTCTTACATGCATTGTATTTCTATTTATAGTTTGACCATCTCAAACGTAACCTTGGTTGGCATTCTCCCGGAACACATATACTTGTCCAAAAAGGGAGTTACTACTTGCTGCCATGTGAAAGGGCACGTGAAAATCTTCTCCTCTCCGGAAAGTGAATTTTCTCACTTTCCGGAGCTGGAGGGAAAGAACGTCAGCATCCGTTCACCCTATTTTGAGAATAATTCGCTCCTAATGGGGCATATGTGTTTGCGCTCATGGTCACGGGTAAGGCGGTCGAAATACAGCTTTATTAGCAAATGAATATTACGACATAAAGTTTTAAACTAAGTCTTTACCTAATACTAAATCTCAAATTAGCTAACTCTTTATAGAATTAATTAATTGTGCTATATATAATTATAGCACAATTAATCAAATGATGTAATGGCAATAATGTTAATGAAAATTCTGATAATGTTCTTCTGTTATGCAGAACGTAATAAAATCACATGCACCTACCATTTCCGTCGGTTTTAACTGATATTGTCTCGCTTCCGTTACCATGACCAGCGCTATTAAATGCCTTGATGTAACAGAAATACTTGGTGCCGCATTGTAGATCGTGAAAGATGTATTCATTGTGTTCGCCTCTCAGTCGTATTTCTTGCCAGTTATTGCCATCCATTCTGTGGTAGAGATCATATCCTGCAAAGAAAGGGGATAGATATAGGATTTGAATTTGACATCAAATATTTATGCACACGAAAAAAAAAAATGCCCAACTTAGTTTACCCCGGCGGAAAGCGCATCAAGATAAGTTACTAGAGTGGGAGCATGGGGTATCCCATACCCCAATGTTTAAAATACGGTAAAAACAGTTTTATTTGGTTTTAAAGCTGTTTTTATTTTCTAATACGCGAATAAGACTTGAGTTACAAAAAATTAATTTCCAAAATAAGCTTATAGAGAGTTAAAATTAAGGTAAATGAAAATAAGAACAAAATAAACATCATACCTCTAAGTTGTATTGCGTCTCTAATACACAATGCAACTTAATTTATTTGTTTACACTTTGAACAAAGTTCATTCACGTGTTCTTAGCACAGAAAGTTTCCGGATTTTAAACATAGCATTCGCGGTCTTCTGTCCTTGGCTCCAGGGCATTCATCACAACTTTTATACTTAGTTGCTTCGAATTTCGTATATTCGTTTGAATTACTCCTCGAAACTTCTGCTCTTCTTTTGCATGAAGTACGCAAGTTTATCGGTAAAGTATCAATCTCTGATCGCTGTTTAATATATGTTTTTTTAGTAATTGTAATTGTAATTTTTAGTAAGTCAAAAACAGATTTCTGCTTCTGTATCTGGTTCGTGTATTAGCAATCGAAAGTAATATAATTCGAGAATTGCAGCAACATTCAGTGCAGAATTACCCTTGACCACTTCCTTGTTATTCTGGCCAATTGAATAATTTGCTGCCATTTCATCTACAATATCCACTGCTTCCTTAGTCGTATTATAAAAATATATAATTTCTGGTGTTTTGTTTTCTCCAGTAGTGTCATCTATAGTATCATCGTTATGCAATGTTAAAAGCATAAAAAAAGTTTTTTTCTTTTTTTAGGAACATAATAAATTAATGCTTTATCTTTTTCGAAACCGAACAGTGCAGAAAATATTCCTAATTTCCTCTTCAGTTTCCAAAATGTAATCTTCTTCACTTTCAAATATTTCTAATCAGTCTCACAGCCGCTGCATTTCCAGTTCATAGGGGGTCATTCTTTTTGCCATAATGCGCTTAGAAATCTTTTAGAATTTAAATTCAAATTTTTTGAAATCATTTGCGAGTAGAAATATTTACTGTTGCACTCTAGAAATAGATAATTCAGTCAGATAAACAATTACGTGGACAGGCGCGTGGGGTGTGTCACACCCCAGATGCAATAAAATACCGACAAATCTTTTTCTGAAACACACAGGCAACGGAAAAGCGGTTCTGAAAGTCACTCACTACTACAAACTCAGCCACTGAATGTAGTACAGAATTTCAGTTTGACAAGTTAATTATATTCCACTTTTTTGTAGACTTGGGGTATGATATACCCCACCCACTTTCTCGCGGGTTAAGGAAATGAAATCAAGTATACAAAAAAATCGGTAATTGCCCTGATCGGTATATTGCTCTGTTTGGCGCTTCTGGTTACGATATCACTCGTCCCAAGTCTAATCCTACAGAAAGTTTGGATGATTATCAATATATGTTGTTGTTGCTGCTGCTCCCCTTGAGGCAGGAAAGCCTACACAAATCTAAGGGGCCTTGCCGCACAACTAAATCTCTGACGTCGTCCTGCTCAGCTGACAACTGTCTCAAGGAGACGCCTATCGAATCCAGTAGGTGAGCGGGAGAGGCAGGGAGGGAACAGGCACACGAGGATAAATATATAGTGTTTGTATGGCACGGGGGACCTTTGTTACGAGCCGAAAGACCTCTTCAATGTTTGAATAAAAAGATGAGCCGAAAGTCCTCTCCAGTGTTTGAATGATAAGAGGATGAGAGACTTGATCTGTCTCCCAGGGTGTTTTCGGTTAAAATTGGGTCGAAGCTGATTGGTGCAATGAAATAACGTGTAGAACCAATGAAGAAATTCTGATGTTCTACCCAATTTATCCTGTCCTGTTCTGCATCTTGAAAGTCATTAGAAGGATGAGAAATAAGCTGGAATACTTAAGGAAGCAAAAATTATTAATCTAAGGGATGAAATCGCGAATAGATATGAAGACAAATAAAAAATATCCAAAATAGTAGTTTTAAGTGTTAAATTCACATAAAGTGTTAAAAGCAAGAAAGAAAAAGAAAAAATATTAATCTGTACTTTCCTTAACATTAAGTATAATTTTTCAAATAAAATTTCATAAATGCGTTAAAAGTATTAATAATATAATTAAAAATACAAATTAATAAATGTTAAATTGCAATTGTTGGCAAATGATTCTTTCTTTAATTAAATGAAGAATGAAAACTTAATCAACTCATTAATATAACATTCAATTATATTAGTTTTAATCAACAAAATAATGTAGCAATTCAAGATAACTATTAACACTTTCACTCTTTTTTGAGAATTCTACTGGCAGAAAGTGGAATGAGAATTATCTCCTAGAACTACGATCTGTGCACAGTTTCTGAATCCATCTCTTGAAAGGAATCTTAAAAAAATGAAATTGAATTGCTGGAGGAGTGAACGAAAAAAAATATTACGGCCTGTTGGAATGATAAAAGAAGTTTATAAAGGTAGAGACGAGTATATACCTTCATGTTTGATTCATCCGTGTTTAAGGACTTTATCAAAGGACAGTCCAAATGGTTTACCCTTTCTAAATTTAAATGTAGTGTGTAACATTTGCTTATGTGCCTTATTAGTATTAATTTTCAATGTTAATGTTCAATATTGATTTTTATTTACATTTATTTTAACATTAATTATTGATGTGTAAATTTAGTTTACTTCTAATAAGTGCAGGATATGTTGGAGCGTTTCACTGTAAGAAGGCGCTATTGCGACGGAAAAGAATATCCTTTATTTTTTAAAAAATTGAAACGCAGAGTGAAAAAAGGTTTTGTAAAAGAGAAAAATTTGACGATAATAAATAAATAAATAAATTATGAGGATAGTGTGTTGTAAAATGTTAGTGAAATTGCGAACAAACTTAAAGAATACAAAACAGAAATTTAGAAACAGAGTTGTAAATTAGGTAATGCAAGAAATGAAAGTCCTCATGCATAACATAGAACTCACTCAAGCAGACGTTTTTGAGGCATAGAAAATGAAGTAAGGCCATTGTGTTAAAAAAGAGATAGAGAACTATTAGATAGTCTTATCTAAGTTAAAACCAACGTTAGAATTTTAACAAGTATGCCCAGTTCAACTGTGTTAAGAACATCCAGTTTAATACTGCCATAATGTTTTAAATTTATCCTATCTTGAAAAACAGAAGTCTGGTGATGAAAATAATTTTTAGGTTTACAACTTTATACTAGCTAGCTGTTTTTTGATGAAATTATATGGAATTTTGTTATCGTATTTTTATTATTTATATTAAGTAAGAGTTATTGCGCTGCTCTTCTGTTGCTGTATTATTGGAATGCATCTTGTTGATGTATTTCGTTAAAATATAAAAGAACAATATAGTCCCCAAATTTTGTTTATACCAAATCAAGATCAGCATTAATAACCACCAATGTCAAGGCGTCGAATCCAAGGTAGACTTTCGAATTCGAAAACAACGGATAACCATATCAGCCTGACTTTCAGGACGATACGTAGCTTGCACTTCTATACCGTAGGATTAAATAGAGTTGCACGTAAATTTGTCTTCGGCCCTGAGCAGACTCAAAGGCGAATGCAAATTTCTAACAAAGGAAACAACTTTCCTTATATTTTTGGAACGCAAGTAAAATGTACTCTTTCTTGTTATATGCTATAAAACTGCGTGCTCTTTTTGTATACAAAAATCAGGAACTTGTCTTCGAAAAAATTAATATTCTTAGATAAGTCACAGAAATTTGTTTTTATCAGCTTAAGCAATTGCTGCAGCGGAAAGTACGAAAATCTGTTTGTTTTGAATAGGAAAAATATAAAATGATGAAATCATATTGGAAATTTTAAGGTAAATTTTCTTCCTTTTCAATATTTCTGAGGTTTATTTGCTCCGAATTTTTGAAATCTTTCTGAATCTGGAAATTTAGCATTGTTTTTTAATATTCATGTATTTCAACGCTTAAAATTACAGTAAAGTTAATTTTATCGTTGATTTTATTTTGAAACATTTATCACGAAACTTTCATATTCGAACGAAATAGCTCTTTAAAGTTTTTTGAGAAAGAGTGGATGAAAATAACATCCTGTAAAATATATGCAAATGAAAAAGTCACGAAATTTTTATATTTTTTTACGAAGTCATAGTTCAATGTTTGATCGTTTGTATTTACTTTTATTTTTGTCCACATTAAATAAAGCTTCTGCTATTGTTTTTCTCAGTTTAAAATATTAGCTTGCAGGTGACAAAATGCAAACGATCCAGATTTCCTTTTAAAGCATTGTTTAAACATGAGTTTCAAGGTGGGCATATTTACGGTTAACGTGATTTAAAGTTTAGCTCTTTCTGAAAAAAAACGTAAAGAATATGTAGTTATAAAATAGAAAACGTACGTAATTTTAATGAAATAAGAAATAAATGATCATTAAGAAGCTATGAAGTTCAAAATTTTGGCCAGTTATCGCAACGTTTCATTAATATTATTCAAGGCAAATACCAAACCGAAAACATTAAGACAAAAACCTGCTAAAAATTTAAAACATCATTGTAAAAAAAAGTGATTAAAATTAGGTCAAGAAATATAATGATTTTGAAAGGTTAAGAGAAAATGCTAAAATGAGCAAAAATAAAAACAAAATTTCATGTAAATATTTAGATAAACCTAGTCGAAGTTTGCATAAGGCAAGTAATATGGTATAGGTATGAGTAAAAGTAGGTTGGTGATCCAGGTGTTGTCCCTTCCAAATAACGTTTCCGAAAAGCCTAGTTTGGAGCAGAAGAAGCCCGCCTCACGCTACCCTGCGGGGCATACCACTGCCAGCAGTGCATTGGGGGCTCTCCTGCATATTCCGAGTGCATCGTTTATACACTTTTTATCTATGAAAAGTTACATTATGCATGGTGGTACATGAATATTACTTCAACATGGTGATACAACTGATTTTATATGGTAGTTACAAATTTGTTGCATATTGTTAAAACCGATTGTTTTCACGTGTTTCTTTGATTCAGTATTTTGTGGGTTGCAGTTCTACAGTTCTTACAGTCAGCTCTGTGATGCTTACATTTCTTGCAAGGAATTTCTTCTACATATAGCATATTATATGTAGCATATTACATATAGCATATTAAATATAGCATTTTACACGGAGTTCCATTTTGTTGCAATCTCATGGTTCGCCAAAATCCATATTATAAAAATTCTACCAATTTAATTCTATTTAACATATCACTGTTATGAATATGCATGCTGTAGTGCAGCAGCATTATTTTGAAATTTTAATTTATATTATGATAGAACAAGTACTTAATTATTGCATACAAAGTTCTGTGGACCATTTGCGCTATCGTACTTTTCGCTAGTTATAGTATAACTAGTTATGGGAAGAACTGGGAGAGACTGTGTTACATAGGAGCACATAACTCTTGTCCTTTTGCTGCTAAGAACTCAATTTTTTTTTGTATTTTAATTCGAAGGTGCTTATTTGCTATTGCATATCTCAAAAACGGATCCAAGTACTGAGTTGCTTTTATAAGCTGCAGTTTTTCTGTTATGGGACAGTAAAAAATGTAGTGCTCTGGAGAGCCCCTATCTCCACATACACAAGTGTCACTTTCAGAAATGTTTCTTTCATAGAAATATTTAGGAAAGGGGCCATGTCCAGTAATGTACCAGTTTAAGTAAAGGTTAATGCACCTTACATAAACTGGTACATGTACCAGTTTATGCAAAGGTTAATCTTCTCTTTGATGCTTGGATACCACTTTATGTACCCGTTTATGTAAAGGTTAATCTTCTCTTTGATGCTTGGGATAAATCTAAAGGCTCTTCTGCCTTGTTGTGCGTTTTGCCACCAGTATCCCCACCTTTTAATCATTATCTCGTTTAATGACTTTTTAATTTGTTATTTAGAGAATGGGATGGTTGTTGGAACAGAGTTCTGATTGCTTGCTGCTTCTTCAGCATATTTGTCGGCTTCCTCATTCCCTAAGGTCCCTGCATGTGCTTTCAGCAATTCAATAATAATTTTTGAATCGGGGTTTCTTAAAGTAATATGGTAGAGAAAATTTATTTTGTTTTTAAAGTTATTGCCTGATTGACTTATTGTATTATTTTCATTACAGCAAAGCATTCAAAGGATGAGGAAGAAGATTTTCGTGGGTGGCATTTTAAAAGAAACTAGTTTGTAGTCTCGTGACACAGATGGAAATTCAGTCCACCTGTTGGATTTCACCGTGGTCGGCAAATCTGTGAACCAACATATGAATGTTCAGTTTTCTTAATAAGAAGAATTCTCCTGTACTTTATTGGCCTTTTTATTCTTATATTTAATTATTATTATATTTATTTAATTTTATATTTTTTATTATTTATATTTATTTGAACATTGATTATTGATGTGTAAATTTGGTGTACTTTTAACAGAGTATAGGTGGGGTGTGTTGCAACGTTTCATCCGAAGAGGGTGCTGTTGCCTATTATTGTATTTGTTTAACTTAATTTAAAAACTCAACAGCGAAATCACAAAATATTCAAATAGACCTAATGTTTAGAGTTCCTGGTAGAGTGTTAAGTGTTGTGATTCATTTTTTGTATTCGCCATATTACTTTTTTATATATTGTTCGGAGAACAGCCTTGGCGCCAAAAAGGAAGAAACAGCTTATTGTGGTATGGCAGGCAATGGTTGTCGTTCGATGACGTACTTCCTCTAGGGAGACAGCCGTAATACTTTTCCCTTTCTAAGGGATTATGGGTAATATTACTTATTATCTGTAGTATTTATTATTAGTATTAATTATTTTAGTATAGTAATTAAAGGGAGAAACAGCTTATTGTGATTGGCAGGCAATGGTTGTCGTTCGATGACGTACTTCCGTAGCCGTAATACTTTTCCCTTGCTAAGGGATTATCTGTAGTAATACTTATTACCTGTAGTATTTATTATTAGTATTTATTATTGTAGTATTTATTATTAGTATTTATTACTGCAGTATAGTAATTAGTATTTATTACTGCAGTATAGTAATTAGTATTTATTACTGCAGTATAGTAATTAGTATTTATTACTGCAGTATAGTAATTAGTATTTATTACTGCAGTAGAGTAATTAGTATTTATTACTGTAGTGTTTATTATTGTAGTATTTGATTATCTGTAGTATTTACTTCCGTTGGCATGAAGAAATGTCGCCCATCCCTTTAAAGAAGCCAAGTTGGTGTAACCAAGGCTGTTCTCCGAACAATATCCCCTTTTTTTTTTAAATAATACAAGGCTACAGCATTTGGTGGCAACATCTTTTAACCTGTGTTGCAATACATTTTCTTTTAAAATTCGCTATATTATTTCCTTAAAAATTGTACTTGGTGATAACATTTAGGGTTATAAATATTTTTATTTGAAAAGTGATACGTACAAAAAAGTAGAAAAAAAAAACTTCTTACAGGCTTCTTTACAAAGTTTAGGAATGGAAACTAAAACGTTCCAGAAAGGCGATTTTTATCACTTCTAAACATCTCCTTCCTCTTTTGGGAATCGCACCGTGGCCAATGATAATACGATGATTGATATTGGCCTCAATCCCACTTTCGGCCGTTGAGTGTTTGTGTGTGTGTGGGGGGGGGGGTTAGCACTTTTGTGTCTGACATCAACAATAAATGAAGTCCCCAGTGTGTATGTCCACTTATAATTATGCTAGATTTTTACATCTGTTTAATGTATGTATACATGTGTGTGTGTGTGTATGAATTAATAAGAAGGGCAGGAAATGCACATGTGTGTGTGTGTGTATGAATTAATAAGAAGAAGGGCAGGCAGTGCACATGTGTGTCTGTGTATGAATTAATAAGAAGAAGGAAAGGAAGTGCTATCTATAGGAAATTTATGATATTATTAGCCCAAAAGGCGTTAGCCCAGACGGATTATTAATTTCGTGTTGGCATTTTACGTTGAGCCACTTTCTGCTTTGATTCACCTTTCAAACTGTTGCCACCAAATATTTCAGTCCTCTGTTATATTTAAAGAAATTAAATAATGAAGAAACTGCATAAATGCATGTCTGTTTCTCGCATTGTGAAAAAGCAACGATACCTAGAGCCAGCAAATTTTGAATAATGTAATCCTCCACCGAAAATAGGCATCTGGAAGCCCTAATTTGCAATTTGTTTGATTAGCTATTTCATATTTTGTCAGACATTAAAGAATTTTTGATTAACAAACTTAACTATTCCAAAGCGAGGAATGGCAACACTGTACGAAAAAAAAAAACATCTTTATCTTCAGCTCGCGAATCGGTGTATCGGAAATTCTAAGGGTATGCTCATTTATAAATTTTGAGAAATTATTTTGCTACATTGCTGTTGAACTGAATTTTATGGTTTAAGTGCGAAGAAAATGATATTTAATAAATAAAGTTAACACACAAAATATTAAATAAACGCCTCTTTGGACATGATTTAAAATCTGAAACCTTTCATATTTATTTATTTATTTATTTTTAAATTTTAGGCTATGCAAATTTTATTGCGCGGAAAATTCGTGCATTATGTCTCCCGATGATTGGACGCTTATTATTAGATCATATACATTCATAAATTAATTACGATCTTTTGAAATATTACATTTAAACTAGACGACAGGATAAAAGAGTTTAGAAATGCAGCAACAATCGTGGTACAAAAAAATTATTTGATAGATTATTTTATGGACTTACTGAATTCTATGCCACGTATTTGTTTCATCCCAAATATCCTAAACTGACTTTCCTGAATTGTTTAGAATCTCCGGATTTCAGTGATGAAATTGAAGCTACGCACAAACGATTAATTGAGAAATTAAATACTTGAACTATTACGATCCAATGAGTTTTAAACGGTTGTGTAAGTTCGGACGGAATTTCACAGTAGTTTAAGATATAGCAAGCCGACCGAAATTGACTGAACTGAATACTGAGTTGAATGACTGAGCTCATCGCGATAATGATGAAATTATAGCCTTTGAAAGGTTTAAACAATACGCTTTCGAAGTAATGGGAGTTTTATTCACCTTAATAAAATGTTTATATGCATTAAGTTTATGATCCATAATGAAAGCTTTTATGTATATTTTAAAAAGAAAGAATTAAATGAAATAAATTAATTAATTGATATAGAGGTCTTAAAAATTTCATCATAGCAAATCACTGATACCATGCAGGTAAAGAGTAGTTGATAAATTAATTATTTACATTTGACTGAAAACCAAATAAAAATACTATAGTGTAACCGAGCTGTGCAAGAATTATAACAGTTAGAAAAAGAACCAGAGGAGAATGCCTGATTAAATCAATAGGACATACATTTAATGATAATTATGCCATATGAAGACTTCAATAATGATTCATATTATTTTGTTAAAAAACAGAAATACCAATAATATTATGAATAATTAAATTGTTAGTTTCTTTTTTTAATACAATTTTATCTCATTTTCTTATTTGATATTTACATAATATGATATTCTACGAAAGTATTCATGTTTCTCCTATAAACTGATGTATGTATATAGCAACGGTAATGAAATCCATAAATTTGGGCATTAAGCTGTAGAGACATCAGACATTTTTGAAGCAGGAGACACGAAAAAGGTGCAATGCCCTTGCCGGGACTCGAACCTCGCGCCGAGTGTTCGAACCGTGGCACTACGATAGCCTGCAGAAAGGAAGCTCTTTTAAAGGGCGACTGGGGATTAGGGGACCCAATCGCCAAATCCTGGTGGGGAAGAATCATCATCCACCATCTTTTAATTCGGGCGTCACTGTCACAGACATTAGGTTTTTTTTTTGATGCAGGAGATGTGAGCGGGACTCGAACCTGGATCGCTGGAATACGCGCCGAGTGTGCTAACAGGTACATCATGAAAGCATGCAGAAAGAAAGGAGAAAATACCATATAAAGTTTATTTATATAAATGCTTCCCAGAAGATAAAATGATTAGTGACCCTAACTGCCGCGTACTGAAGTGCCCGGGTTCGAACCCTAGAAATGGCTTGAATGTAATTTATCTATCCCTTCATAGGAGGTAATGGTGGCTTACCAAATAAGTGCCTATAAAATAAAGAGATCACTTCTTCCAGGCTTAGTAGGGGCCAAACGGCTGTAAAGGATTAGAGCCCATCATTTAAAAGCAAAAGGTTACATGAGTTTCACATACTGTGATTTGCTCAGTGGCAAGCAATAGCATTTTATTGCTAATTATGCTATTATGTTTTGGGATATAGCTTTGATTATGTGAGGTATAAAGATACGTAATAATGTAATATTCAGCGATATTTAAGAGAAATAAATAATCGGTCAAACACAGATATATTTCAGCTTTGTTTAAAGTGTACTATTACATAACTCTATACTAGTAGTTTATATTTTTGTTATTTTCGGCAAAAGTGATCTCTTTCGCTGTAAACAGTTTGGAATTACATTCAACATCTGTGTCTTTCGAAATATTTAATATTTGCATAAATTGGAAGAATATATTCTAATATAGTAATATAAGCATTTAGAAATTTTAATTACTTAAATATCCTAACATGATTTTTTTTTTTCACTTTGATGCGAATCTCAACGGAAATTCTTCTTTGCCGTTATCTTTGGAGAATTTCATCAGTCAAGCTATATTTCCTGAGTTCTTATACAATTAACTACAAAGGTAGATGAATTGTTTCTCAAATGGATATTTTATTCTAGATTGTTATTAAATTGAAAATAAAATTTAAAAAAAAGATAAAGTTTAAAAAATCTGAAAGCTTTTAAATTTTACGTTACACCCAAAAGAGCGTTTTTTTAATGTTTTGTGGGTTACCTTTATTTATTTAATATCACGATCTTCGCACTTAAACCATAAAATTCAGTTCAACAGCAATATCGCGAAATAAGTTTAAATGAGCATATCTTTAGAATTTCCGATATACAGTCTCGCCCGCTGGAGATAAAAGTATTTTTTTTTTCCGTACAATGTTGCCATTGCTCGCTTTGAAATCGTTGAGTTTGTTAATCAAAAATTCGTTAAAGTTTTTGAAAATATGAAATAGATAAAAATACAAACTCCATATTCCAAATTTGGGCTTCCAGATGCCCATATTCGGGTAAAAGCGTACGTTATTCAAAATTGGATGGCTTTAGGTACCGTCATTCTATCACGAGAAACATACATACATTTATACAGATTCTTCATTATTTAATTTATTTAAATATAATACAGGGCTGTAATATTTGTTGACATCAGTTTGAAAAGTGAAATCACATTTAAAGTTTTCAACTCAAAATGCCAAAACCAAATTAACAGACCTTCTGGGCTAACGCCCTTTGGGCTAATAATTATTCACTTTATTTCTAGCTAACCGTTTTAGAGGACTTAAATATTCCTTTGAAAACAAAAATAAGAAGCATATTAGGAACAAAATTAAAAGCAATATTATAGACATCCCTTTCCTTCAACTTTTTTTTATGGCCCACCAGCGGCCGAGCGGTAAAGACGCTGAACACTGGTAGTTCGGTTCGAGGTTCGAATCCCGCGAACGGGCTGGCTGCATGGGCGTTTTCGTGGTTTTCCCCATGCGTAACGTGTATACGAGCCAGTTTCCCTTAGAAAGTCCTCCACGAAGGCATTCCTCCCTTTAGGCAGATAGCCCTCGTGTGCTTTGCCATAATTGAATAACCTAACCTAACCTAATCAACTATTTTCTCTCCTCGACAATTCCCTACATTATTTACTTTCATTTCCATCAAAAGCTTCATAGATATTACCGACTCGGTAAATTTTCAGTAAACCTATTTATCGTAAGACGAAAGCTCTTAGAGTATGATGTTTAGTATAACAAGCGGACTAACAACAAAGAAAACCTATATCAGAAATGGTACAACCATTTTTCGGGCATTTGCATATTTAGTAAAGCGTTTGTTATTGCTTTTGTTACTTTTACTAGTTTAAATATTTCTCACACAAGCCCGAACGATATAGTGCATTATTCAGGTTCACATTTCTGCCTTGCTTGCTATCAGTAGAACTTTGAATTCCAGCTTGGTGGAAACATAGGGAGTATTTTAGTTTGGAGTTCGACCGTCTCAAACGTAACCGTGTTTAGCATTCTTCTAAAACACATAGACTTGTCCAAAAGAGGTGTTATTACTTGCTGCGACGTGAAAGGTCACTTGAAAGTCTTTTCCGGAAAGAGATATACTGGAAGGAAGGAAAGTCCTCATCCGTCCACCCTATTTTGAGAATAATTCGGTCCTAATAGCGCATGCGTGTTTGCGCTCATGGTCGCGGATAAGGCGGTCGAACTATAGTAAGTTAATGTATCTTAAACATACCTAATAAAATCTGAATCTATAGTGAAATTCCCCATTCAGTTGTATCAGTTATTATTCGAAAAGGGCAATTTGACCTGAAGTACTATTAATTTCGTTTTGGCATTTTGCTTTAGCCCACTATATATGTCGGTTCACTTTTCAAATTGTTGTCACCAAATATTAGAAGCGGTATTATATTTAAAGAAATTAAATAACGAAGAATCTACATAAACGTATAAATGTTTCTTGCATTGTGATAAAACAACGGTACCTAGAGCCATCCAATTTTGAATAACGTGCGTTTCCATGTGAATATGGGCATTTGGAATTCCAGATTTGGAATTTGCAATTTCGTTTATTATCTCTTTCATATTTTGTAAAAATTTAAAGAATTTTTTATTAACAAACTCAACGATTTCAAAGCGAGCAAAGGCAGTTTTATCTCCAGCGCGTGAGACTGTGATTCGGAAATTCTAAAATTTTGCTCAATTTAAAATTATTTTGCGATATTGCTGCTGAACTGAATTTTATGGTTTAAGTGGAAATAACATGATATTTAACAAATAAAGACAACCCACAAAATGGTAAAAAAAATCGCCCCTTTGGACGTAATGTAAAATCTGAATGCTTTTAGATTTCTTTTTTTGTTGTTGTTTTATATGCTAATATTCTAATTTCAGTATTTAATTTATATACTATTTTTGTTATCGAGAAAATTGAATCTTTTAAAAAAGTATTGGCTATCATTGCTAACACAACACATAACTTCGATTAAATATATTTTAGACATAGCCATTAGCACCGATTACAGAATCAAGACAACAGTTACAGATTTCTATAATTACTACAGCGCTCCGCAAAGCAAAATTTGTAAGTTCTATGTACACCTGAAAGGAAAATGCGTAAAAACATTTCAATAGGTAATGAAATCATTGCTTGGGAAGAATATCCCAAGCAACAACAAATTCGTAAACAATTTTTTTTATGGAAACAAAATCTTGACACACGTATACGTATCACGTCAGGATCTAAATTTAATGTAATGTAACATCTTTTTCTTAATATCAGTAACAGAATTAACGTGACAATAACACAACGTGTCAGCTACCTGAATGTGGAACAAAAAGTTGCCAAAAGCTGCTATTTATTTAAAATGCTGAAATTAAGGATAAATATTCTACATACAATGACTTACATGCAATCGCGTGCTTTCTTCAACGTCAGAATATGACCTTATATAATAATAATATATTTAAGGTTTGGCAATGCTATTTTTATTCCATAATTTGTTTAAACTTACAAATTTTTTATTAGCAAACTCTACGATTTGAAAACGAGCAGTGGCAACATCTCTACATATAATAAAACAAAGAGTCTGTGTGTGTGTGTGTCTTTCGTTCGTGTTGCGAGTAAGCTAATAGACCCAGGGCCACGAAATTTGGTACATAGGTGTATCTACACAACAACCAGTGCACCTCGAAGCGAGTTTTCCGAAATTCGAATTAGAATTTTTTTTATTTTATGTTTTGTGACAAAATCGCGCCATTTTGAGACAATGGGCTACAGGAAAGCGAGATTTCACTCTATACATTTCATTTTTACATCGTCGTGAAGCGTAGACACTTAGCTATTTTACGAACTTAAAATAAATTTCGTATTTCAATAAATCGATTAAATACGAATTTATTTAGGAAGGTGAGCTTAACACCTTTTCGGCGGAATTTTTTAAAAAAAAACTTATTTTAAAAAATGTGCTCTTTATTTTCCTTTGATTTTTGGACACGTTGAACTTTAATCCTTTCGACTCCTTTTAAAAAAAGAATTTTGGAAAAATAATAATATTTTGTATTTTTTTTAAAATTTTTTAAATGAAGCTTCCGAATACACTTCTCACATCTCACATATTTCAAAATATGGTTTTGGCAACAATTTTCCTTTCTTATTGTTGTTGATAGATTTTTGATAAAATTGCATCATTTTGAATTGTTTTATTCTTTTAAAAATTTCTGTTTGGCAACGATTTTTCGACGTATTTCTTATGTTACCGTTTTTAAGAGACTGAAAAGTTTTAGAAATTAAAAAGTTGTTTTTTTTGCAACGGTAAATTGTTTAATTACTTTATTAGGATAATTAACATTTGTATCAAGGGATATTGCTTATTTCATTGTAATATTTTATTAATTATAAAAAAGTTTCGCATGATTTTTTTTAGGAAATAAAGCTCTTAATCTGTTTATACCATTTGAGTTCTTAAGAAGGGTTAATTTATAGGGAAGTTAGTTAATTTATTTATTAGGATAAGTAATATTTGCATTAAAGGATACTGCTTATTTTATTGTCATTTTTTATGTATGTTACGGTGAAACACCGAAATCTGGAGAATGTCGACATTCACCGGTGAATGTCAACATTCACATAGTCGCTTGGTGTATGTCCGAAATATTTTCCAAATACTCTTATTTTTGACTTACACCGGTGAATGTCGACATTCACCATGTACTAATGGTGAATGTTGAATATATGAGAATATTATATTTTCTTCTCCTTAATTCAGTCGCGAAAATACACACGAGTACTTAAAACACACAATACATTCAAAATGAGAAACGAAAATAATCGAAGTTAAAAAACTTAGTTAATTACACAGTACGTAGTAAATGAGAAAATAAAATAATATTAATAAAAAACTTACTAAATTATGTGATTCAAATCTGATTCATTGCAACAACTTAAACTATTATGAGAGTTTGAACTGCCCAAGAGGCCCTCGCTTCTACAACAGCATTTATGGGAAACAGTCAGTCGCCTATTATTATGTTTTAATTATATATAATTTTAATTAAAAAAAAGTTTTACATGATTTTTTTAGGGAATAAAGCTTTTAGTCTGTTTATACCACTTGAGTTCTTAAGAATTTGCAAAGAGAAGTTGGTTAATTTATTTATTAGGATAAGTAATATTTGCATTAAGGGGTACTGCTCATTTCATTGTCATTTTTTATATATACAACAAGTTAAATGGCTGCGATATGACTGCTGACACATTTTCTCAGAAGATTACCTAAAGTTTCAGAACATTTCAAAGTTTCAGAAAAAGAATCACTCAAACTCAAAGTTAGAAAATGTTTAAAAAATTTTGGCTCATCAGAGATGGCATGGAGTTATTTAGATTACTGCAGAATTTTTATATAATGTTTTATGTAGTTATGGTGGTGGTTAAGAACAGGGATATGAATTATGCTTTAACAAATGCTTAATACACATCTCATGCAATTAGTTCGCTAAAAATTCAAGATGTATATGTTTTACTGGTAATACATCAGGGCCGTATGCAAGGGAGGGTTTTATTCTTAACAAAGAAAAAGTAGTTGAAAGAACGTACGGGGCCATCGGTCCCAGGATGCGTCTTTTAAACATTTTTCTGGTGCGTTTAAAAGCCAGGCGAAGGCTGGCCGTATAGCGGCTAGTTTTAAAAATAAAGCAGATTTTTATTTCCTGCTTCTAAGACTGTTGCCACTCAGAAAAATGAGGGCGAAAATTAGCGTCTACAGAGTTTTCAATTAATATTTTTGCTGATTTAAGTCGCACAAGATGATGAGAAGGTCGAAATGACTTCCCACGAATTTTTGAATTCTGGGGATACCTCTCTCGAAGCTCAACTCTCTGAAGGCTACAAGCAAACAAACAAACAGACAGACAGACGCCCACAGATTTTAATAGTATAGATTCTGCAAAAATGCACAGCTGTGAAATATATTATTTAAGATTTAATAATCTACAGTAAATGTAAAAAGAAAAACAAATACCTGAAACAGGAGCATCAGGAGTGATGCTGATTTCCCAGGATAATTTTATAGTCTTTGATGTCGTGTAGTAGGACTTGATAATTGGAGTGCTTGGAGCATCTGAAAAAAAATAAAAATTTACAATAATTTCCAATAGTTCACTAAAAAATTAAATGGAAAGTGGTTATAAATAACTGAGAGCATTTCGATGATGGATATTAAGTTATCAGATTAACAGTTAGATTGTAACGTATTCAATCTTTATTTTACGCATGTTCCAAATTTCACGTTCTAGTACTACGGTACGTAATATATACTGAGACCAGTATTCAAACTTAGTACGTTATTCAGAATTTTTGTCGTTATCGTTTCTATAACTTACGGAATTCTTAGCTTAAATTCACAAATATCATCATAGTCTTTTGCGTAAGTATGGCCTCTTATTGAAACCTCCACATTAAAAAAATCTGAGAATGTGCAATGAATTTCACAGCTTCAGATTGCTTTATGCGAGATTTGTAAATTGCCACGTTTATGGTTCAAATTTCGCGTAACTCTAAAGTTACATAAAAGACTACTTTAGATTTGTGTTAATTTTTATAGAAAATTCTTTTTATTTCAGCTGAGCTAAATAACAGACCTCTCTTCTTCAACGGACGAATATGTTGCGCCTTGTTATACGTGCATGTTGCAAAATTAAACTGCAAACCAAAAGAAAAAGTATCAGTCACTAACAGATCAGGATTTAAAGGGAGCAGGAAGGAATTGATTGGAATTAATATCTTTAAGCAAAGGAGATAGATGTTGTCAAACTATTTAGAAGGCAAGCTAAATTAATTCACCAGTTAAAAACATTACATTGATAACTTCAGCTGTGCTATTATGAAATATTTCGCTAAAGAAAATTAGTGATCAGCTTTAAATGAGTTATATTATTTACATCAGACAATTATATAGATATGTTACTTACATATATAACGTAAAAACATTACTTACTTAGATTTTACATTAGATAATTCTTTTTAATATATAATTTATTTCTTTATTGCAAAATTCAGTATTCCAGATATATATTAAATCCTATTGATATGGAAGACTAAAGTAACCAAGAATTAAAATCTGAATTAGGCTGTTTGAACAACAAATCTTATTAACCTGAAAGTAATAACTTGAAAAAATAGAAAAAAAATAAAATATAGAAAAAAAAATTACTTGAAAAAATAACTTGAAAGTTTGAATTGAGAGCTTCTTTCGTGAGTTATTTTTTATATTCAGGTCAAATAAAGCTTGAGTTTCACACGTTATCAGTACCTCCAAAAATATTAGACATTTTAGATGAGAACTCGTATTTTTCTCAAAACATTATATACTTAACAACACTCTGTTTCATAACACTGGAACGCAGTCTTATTTAATAGGAAAATAAAAAGCAGTTGCTTTTCAATTGTGCTTATACTATAGATCTTAGATGAATGTCTAACATGGCTGCCTCATCTAGATTATGTTAAAACAAAAATCTGTAAAATTATAAATGCCCTCCTACGGATGCCAGGAATTTCTAAACCAGTTTTAAAAGAACTTTACAAACGTGCTATTGAAAGAACTGCAGTCTATGCAGCTCCTGCTTGGTGGTTCCAACCCGCAGTAAAGAAGAAGAACAAAGTTCAAACTATACAATGTATTATATTGCTGGCTTTAACCAAAAGTTACAAAACAATGTCTACATCAGCTTTACAGATTTTATCTGGCTTGGTTCCACTCGACATAAAATTGGACTCTGAGTGTGCAACATAACGAACAAAAAGAGGCTAGTCAGATTTCCAATTCGAAGATATACACATATCATCTTCTGAAATTGAATATTCTGTAAATAAATGGCACATTCATCCCGCACGGATAAAAGTCTTCACATGGGATGACAGACCACCTACTTTCCGAGAAACGGAAGCATATACAGATGGGTCAAAAAATGAGGATGGAACCGGTGCAGGTTTCTGCATATATAAAGATGGTATACTGCAAGAGGAATTTTCATTCAAACTTGATGTCAGATGTTCTTTATATCAAGCCGAGACACAGATTCTAAAAGAAGCTCTGAAATAGTTAAAGAAACATAAAAAGAAAGCAAATATATATACAAACAAGCCAAGCAGTTTTGAAATCTTTGAATAAATATGATATCCTCAATCCTCATATTATAGACATAAAGAAACTCCTTTGCTACACAAACTCAAAGATGAATTGGGTACGCGGACATCAAGCATATCTTGGAAACGAAAAAGCGGACTCCCTAGCGAAAGCGGGCATTTATGCTCAACATCAAGTTGATTGCAGGATCCCATTAAATTATTTGAATAGAGTGGCAAAGATTACGGCTCAAAATCTTTGGTAACAACGATGGAATCAAGATGAAGCGGGTCGACATACTTTTTAACTTCTGCCAAGAGTCTCTGAGAAACGTCACTTTTGTGACTTCTTCTTGAACCAAGTTCTTACAAACCATGGTGAATTTCCACAGTATATTAATAGATTTAAACTGCGGTCAGAATTTTGCAAATGTTCCTGCGGTCAAAGCACAGCGGATGCATTACACATGCTAATGGAATGTCCAAGTACTGAAAATAAAAGACGAGAATTATTCTCATTTACCTTATCTAGAGACAATTTAAAAAGATTAATACTTAATGATAAAGGTAGAAAACTTATTTCTTCCTTAATGGAGTATATCTATTCACATGAAGAGCAATTGTATGTTTAATATCGATTGGATTGTACTCCAAAAATATTTGTATGCAAATATGTATGGTATTTTGATAAACATCTTTTTGATCATATATACAACTCCACTTTGTTCCGTATAACGATTTTTTTGAATAGCACATATTATTGTAATTTCTCCTTTATTGTTTCTCTTTACAATAGTAATATGTCATCAATGATCAATGTAAATATTGTAAATAGTTAATAAAGAGGTTGGTGAGGCCAACACATCTTTCGGTCAGAAGACTTCAAAATTCAGGTTAGGGCTTTTTCTTTCTCGATTGGCGACTTTAGCATATTTCCTTAGAAATTATTAAAAGCTTTCTTTCTCAGCCTATGGCTCCGGTGATACCTCAACAGAGAGGTGAGGACCGGATAATTCGCTTTTATGCTTATGCTATAGACCATAGCACTTTGGAGCATAGAAGAAGCGCACTAAATTTATGGGGCAACTGTCATTTTATTATATAAAACAATTAGATATTAGTTAGTACCACAAACTTGATTAGTTGGATTCAATGATTCTTTACTAGTCAAAGTAATTTTTTACATTTTTGCTTGAATTCTTACTGCTATTTTCTTCTTGAAATACGTTATGTATGATCCAACGCATAGTTTATAAGATATTTTAAAAAATGTCTTTATAATTTTTGCTTTCTTGTTGTATCGACGGTTAAACAGTAAATTGGTGTTCCCAAATGTCACGAAAATTCATAAAATACTAACATTTTTTGCAACTAATGCCTTAAAGCGTACCTCGATTTTAAGTCTTCAATCTTATAAACAAAAATAGAGTGCCTGGCAAATATGCAGATGCAATATCAAAATGGATCAAGAATATTCTACCACAAAATAACAAGAAGAGAGCGAATTTAAATTTCCATGTACCCACAGATTTATGTTTTATTTATGTACTACAGGGATAGTAAGGTGCAAATTAGCCTTGTGGAAAAGTAACGGTTCATATTATAAACTACCGATTCGATGAGTTTACCTTTAAAATATCTAGAAGTCAAAAATAAAATAAAAATATTATTCATGAAATTAAAAAGAATTCTGCAAATTGATTTACGAATGTACATATCAGTTTAATGCTTGAAATAATTTAGGCGAAGCACTTAAAGTAGGCGTATTACTTTAAGTGCCACTCCCCTCCCACAGAAATTAAAAATTAAGCTCGAAAAAGTTAAGGAATTAGAACATGAAATGTTGTTTTTAATATGAGCTACTAAAAGTGGCGAATGATAGGGGAAAATATTATGATAGTATTTTACGGTAAATTTACCACACATAGAAATTTGTTTTTATTCAGTGAAGAAAGTACTGAATTATTCAAGATGTAGCTGTGCATTTATTTTAGAAGATCTCCTGGATACAGGCATTGCAGCAAATATTTCTCTTCGGTAGAATACATTCTAATATGAACTTATGAAATGATAATAATAAGCAACTTCAAGGTTTCATAATTTGAATAAAAAGAAAAAGAAATGAAAGTTCGCTTTAAGATTGCAAGATATTCTTTCATCATGTTATACAGATTAATAAAACTAAATATGATTTTATCTTTTATTTGCGTCATGCAGAAAGGAAAAAGCGTCAGTGAGAATGTTTGCTGCAACGGAATCGATTTAAAAAAATCTGCATGTTCACACAACAAAGTTTACCCACATCTAAAAGATCACATAAAAGCATTAAGTAAGATATTATGTAAGATATATACATATATTAAGTTCTCGAACGCAGCTTTCAAAAAGAAACATTTACAATAAAAATTATTCATTTAGAAGCAGTGATTGATTGTTGCTGAACGGCATGTTGCTAAACTAAAAACTCTCTGCAGACGGATGAGTTGTATATGCATAAGGCTCCCAAAACATTCCTAGCAGCCCGACGCTTGCATTGATCTTTCAGACGGGTGTAGAATATGTGCACTTTCAAAAATACACTTTCTTTCAGAAATTTTTTAAATTGCTAGATGGCGCTCCTCGTCCAATACCATTGTTATTTGAACACATACATTGTGTTTTCTGGTTCTGGTAATGTGTTTAGATGTACGAACAGATGATATTTAGTAAACAAAATCCAACTGACTCGCAGTTGGCTTCAGGTGATATTAACATTGATCAGTTTCCAATGCTTCAAATGGAAGACTGGCAGTGGAGCTGTGGTTTTAGGAATTCAGCTATATATTCAGCTTGCATCTTCTTTAGATAGCAGACGTAAATTTTTTGCAACGAGTAAGAGTGTTAAGCTAATAGCGCGATTCCTAAGAAAAAGAAGCTTTTAACGGAAGAAGAGTATATTGAAGCTGTAAAGAATATGAGTGTCCATTCCAGCCCCTGAATGACTATTTTGTCACCTAAAATTCTGAAATAAACAACCTCACCTAAAATTTGGAAGTTTCTTTTGCTTTCATCTCACAATCCAGCAGAACATTGGTTATTCGATCATGCACTCGTTGTGTTAAGTAAATTGAAGCTTTATAGTGTTATGTAGCGATTTTAGTTAGTTTAGAACTGTGGATTAATATGTAGTTAATTGCAGTTTATTTGTTAATTAATTTTTGGTGAGTAAAATTATATGCATTAATTTATTCTTATTCTAAATTTTTCTTCACTAGTTGTATTGCTTACGTTAATGAATCAATTATTTTTATGCGAGCTAAACAGAGTTCTCATTCTTACGTTACGCGTTCGATAGTGCTAGCTTTCGGGAAAAGGAGACAATGGGAAATCGGTTGCTTTCCGCGTTACTTCCCTTTTATTTACATGGATGAAATTTATACCTCTTAGAGAGAAAAAAAAATTAGCTTCTTATGAATCTACTTTCATGACTGTACGTCGCCCTGTTGGAGAATTATGCCCATTTAATTGCTAAAATTGTTGAATTTCGGGTCTAAAATTTTATTCTGCTAAAAGGGTGTTTTTTCGAGCACTTTTCGTCCAAGGTCGTGTTCAGCGTCCGGTCGGGTGTTGGGTTGTTACATTCTTTCCCTCACCCCTCTTCCGTTCGCGAAGGGAGTGGCGAGGGTGGAATTTTTTTTGGTGTGTAGAAGGAAAAACTAAGTTTTCGCAGCACTGTTTTGTGTTTGGCGAGATTCGCATACTAATTCACCAAATTTGGTGATTTTCGAAAATTCTGGACTCTGGACGATTAAAAACTGTGCGCAAGGCCATTCTCGCGCCTTTTTGCCTCGGATTTGCAGCTGTAAGAAGGACTCGCAATTTTCCTTCCTTGGGAAGAGCCGCCATGAATATCCTGGACGACGGTTAAAAGATTTGAAGTCCAAGGCCCTTATCCTGAATGCCACCTTCGTTTTTTTTGCTCTCTCCTATAAGGGGATGTACGCCTAGTGAGACGACCCCTGATATGCTGCACAAATGCACCTTACCATCATTTGCGTGCAGACGGAAAGGGATGTACTTTTAGGAGATCTCATATGCTGCACAAATGCACCTTACCATCATTTGCATGCCGCCGGAAGAGACTTGACGATCCTTGAACCCTTCCGAATTTACCATCTTCTTATTGTCTGACTAAGTGTCCAGATTTCTCCTTGGAGTGCCTTGTTCAACATCTGCTAAGGATTGGTCGTCAGGAGAGCCTTGTTCAACATCTGTTATGGATTGGTCATCCGGAGAAGAATTTATCAGATAAGTTTCTGTTTTGTCAATAGCAACGCTTAATTAAGCTTCAAAAGCTTTTTCGGTTCATCCTTTCACCTGAAATTTTTTGTACAGCATTCAACCTAAATTCTGGGAACATGTATTCTAAATAATAAGGCTAATTAAAATATTGGAAGGGATTTGATTAATTGAAGAAAAATTTTCTAGTTATGATTTATTAAAGTAAGGAGTAATAATATGCATATTTAATTTCTAATTAAATTCTACTTAACTTGTTTGTCAGAAAATTGTCTGCTGGATCTTAAATCCAGGCTGTTAATTAAGCAACTGCTGCACTTTTACTCTATTTTGTACCTTTTAACTTTAACTTGGAATGGAATTAAAATTTATATATAACGAATTAAGACAGAGATCTTAAATTAGTTAACTTATCTAAATTTTATCTTTTTACTTTTAAGTTGCTACTACTTTTGGTTGAGAATTAACTTTAACTTTTGCAAGATAAGGAACAAATAAAAATTTAAATTCTACTTTACCTTTAATTGAGTAATTGAATGAAGGAATAAAAGTACTCATTTTTCTCCAACGGGACTACATGAATATGAAATACTTTCTAACTGCCTAAGGGATTACTTAATTGATGTATGTAAAATTTTTTTTACCTGTGTAAATTAAGAATTTTCTTTTTGAACGAAGTAATCTTTATCAATATTGGTAAAAACTTAAGACACCATGCTCGGTGATTCATTAAATTTTCTGTGTATTTTGATGCTGGCCAGCAGAATTTGATAACTGCATATAAAAATTTAATATTTTTTTTACGGTTTATATATATATATATATATATTTGATTCAGAGTATTTTCTTATGATGTCTTGTGTAAATGTACTTAACACCAGTACTCCTGCTTGGTCCTAGGGGTTGTTCGGGTTAGTTCTTTTGGTAAAACTAAACACAACGCAATTAACAGATTTGGGTTTTGATATTATTCTAGGCAAATTATTTAATTTCAGGTTTTAATTGTAACAGTTAGAAATTTTGTAGTATTTAACCTAGTATTTAACGTCTGGTACTTTAAGGGGCCAGAACAATAGAGATATTAAGAATTTTTTGAAAAAGGAGACATGGAAAATGAACAGCGCCTTTGCCGGGACTGGCAGTTGGCTTCAGGTGATATTAACATTGATCAGTTTCCGATGCTTCAAATGGAAGAATGGCAGTGGAGCTGTGGTTTTAGGAATTCAGCTATATATTCAGCTTGCATCTTCTTTAGATAGCAGACGTAAATTTTTTGCAACGAGTAAGAGTGTTAAGCTAATAGCGCGATTCCTAAGAAAAAGAAGCTTTTAACGGAAGAAGAGTATATTGAAGCTGTAAAGAATATGAGTGTCCATTCCAGCCCCTGAATGACTATTTTGTCACCTAAAACTCTAAAATAAACAACCTCACCTAAAATTTGGAAGTTTCTTTTGCTTTCATCTCACAATCCAGCAGAACGTTGGCTATTCGATCATGCACTCGTTGTGCTAAGTAAAGTGAAGCTTTACAGAGATATTAGGAATTTTTTGAAAAAAGAGACATGGAAAATAAACTGTGCCTTCGCCGGGACTGGAATCTCGGGCCTCTCGATACTCGCCGAGTGTGCTTACCATTACACCATGAAGGCATCTTAAGAAGGCGGGAGAAATACCTCGTACACTCACCCTTTTAAAGGGCGACTGGGGATTAGGGGAACCATTTCCCAAATCCAGGTGGTGGAGAATCATCATCCACCAAAAGTTTTAGTTCGGGAGCCACTGTACGGATATTAGGTTATTTCGAAGCATGAGATGTGAAAATGAGCAATGTCCTCGCCGGAACTCAAATCATGGACCTATGGAATACGCTCCGAGTTGCTGAACATTACACAACGAAGGTTGGAGAAATGCTTTATAGCGCTATGAATTTACAGGAATTACAAAAATAAACTTAATTCAAAGTTATGTGCAAGAAATTGATTATTTTACCATATTTTTCCTATAAAATAAACATAATAGTTGAAAAAGCTAACAATTTCTATGAACTAAGGATGAGCAACAATTTCCTCTAGATGTGCCTAAAATGAGAGAACTCCTAGGATTAATTATTCTGCTGGTATGAAATTAAAAATTTCGACCAGAAAATTTGTTTCATAACTATTGAAATGCGAGCGACTACAGTCTCATACACGGTCTCCTTTCTGAACCATTTATGTTTAGTTATATATTTATATTTAGCCATCTGCTATTTAGTCATATATTTTATTATTTTTTACATATGTATAGATATAGATTTGACTAAGTTTTTTACGACATTTCATCAAAAGGATACAAGTATTTTATTTTGCCTTTAGATTTTAATTAAATGTTTTCAGAAACTCTTGATATTCCGCACCTCTGATTATTTTGCTGTTAGATACTATTACAGAAAAAATCAAAACAACTGAAAAAAGTATTTTTAATTACTTTTGTTTTTGGTAAAGTAAAGCGTCATGACGAGAAATACTCCCGTCTTGCGAGATCTTACTACTGCAACAACACACTGTCTCCAAGATTGTTAAACGGCAAGCCGCCACGTAAGTGATTAATTGCTGATGCATGTATGATACACCCTTCGTGAAGAGGTTTTAAATTGCAATTTGTAGAACTACTAAAATTCAAAATATTATTCTTAATGAAACACTTTTTAAATCGAAATCTTTCTTTATCTGGTAAATAGGGCTTTGTTGATGAAACTCTGTTTATGTTTTCCTGTGTGTAACGCGAATACGAGCCAGGTTCCAATGAAAAGACTTCCATGACTTTTAGGTTTCCCTTACTTTTAGGTTTGTACAGCTAGTGTGCTTTGACGTAATGTGCCAGTTGTTATTGAATGATACGAGTTAGTCTGCCCCCCCCGAAAGGGGGAGAAATATGAGACTAATGCAATGTTTTCCAATTTATTCATATCAGTAACTGATTCATTTACTGATTTCGAACAATTTGCGCTACTTGCTGAATAACTATTTAGTGTTATTACATAGTTTCTGAAATTCATTCTATGGAAGCCGCAGATTTTAAGTTAATAAAACGTATTATTTGTCAAAGAATTTTTTTATCGAGAATCATTTGTCCGATTTCGCACAAATCATTCTACAGCTACTGACAAAAGAAATTCAACGAGGTGTACAGTTCTTGAAACACGATCGAACATTTGTAATTTAGAAGACTCTTAAAAATATTATTATTGAAGTTTAATTTACTTGCGTACTTTCACCTTTTTACTGTGCGTATGCTGAATATTTACGAATATTTGTATTTTAATATTAGTTTCCTATGTTACAGTTACTTCATCCACTTTAGCGAAAGAAGCAAAATTTAATCAAACAACCCTCACTTTTTTTTTGCTTGTGAAAAATAATGAATAGTTAAATTTTTTGACTTGGCATCTTTTTCAAACCGCTTACGAAATACTCATTACATTAACTCTTTTCTTTTACTAGGCTTCTGTATTATTATGAAAATGAAAAGTAGAAAACCTAATCTTCGAGAGCTTTAGAATGTCTGAAGCTATTATGTAAATAAAGTGAACTAAAGAAGACGGCGGAGAGCATTAAACTTTACTTAATTTGAAATATTGAATTTTTGTGCGCTTCTACCTGTTAATCCTGAAAGAAAAACATTTATTAATCACGAATATGCTTCATAAAAATGCTTTTTACTCAGTTGATTTCAGGTATAAGATAAAAATACGGCTAATAACATGTAATATATTTAATATGCAATGTAATAATAAATTCACATAAGATTTTATCATGATATTACATACTAGTACATAAATATTTGACAGGATCCAGAAAATATATTTTTGGATGGAACTATTTAAAATAACTAACATATGGATAATAAGTTTAAAATAAATACATGTAGTTTCAATTCATAGAAAAGTAAAAGTATTTTATGTAGTAAAGTAAAATGATTTTATATAACGAAAATGATTAAATCAAAACAGAACTTAACTTTAAAACATAATAAAAAGTGTTGTAAAATTCCCGAATTTATTTCAAAACATTTAAGCGTCTTATTTATCTACTCAGTCTAAGAGAGCTTGTTTTTATTAACGTTACTTGTGGTAAAACATGAATAATATAAAAGTAACATGAATAATATAAAAGTACACTTTAATTCATTTATCCATTGGATTTGACCATTTTTATGACAGCCTTATTGATGATATATATGTGGGTGAGTAGATCTCTCTCTCTCTCTCTTATCTGTATATATATATTTATAGCATTATGTTCCAATTTTCATGTTTAGGTGGTTTATTTATGCATAATTAGTGGTAGGGTAGTACCAAGCAAAGGTTTCTAAATTACTTTGGATTTATACTCTTAATTACATTTGCAATGTACTTTTGGTTAATGACTTGTTTCATGGATGGATTTATTGCTAAATTCCTTGAGATTCTTTCAACGTTAAATTTCTCATTTGGACAGTTCACTGCTTTTGATTTTACTTTTGGTTTTGTGTAATTAATTCATTACCAATGCGTATATGGTTGACGAAACTCAAATTGAGTAATTGAATAGTTAAATTTGGAGGCAACTTCCCCTTGAAAAGATTTGTCTCCAACCTGCTCAACAGCTATCAACTTTACGTAATTTAAATAAGTTTTGAAGACTTCTTTAAAATTTTTGAGATTAATTTATGGATTAGAAAATATTTTTTTCATGTGTTTGGATGCTTGTAATTGATTTACATATGCTTTAGAATTTAAATGATATTGAAAATTAGTTCGCAGAAATATTAATCTTTTGTTTGTTTCCATTAAATTTCCATAATTTAAAATATAAATCAGTTTTATACGAATGAGATAATGTTTTTGCATCTGCGAAATTCAAATTTCATTCCTTGCAGCAATGCGCAAGAGAACTATAAAAAATTATTCAAATTATATATGAAATGTACGTATCTTTCTCTATTATTTTACATTCGCATTGAATTTAAATGAAATTAAATCCGCAGTAAAGAAAAGTTTTAAATGAGATATAAATTCTTATCAAGAATCATGCTAGGTCAAGATACATTCAAGGTTTTGCAACGGCTTAATAATAACCTGAATTTCAACAGTAAGTTTTTCTGAAACACTAATTTTCTGTAATAATTGTAGCGAAAAAAGAGAAACATTACATGTTGAAACGCGCATTGATATCAAATCACTACAAGAATTTTTAATCCATTTCAAGAAAGTTTCAGCATAGCAACTCAGCTTGAAAACAGAGTACTTATCATTAATTCTGCACTGTTTAAAATCTCTTTCTTGCTTATTTTTTACAGTAATTTTTGATAAAAAATTTATTTTCTTCAGACCCACGCGATTTATTCAAATAATGTGTGAAATCTAATATTAAATATGCAATATATTTCTTCGTAAATCTTACAAGACTCAGCTCCTCTTGTAATTTCTCAAATAGTTCCATGATTATAGTTAATTAAAATAATAGTATACCCCCTTTACATTCATATTTGTCTAAATTAAAATACACCTACATAAAATGATTTTATCTCTAAGAAAAGAATACAATTTTCATAAGATACTTGGATGCTAGCATTTCTTTACAGGTATTATTTACAGGTATTACAAGTCAAGATCTTGCGCCAGTAATTTATAGCTTCTTTTTTGGAAATCTTTTATTAACCTTTTTTTTCTGCAAAGACTTAATGATTTCTACCTGGTCTTAAAGGTCATAATAACAGAAATAAATAGGGTATTAAGGTACCAGATTCCTCTTAATTTCCTTTAACTATTTTTACTGTAGTTTTGTCAGTTTCAAAATTTTCTCAAATGTGTAACGTGTATATGAGCCAATTTCTCTTAGAAAGTCATCCAAGAAAGGCATCCCATTCCCTAGGCAGATAGCCTCGGAGTGCTTTGACATAATTAAACATACTCAAACACTTTTTCTCAAGTTCAGTAAGAGAATATTTATCTGCGGTGAAAAAAGGAAATATATTTGTGCTTGAGTTGAAATATAACCTTCCAAAATCGTAAATTAAACTGATAATGTTTAAAAGCCACTTGATTTGCAAATCTCGCACGATTATCTATACAAAAAAAGATCAACTTAAATAATATTCTTGTTTAATTCTTTTTTCTGTGTTAGATACGCCTGTAGCTTAATATTTATACTTTAAAAGCTGTTATGTAGTGAAACATAAGTTTATGAATTTAATCGTTCCTGAAGGCCGTTTGTCAAGATAAATATTCATGTTCGAAATTATTTTTTTAAAACAGAAGTTTGGGTAAAATAGAGCAATTCGCTGCTGATTAGGTGTATACAGATAATAAACTTCTTTAAATTTTACAATGGTATTTTGTACACATAATCCTAAACCAACGGAAACATTAAGTATAAACCAAAAAAGATAAACAGAATAAGTAACAGATATAATAGACAAAGGCCTGATTTAAATTAGGGTTTTTAAATTAGGCCCCATTTATGACTAAATTATAATTAATAATAATATAAATTGTTAATATAAATTAAACAGATATGTTTGATTTGGTGTGGCTTATTGAATTAAGGCAAAGTAAAATAGGACTATCTACCTTAGGGAGTGGTGCCTTCGTGGAGAACATTTGAAGGGAAACTGGCTCTTATACACATGAGGAAAATCACGAAAAGGCTCATGCAACCCGGTCGTCGCCGGATTTCGAACTACCAATATTCAGCGACTTTACCGCTCGGCTGCTGGTGATTTAAAGAGGTATGTATTTTACAACGTTTAAACTCAAAATTAATGTTAATAATAAAAATGCTTACTCTGCATATTAAACTTTCGGTCAAGAAATATATTTTCGGTATTGAGACTTTCCAAATGAAATCCCTGCCATCTCTTAAGACGTAGTGCCATAGATCACATTTCCTTTCTTTGGAAATTCCTCGAAAAATCTTTTAGTCCCCTTAGTGAAGGTTTCCCCCATTTATGACTTAAGCTGCATTCAGATCTCGCGCTTTCAGCGTAATTAACCTTTTCCACTATGTATTTCGTAGTTACGGAAATTCGAGGGAAACTTGAACCGGCGCGTGCAAATTGTAAATGATGGCTTCA
>KK119305.1:152434-167029 GCA_000611955.2 Stegodyphus mimosarum | reverse complement strand
GCTTGAATTCTGAGGTGTCAAATGGAGAGCATCAGGGAGGGGCGGGACTGAGCAAAGTCGTTCTGTCACCTGTATGGTGCTCAAGGGAGGCGAATTCTTGCGCTCCTTTCCTCGATGAATTACATGGGCTTGTTCTGATGTTATTATCAGACAAGTGAGATAAGTCACAACAACAAAAATACCTTGTATACATTTCCAAAAGTAAAAAGAATTAATGACACATAGCGGTATTAATTTTTTTTAAAATCTATTTGCTATTCAGTTTGGAAATATACTACTTTAAACAAATATTTTTTAAAGAAAAATTTAAACTAAAATTAAAATTTAATTTAATTTCTTTTATGATTAGGTAAATGATTTAGAAAACACCAGTTCATCACTTGTTCATGTGATGTTTAACAATTTTGCCGTTATTTAACTCTTCAGCCATTTTGGCTTTCTTAACGTAATATAAGATGCTAAAAACAATATCAGAAACATATTGCATAATGATACAGGAGAGGAGACCATCGATAGAGCAGCTACACCATCGTTTCATCGATAGAGCAGCTACACTATCATTTGGACTTTCAGCTTTTGTGCTCTATTGATGGATGCTATATACCATTCGCTATCAGCGGCATTTACTTGAAATAAAATTTTACAAAGTTACAACAGTTGTAAAAATACACGTATGACATACAGAAACAGATTATTCAGGTCTTGTGGTGTTTAAGTAAATGGCAATTCTTACAATAAAGCTCATAACGTAGTATTTAGAGAATTTTTAAATATGTTGAAAATTTATGTTCACAGATTCTTATGCATAAGTTTGAAGACTAACCAAATTATAAAATATAAAATACTCTTATTCATTTTAAAGACTTTGGATATATATAATTTAGAAAAGCCAAATAAAAAAAGAATGAGAAAAACACTTAATACGGATTAAATATTAAATGAATTTAGGAAAATGTAAAATGTAGACTACGTATAAATATTAAAAATATGTTAAAGGTAAATAATAAGTTAAATAATAAAAATAATAAAAAGAAAAAAATTAAAATCTGAAGGCTTTTAAATTTTACATTATGCCCAAAGGAGCTTTTATAACGTTTTGTGTACTACCTTTATTTATCAAATATTATGTTATTCGCACTTAAACCATAAAATTTAATTCAACAGCAAAATCGCATGAGCATATCTTTAGAATTTCCCATAAACAGTCTCGCGCGCAGGACATAATTTTTTTTCCATCCGCTTTGAAATCGTTAAGTTTGTTAATAAAAAATTCGTTAAAGTGTTACAAAATATGAAATCGATAATAAAAGAAGTTTCAAATTCCAAATTCGGGCTTCCAGATGCCAATATTCAGTGGAAGATTACGTTATTCAAAATTTGATGGCTATAGGCGTCACAATGAGAGAAACATACATACATTTATGCAGATTCTTCATTTTTAATTTCGTTAAATATAACACAGGTTTCTAATGTTTGGTGGCAACAATTTGAAAAGTGAACCGACATTTAAAGTTTTGAATGCAAAATTTCAAAATGAAATTAATATCCCTTTGGGGTAATAATAAAAAAATTAATTAATTAGAATGACAAGATTAACATGATGTTTTGGATAAAATTAATGTTTTTAAGAAAGTTGTTTGGGACACTTAAAAGTACATCGAATATTCTAATATGTAGAGTGATGAGAACGCCAGTAACAGATGCATGCTTTCGATTCCTCAGTCAACAGATTGCTGAAGCTTGAAGCTTTCCTCTAATGCCCATTTATTCGGTTTGCTATGTAACGCAGAGAAACATCAGAGATTTTCTAGGAATCGATATTGACAAATGCTGTGAAACGCTTTCCGATTAGATCTACGACCATTTCTTGATACTCATTGATTAGAATTAAAACAGGTGATCCATCTGCATGAAAACTCAAGCTTTATAGAAACAAAGAAACTACTGCATTTAATTTAATTTACTGCTTATATCATAATCAAAACTTAAGCCATTTTTTATAATTATGCTTTAAAATTGAACTTATTGATTACTTTCAATTATTAGCCCAAAGGGCGTTATCCCAGAAGGGTTGCTAATTTCGTTTTGGCATTTTCCGTTGGCTCACTATAAATGTCGGTTTACTTTTCAAACTGTTGGGACCAAATATTACAGCCCTGTATTAAATTTAAAGAAATTAAATAAAGAAGAATCTCCATAAATATGTGTCTGTTTCTCGCATTGTAATAAACCGATGGTACCTAGAGCCATCAAATTTCCCAAATAGGGGTATCTAGGAGCCCAGATTTGGAATTCGGAATTTTTTCATTACATATTTCATATTTTGTAAAACTTCAACGAATATTTGATTAACAAACTCAAAGATTTCAAAGCGAGCAATGGCAGTACCGTACGAAACAAAAGACAGTTTTATCTCCAGCGCTCGAGATTGTGGATCCGAAATTCTAAAGATATGCTCATTTTAAAATTATTTTGCGATGTTGCTATTGAACTGAATTTTATGGTTTATGTTCAAAGAACATGATATTTAATAAATAAAGGTGACCCAAAAAACGTAAAAAAATGCCCCTTTAGGCGTAATATAAAATCTGAATACTTTCAGATTTGTAAAATTTTTTTAATATTATTTTATTTTAAAAACAATTTCTTTTATTTCTAATAGCGGGGCAAGATCAAGAATGAAAAAAAAACACAAGAATAACTACAAGTAGTGGGGAGGGAAAAAAACACAAGTGTAACTACAAGTAGTAAAAACAACATCAATAAGTTCAAGAGACAAGTAAGTTATCGCTCCATGAGTCTTCTAACCTCTCAAAATCTAGAAGCATTAGGATCTCCATAAAAAGGTCCGCAGACACGCAGGTGAAAGGCTCGTACAGGCAGCTATATGCTCGTTTTTTGTCACACAAGGAGCGTATAGCATCATTCAAAACGCCAAAACGACACACAGGAGCAGTTACGCAATCATGCCCGGTAAGAAGTCGAGAAGCAGATACTGCCTCCCGTCTTAGTTTATCAGGTAAGTGTACGCTAGATTATCCGGACTAATACCGGGGAAGCAGGTCACGGATAATTAAAAAAACACGGATTATCCAAACTATCCATATTCATCAATATTGTACGTACTTATTTCTGTAAAACAAAGTCACTAACGTTATTTTAAGATCGTTTAAATATCTTTCGAATTTCACTGGGGATTTTTCGAAGTGTTATTTTATCATTGTATTCGAATTCCTTTTGGTTGACAAAATCCAACGGAGTTTCTTATAGAAGTCACTAATGTCTCCAGACCCATATAATGTCAGTAGCTTCTTCGCTTGTAGTTTTAGTACCGTTCTCTGCCTCTCTGTTGTTGTGATATTTGAAATGATATCCGCATCATTCGAAATACTGAAAGCCCGGCTCAGTCGAATCGCTGTCTAAGCTTTCCTCGATGTTTTTCCGATCGACATTTTCGAAGAATTTTACATTTTCAATTTTTTGGCATACAACTACAATTACTGCCTCGCTTCCTAAGAAATTGGATAAATCTCTGATTTCTAATATTAGGCAGGTTCTTTCTCCGTCATGGAACCGGTGTTATTAATTTTATTTTCGCCCTAAAATTTTAAATAAATTTTAAGAAATTACGCACGAAAACAAGTAGTAAACAAAAAAGTCCCAAAAGTCAACCGAAATGATGCCTTCGCCTATGCATATGCAGAACGAATATGTCAGATAACCGTCGACGCTAAAACTAAAGACTCAATTCAACAGTCCTTAGACCATGCTCCGATTTCCGCGTGCTCGTTTCATGCACAGCGTTGAGAATGCGTGCATGGGCACTGCCATGTGCCAAACCGGATAATCCGTACCTGGATAGCCAAGAGTACACTGTACATATAAAAGATAATTTTTCCCATATTTGTCTTCAGTTTTCCACAGTTTATCCTCTTAAGTCGAATGCATAATCTGCCTTATAATTACTCAGTTCAAAGATGAGAAACGAGGCTTCTCGTTTTGTGTAGTGTAACAGCATAGCACTCGTTTTGATTTGCGTTGAGATAATCTGCCTCGGCGTTACCATGTAAATTGCAGTGGCCAGGGATCTACTGCAAAATAACACGTTTATGACAAGACCTCAAGAAATTCAGCAGTTCTTGACATTGGGAAATGTCACCTAATAGTGGAGCTTGAAAAGAACTGATGGATTGAACAGCAGGCTGTGAATCTGAGAGTACTCTATACTTTTAAATCTGCTTAGATGGAAAATTAGCTGTTTAAGTGCAATGTAGATCACGTCTACTTCACCGTCAAAGGCAGTAACCATACTTTTCAGCCGATACACTGAAAAAAAAAAAAAAAAAAAAGGACAGTTCTATACTCCCGTTCTACTCAGCCGATTGACTAAAAAAAAAAAAAAAAAAAAAAAGAGGACAGTTCTATACTCCCGTTCTACTCAGCCGATTGACGAATTTGCGTTTTTCATATCTCGAAAGCGTAACTTAGGATATTATTATACATAACATTGTTCTAACATAAGTATTTTGACACAAAATCGAACTTTTCTGAAATGACATGCCAATTTTTTTCCATACGACTCAAATTATGCCTAAATATTAAATTGTGCACATGTGGTGCGAAATTTACGAAGAAATTAAAAAATTTGTCTTGACACATTTTTCTTTTCAGTTTGGCCAAGAATAATTCGCTTCGCGAACTTCTTGATGTATAGCAACCTATTCTACTTTTCATTTTACATTGCGCACGAGAAAACATTCAAATCGTTCCTACTTTCAAATAATTGTAAGAAAGTGTGTAAACCATATTTGATGTTTTATCGCTTTAAAAAAATATGCCAAATTTCAAAGCGCGGCAATATATAAATTCACGTATATCTTCGGAAATTTTGAATGAAAAACTAATTTTTGCATGCATGTTTAGAAATAGATCTACTTTAAGGTGATAGTAAAAATTTTATAGATTATAATTCCAATTTGTTTTTGAAACATTCATAAATATTATTTGAAAAAATCATAAAATAAGGGCGAATTATTTGGAATGAGCTTAAATTTCGAAATATGAAAGGAAGAATCGAATAAGTTTAATAAAAAAGAGAGATTAATAAATACATATCAAATTCAATTAACATTGGAGGAGCTAAAAGTTTGATAACTAGCTTTTTAAAAGCTACTCCTGCGATGTTTACAAAATTGGGCAGTTTGGCATAATTTGAGTCGTAGAACCGAAATATTGAAAAAAATTGGCATGTCATTTCAGAAATATGACCGATTTTGTGCTCAGTAGAAAGGAAGATATAAAATTGGCCCTTTTTTGCGCAGTGTACATAGAAGTAAAATATTTTTTTAAGGAAACATCGGCTCCAACGTTCTCACGTGTTAAAAGCTGTGATCTAGCTGTATAAACTCACAAACACGTAGTTTCAGGGTATTTTAAAACTACAGTGCTGTGAATTCTAAATTAGTAATCCTATTCAATTGGCAGAAGAAAAATCATTAAGTAAAAAAAAACGAAATATTGAAATATATATTTTTTATAAAGAATCCTCTGCTAAGTACATACATAACAGGCACATCTTTTATTGATTACAACAATTTATTTGAATGCTATCTTTATATGTAATTAGTTACATTACGGTATATAAAATGAAGATTTATTCTGTTAACAAATGAGTTTTAAATAGTTTAATTTGTTAAACTCTTACGGATTAATAATATTCATTAAATAAATTGAAATGTTACGTATTGCGCATAAAACGAAACTTTGGATTTCATTTATGCCGGTAGATCCTCAAGGGATCTTAGCTATTAATATGGAAATGGAGAATTACTGTGACTTTCATTTCCGTCATAAATTGTTGCTTCTGCAGTTACGTGGTTATGAAGCAAGGAAATCATATACTTGTCAGATAAATGCTCTTACTCAGCACTAATCAAAATTTGTTATTGGCCTATTTGGTTTCAAAAAACAAGCTGTTTCAAAGTTCTTTTATGTATAAATCTAACGCCAAAAAAGGATTCATAGCATATCAGACTTAACGTAAGCTCTTTAACCTTACAAAAACTTGCTTGCTTCCCTTTCTAAGATCTATTACTTCTTTTCAGAGCTGCAACTGGGAATGAAATTCTGGTTTGGTAGAAAGTATTTGCATTGACTTGCAATGATAGACAAATATACTTTACAATAGAGAGGGTTATTGCAATCATAAGGCAAGCTGTGTGATGTGTGTCTAAATGCAACAGAGATTTACCATGAAGTGAATGAAATTCTGGCTTGGTAGAAAGTATTTGCATTGACTTGCAATGATAGACAAATATACTTTACAATAGAGAGGGTTATTGCAATCATAAGGCAAGCTGTGTGATGTGTGTCTAAATGCAACAGAGATTTGCCATGAAGTGAATGAAATTCTGGCTTGGTAGAAAGTATTTGCATTGACTTGCAATGATAGACAAATATACTTTACAATAGAGAGGGTTATTGCAATCATAACACAAGGTGTGAGATGCAACAGAGATTTGCCATGAAGTGAATGAAAAGCTGAATAATATTTTTCGGAACTTTGCAGACCATTTTCTTAATCAACATATCTACTACACTGCTTCCAGCATAAAACGGTTGCATTTTTCAGCTTCTTTCGCATGAAAAAATGCAAGATTACCTCATATATATGGTAGCGAAAACCCGAGGATATCAAAATATTGAATTTTGTTTTTTAATAAATAATTAAATAATTTTAATAAATTGAACTTGACGTTAGCTTAATGGTTCTAAATTTTAATGATTAAAAAATTACCCTGAAAATATTTAGACTTTGGCATTGCACCAGCGAATTTCTTAAGATTCCTCAGGCTCTCGTTGAGACAGCAGTTTGTCTTTCGGCCACGCCGCATATTTAGAGTGCCGCCATGCCATACTATACATTTATAAACATTCAGACCTTCTCTGGGATTCGAGCCCGGGACCTTCGGAACGGCAGTCAGTGATGCTAACCACAATGCCAGTTGGGTAGCATGTGGGCTGTATTCAATGCAATTGTCCGAAAGAATGTTGTTGTAGAGCTTCGAGAAAAAGTTCTGTTTCCGCGATTACTCTTTCCGCGTTTTTCAAAATTCTTCCTGTTCCCGGGAAATCGGAGAGCACAGTCCCCTTCTCACAGCTTGTCAGGAGATGTCGAGATGAGTCATTAAGAAGAACTGGGTAGTTTCTTTGTGAATAAGTAACTCTTCGTCAGGCTTCTCTCGAAATCTTTAGTTTCATAATTCTGTTGCAATATTAACTATTATTGTCACATCTTAACGTTAATTAATAGGCATGTTTTAGACATTATTGAAACTAAAAGGAAAAAAAAAAACCTTTAGTCCTTTGTAAAGGTTATCAGTATCGAATTTAGAATAAAAATAAGGAAAATGTAGTTTATTGGATTTGCGTAAATGAAAGAATTAAAAGCTGCAAAGGCGCAATTAAGACCAAAGAAGTCGTCCTTTTAGAAGAAGAACGCAGTTTTAGAACGAATATTTATTCTTAAAGTGTTTATTGTAACTCACCTTTATGCAGAATTTCGGAAGAATTCGGCATATTATTTTTACTTTAGGAAACGTGTTCATTGTCAAAATCATCGCAAAGTTTGAATATCTGTCTCCCTTAAATACAGTACTAGCTTCATTCGAGGAAAAATCTAAGATCCTAAATATTTTTCGATTATTTCTTTTAAAAATTCTTCTTATAAATCCAAAAAATGTTTGCTTTCCTACCTTTCGGGTAAGGCCAAGGCCCAATGCCCCCCCCCCACTACGTAACCCATTTGAGAAGGGGTAATGAAGATTGATCGCGGAAACAGGAACTTTTTTGACAACCGCACAAACAGGAAGACACCTCGAGAAAAGAGGGATATAATTTGGAATAAGAATGCACTTCCAATCTGAATGAATTTGTGAAATTAGGATGCAGATGCTTTCTCTTTCTGTATCATTTTTGAATGTTGAAGTGAAAATTGAAGGTTTTAGTAAATCACATTTGCTTTAATTGAATTATAGGTCATCTAATGTTCCTTTTAGTAGTAAACATGGCTCACGCGACAAAAAACTAACACAATGCTGGTTTGAAATGCAAAGCCAATCATTTTGCGAAAGTAAAATGGAAATCGAACTGTAGCAAGAGTGTTTGGAGTCGGTGAAAGATGGAAAGGATGATGATGATTTATTTATGGATTAGAGTAACAATGATAATGAAGATGAAACAGAATTCGATGATGCGCCTGAAGATATAATGGAAGACGAAGATGACGAACTTTGCATATTATACCATAACGAAAATTCTTAAGCACCTAAGCTATGTCATTAATTTTAAGAGGACTTCGTACCTTTCGAATGATATTTTTTATTTAAGAATTTTCATCTATTTTCAATGAATAATATTAAGTGGTTTTATAAGACAAAATGATTTTAAGCTGAAAAAAATTATTTCTGCTAGCAATTTTTTTTAATTTAAATTTTTTGAAGAAAAATTTAAGAATTAAAAATTCCTTCTTCTCCCACAGTTTTGAATGTTTTTGCCCCAATTTTTTTATTGCATATTTTAGAGTGTTCTTAATAATTTTAAGGATCGATTTTGTGATTAATGAATTAGTTGTCAAGAAAAAAATAAAAAGCACATTTTTATTGAAAAACTTTAAAAAAAATATGATCTCAATCATATTTTCACTTCCAATAATTTTTTTTCACTATTTTGCAAAACGCATCCTTGTTTCTATTAAGAATCTAATTTTAAATAAGCAGTAAAAATATTAAATAATTTAGTGCATATCTGTAGAAGTCTTAGGACTTTAAGTAAAAGAATATACTGAAAAAATGAAAACTGAGAAAAGCAGTTTAAAGAACGTAAACTGTCTAAATGATCATTGAATCATTTCAAATTTCTTAAAAATTTTATGACTGAATTTCAATACATATGTATATAAATTAAAACCTAGTAATGTTTAATTGGTTAATAAACATAAATTACAAAATTTTCTTTAAAACCTGATCTGGCTAGAAATATTGAAAACAAATCCTAAAATACAAGCAGAACTTTCCTATACCTGTTTTTGTTCTTTAATACACGTTCAAAACAATTTCAATACATAAATCAATTATAATATATTTTCTAAAAGACTTATAATTAATGTTAATAATATTAATTTGTCGTTTCATTCACTTTTTCAAAAGGGAAAATTTGAAATTTTAACAAATATAAAACATTGTATTTAAAACCACTCAGCAGCATATGTGATTTCCTTTCTACTTTTAGCCATTTCTCTTCGCATATAAATTGCATTTTAAAATAATTTAGGTATATTTTAATTAATTAAAGAGTTTAATGTTTAGCAGCACTATTTTAATAATGCTAAGTGAGTCATCAGTCATCAGTCAGGAACTTGATGACTTTCATTACACCACTTATTTCTGTTCGAGTAGTATCGCAAATAATTTAAATGTTTGAAGAAGCATAACAAAGTTGACTGATAATGCACATAGAAATATTTGCTGAGCTCAATATACATATACATGTATATATATAACCTTGCCATTTTAAAGGTGAAGAAATTTTTTTCCCAGCTTCACGTTGTATTTAAATAAATCAGTTTATAAACATAAACAGAGTTTCCTGATACTTGCAATCTTATTTAATTACACTCCGTTCCATTTACACTGATTTTTAATAACTTATTGAAAAAAATTAAGAACTTAAATAAAATAAAAACTAAGGGGGTGTGGCATTTAAAGGGCTGTCAAAATGTTTAAAAGCATTTTACACCATTTATTACCTTCTGATCATTTCAAAATTTCGCTTCAGTGTAGTAAGGGTATTAAGGTATTTTTCTGGCAAAAAATTTAAAAATCGGTAAATTCATCGATTTTTAGGTACCGAGTCTCCTTAAATAGACAGTACACTGTGCAAAAACAGAAGGACTGTTCTATATCTCCCGTTCTACTGGCTCGATTGACAAAATTCAAATTGCGTTTTCCATGTCTCGAAAGCGTGACTTAGGTTATGTATTAGATTATCTATAGCATTGTTCTAATATAGGTATTTTGACACAAAATCGGACTTTTTCTGAAATGACATCCCGTTTTTTTCCATTATGTCGATTCTACAACTCAAATTATGGCAAAAAATCGGACGACTAGCTTTTCAAAAATTAGCTCTCAAAATTTTAGCTCTTCAGTGTTAGTTCAGTTTGGTATGTATTTCTTAACACCTCTTTTTTATTACACTTTCTTAATTCCTTCTTTTTTATTTCGAAATATAGGTTGACTTCAAACAAAATTCACCCATTTTTTATGATTTATTTTTTAAATTTATATTTTTGAATAATATTTATAATTTTTTTGGAAAAAATCTGAATTATAAGCTTTAAAATATTGACAATCAACTTGAAGTAAATATATATCTAAGTATACGTACAAAAAATTACAGATTTTATTCAAAATTTTCGAAGATGTACGTGAATTTATATATTGGCGTATTTTGAAATTTCGCATATTTCTTGAAAGCGATAATAACATCTAATGTAGTTTACGCACTTTGCTGAAATTATTTGAAAGAAGAGAACGATGTGACTTTTTTTCCGCTGATGGCACAATGTACAAAAGTAGGAACGATGTGACTCTTTTTCCGCTGATGGCACAATGTACAAAAGTAGGAACGATGTGACTCTTTTTATTACAGTGGAAGGAATGGGAAAATAGGTTGCCACGTATTAAGAAGTTCGCCAAGTGAAATATTCTTGGCGTAAATTGAAAAAAATTCGCCAAATTATATTTTTGAATTTCTCCGTAAATTTTGCACCAAATTTACAACATTTAATATATAGGCATAATTTGAGTCGTAGAATCGAAACATGGAAAACGTTTGTATGTTATTTCAGAAAAAGACCCATTTTGTGTCAAAAAACCTATGTTAGAGAACGCTATATATAAATCTAATATATATCCTAAGTCGCGCTTTCGAGACATGATAAACGCAATTTGAATTTCGTCATTCGGCCCAGTAAAACGGGAGATATAGAACTGTTCCATTTTTTTTTCGAGCAGTATATATACAGAAGTCTAATTATTTGACTCTTATATCGTGTTTTTTAATTTAGCATTTTTATGCCCGTAAATTTCGATCTTATTTTTTGTATTAAAAATGAGCTTTATTCGCCGGAATATACGGTAATTTTAATTCTTGCGTAATCTAAATTTTCAGTATTTGACAATAACCACAGTCACAAAATGGGATAATAAAAATGTAGAACGCCTGGAATCCTGTTTCTTACCTTGGTTTTGATTCTACTCCTGAAAATTATTGTGAACGTTTCTATAAAAAGAACGAAATCCTATACTGTATTCAATAAATGGTTTATTGAGAAGAATTCCGTTGAGTGGATGCAAGATTCGGTCGCTCCCTAGTTGTAAATTTAAATTCCTTTTAAATGCTTTATTTATTTATTGGTATATTATTTGACATGTAAAATTCATCGAAGGAAATCCGATCTTACCGAATTCCTTAGTTCGCACATCGATTTCTTCCGATGGAGGCCCAGCTCCTCTGCTGTTGAAAGGTTGAACAACAATAGTATAGTCCGTAAATCTGTTTAAATTCCGAATTTCAAAATGCTGAATGAGGTCCTGGGTACAAATAACGGATTTGAATGTGAATGGCTCAGCGCCTCCTTTGGTTTTATATCCAACATAAAAACCGTCTACACTACCAGCACCATCATTTGTTAAAGGTTTCTGAAAGAAAATAGTAAAGAAAACGAAGAAAATGTAATGAAAACGAAGAAAATGTAATGAAAAGTGAAAATTAAACCTTAAATTTTTGCATCAAGTGAAAGATATTTACACGCATTAAAAATATATATGTTACATTAATTGCACATAGATTGTTTCGCATCTAGTTGTGATAGCAAATAAAAACAAGAATGGAATATACCTGAGAAAACATTATTTGGCACGCGCAAATTGTTCATGTGAATATTTTTTCTATTATATTAGAATGTATTTTGCAAAATGTTCTTGTAAATATTTTATTATTGTATTTCTATATATATTTAATATTATTTCTTGTTATTTCTTCATCTTTACTTTCTCCGGCTTAATGAATGTCTGTTGTTTTCGAAAATCCTTGGTTTAATTTTGTAACACTGTAATTTATGCATTTCCTTTTGCTCACGATTTAATATAATTTATACTCATAAGAAAGTTACTGTATTATGAAAATGTATATGTAGTTTTGTAAGACGTGTATTTTGCGACATATCTTATTGCAAGCAACATAAAAACGGCGCCTATTTACATATAGCGATTAATGTTGACAGCAGCCATATCATTGAGGCCAGTTTCGAACCCTGGATATGGCATGTGTGTTTGTAAGCGTACAATATCTTTGCGACATGGCGGTATTTAAAAATATTTCTAGGTGGCATTGCTCTTTAGAGGTTGGAGGTAGAAGATCAGGGGTAGGAACCCCCTTGGATTTCTTTTCGGGAAATGCTCTGTATGCAAGCCTGTTTTATTTATGGTGGGCACTAGCCATTTGAGGTTTTTGCCACTTCTAAGATGCATAATTGCAATGACCACAAGTTGCATAACTTCTGGCCATTAGCCAGAAGCCGTGCTAATTTTATTATGGAAGCACCTAATAGGCGACCATCGTTACCTCCTACGAAGAGACAGACAATTTTACATCTATGTCTTCTTCGGGATTCGAACCTAGGCCCTATGGTACGGCAGTCAGAGTCACTGACCACTTTCCCGTTTCGTATGGGATACTCTCTATCCTATCCAAACTATGATTGAATACGCAATGTCGCGCTATCGTCTAGAAAGTTCCAAGGTGTTGGCAGATGATGGGCGCTCTTCGTCGTCATGAAAATGTGAACTTGATCGAGATCCTGTTATATTAATGACATAAGAGTAACAACACGTGGCATGCTGTTTTCATTTTTTTTTATTTTATCAGTGGAAAACCTCCAAATTTCTCATTCCAAGTAAAATGTCTTCATACTTTGGAAATTTGCATAACCTATTTTATAAAACTCTTTGTCAGTATAAACAATTAAGTAAAAAATTTAACAATAAAATTAACTGTTCTAGTTTACTAAAAGAACAGAAACGTAACTAACAATTTACCAGTTAAAGCGATTCGGCGTACAATAAAAAGTATAACTGCAGACTGTTTCTGCTTTGGCTGTATTTGTTGACAAATGCGACGTCATGAATATATGATTGTTCCATACACGTCCGTACATTATAAAATGATTATTTTATTAATCAAATGACTCATTTTTATCTTTTATATCAGCGCATTCTTGCGAAGGTGCATATGACATCAACCTCAAGGGAAAACGTTTTGTTCCTTTTTTTTTTATTTTAATAACCCAAAAATTTAAGTATTCCATTATAATTTTTTACAATTACCATTATAAAGATTACACGTTAATTTTTATAATCCAAAACTTAAATTATAGCTCTTTTCACGATCTGCCATTGCTAGTATTTATGCAAAGTGGATAAATTACGATGAAACCAGAAGTAGACGCCAATGTGTTGAGTGTTCAAGCATCATCAATGGAAAAGGACGTCAGAGACTATCCTGCTTGGTACAGCAAAATCGCTCCAGACAGTGGCTCAGCTGACAGGCCAATATTATGCAGGTCCAAGTGCAAGTGTTTCGAAACACACAATTCAGCGAACATTGTTGGATATGGTACTGTGCAGCAGACGTCTCACTCGTGCGCCTCTGTTGACCAAGCGTCATTATCAACTAAGCCTACAGTGGGCCCGGGAACATCGAGACCGAACCATGGATAAGTGGAAGACAGCTGCCTGGTCGGATGAATCACGATTTCTCATTTATCACGTCAATGGTCTGTCAGGGTACGCCGCCTTCCAGGTGAACACGTGCTTCCCCCTGTACAGCAACTCTGGTGTTGGCGGTATTACGCTTTGGAGACGTTCTCATGGGCGCCTCTGAGACTCTTAGTTGTGGTAGAACAGATCGTGAAAGCTGCGGGCTATCTGAACATAACTGCGGATCAATTGCACCCTTACATGGCGTCTGTCTTTCTAACTGGAAATTGGATCTTCTAGCAGGACAACGGTACATGCCACAAGGCTCGAATTGTGTTTAAGTAGTTCGAGGAGCAAAAGGACGAATTTCAATTAATGTCCTGTCCACCAAACACGCAGGATCGTAACCCGATAGATCACACTTGGAATGTCATGGAACGGCAGCTCAAAGTTCGAACACCAAATACCATGTCGGAATATCTGTACTTGCTAAGACATTTAGTATAATCTTTTTCCACTCATCTACTAAGAACTTGTGGCATCCATACGAAGGTGTGTTGCAGTTTTTTTGCAGGTTAAATGTCGCGCAACGACTTATTGTTAATGTTTTGGCTCTTTAGTGTATATATTTGTGTACATCTATGTCTGTATTTGATGTTTCATTTTACCAAAAATTTTCAATATTAATTTTTAAATACTTATAAGTTACTTCACTCAACTAAAATTCTACTACCTTTCTAAATAAGGATAGTCCACTAAATAATCCGTTAGTAAA
>KK119305.1:79648-145884 GCA_000611955.2 Stegodyphus mimosarum | reverse complement strand
GGAAAGAAACTTACTTCTAAATTGCCTTTATATTCAAAATATTTGGATAACCATTTCAGTAAAATTACGAATGAACACAATAGAAGTATCTTATCAAATTTTAAAAAATGGGCTTGTTATATGAGTAAAAAGTGTGAATTTTGTAGGATTCATTAACTGATAAAGGTAATGTATGCCAAACAATTGTTGATATTAGTTGTTATTAAATTGTTTTAAATATAGGCATTGCTGATAATTATTATTATTTTATTTTCTCTTCATTTGGTCTTATAATGAAAAGCATTTAAAAAAATTAACATTTAATGAGAAGTAAAATGAAAATAACATATTGAAAGTCTGTTTTAAAATAAAGCAGTTTTTACAAACGTTAATTAATAAAAAATATAGAAACAACATCATGCATATATATTATGTGTGCAAAAAAGTTTTTATCATAAAACATAAATCGATTAGACGTAACATAGAGTTATTGGAAGGAATAATAGAACAAAATAGCGAATTTATATATTATAACAGCTATATACGAAAGCGAGTTTAAATCAGCGAATGTTCAATATGAAGTCGACAATAATTAGAATAATACAGGGTGTTTATAAAGTCCCGCACCCATTTTGATGTTTAATAACTCATAAAATAATGAAGATATAAACAAACTTGCGGCATTTATTGATGGAATAACTTATATATTTTCTTTTTCAAGTTTGAATATCTTTACTTTTGTAAATATCGTCTGCGCGTGTGGTTAATTTCAGATAATTTTATTTTCCAGTCTAAATATCTGTATTTTTCTAAATAGCGTCTGCTTATTATGTGCATTTTTCTCTCTTTTTTTTTGTTCTTCAACGAAGCATCCTTTCATCTTTCTGGCATTCTTAATCGCATATGTGCGATTGTGCGCATATGAGGATCTAAAACCCCCAGGAATACCGTAAGGCCCAAAGGGATTCCACAAAGGTTAATGTGTGGTGTGTACTAATGCACAACCGAGTCATTGAGCCTTTGGTTTTTACAGAAAAGACGGTCTCATCAGTCGTATACTTAAACATGTTGGAAAACTTCGGATTTCCACAACTAGAAGAGCTTCAGCCACGTCTTTTTGCAACAAAATGGGGCACCACCTTATTGGGGTACCAACGTTCGTAGTTCTTTGAATGACCATTTTACAGGAAGATGGATTGGGCGAGGAGGTCCAATTCCTTGGCCACCCAGATCACCTGATATAATGCCGCTGGACTTTTTCCTTTGAGGATTTGTAAAGGACAACGTTTACAGGAGGAGGGTGTCGAACACAGATGACCTAAAAGCCAGAATTACAACCGCAATAGCCTCTGTGGATGCCGACATGCTTGCCGGTACCTGGCGTGAAATTGAATATCGACTTGATATTCTCCGTGCGACGAAGGGGGCACACGTGGAAGTTCATTGACAAGGGTCATGAAACTTTTTGAGTTTCATGCTGAATTTTTGAATCACCTGAATTTTTTGAATTTTTTAACTATTTATGTTATTAATTTTAATCTATCTTTATTATTTTATGAGTTATTAAGCATCAAAATGGGTCCGGGAATTTATAAACACCCCGTACATTTTACAAACGTATGTGGCTCGAATTTACAAACACCAAAACTAATAAATACATCTGTGCGTTTAAGAACAGAAAAAAATCTCTATACCTACGTTCTTCCAAAGTGGTAACTGCAACTTCAGCTCCATACTGGCTATCCCCGAGGGCATTTTCACATTTGACCCTGAAGAAATACCTGGTTTTCGGTTTCAGCCCACGAATTGTCAAAGTGGTTTCGTCCCCTGCTGCAGTTAATGGTTCTCCTACGGATTGCTCTAAAGAATGAATGAACATGTTTCTATGAGGTCGGGCACTTTATAGGAAATTGTATTACAATATACCTTACTATGAAATTAAGAAGCAATTTAATATAGATATTCGTATTTGAATAAATAATAGATATGTTACATTTTTAGATCATTGAAGATCCATAGATTTTTTAATTATTCAGCAAAGATGGTAAATGAAGTATGAGAAGAAAATAGTTAATGGGATGTTAATCCTTCTCTTGACTTTATGCAAGGACATTAAAACTGAATAAAGAAATCAAATTTGCGAAGATCACCATACATTTCTAGATTAATGAAATCATGTTCAATCTTGCATTTTATAGATTCATGAAGCCATGCTCAATCTTGCACTCAAGTAATTAATAAAAATCTATATTGATTTCTGTGTTTGGTCTTGTTTCCTGCATTCTTCTCCAAAGATTGTACATTTTGACCCAAGTTTTAGTAATCTCTTCATTTATTACTAAGATAGTTAGTTGAATAATGGAGCTGTACTTGATATTAATTTAAAAATAACTTCAATATACTCTTTATTTTCAAAATGTTGTTACGAATTTTGTATTTAGTTTAATAATTTTAGTAGAACTATAATTAAAATTGTTTTATTTCCCCGTGCAAAGCAGGACGAGACATATTTTAAAAGCAAGCTAAGCCGGAAAAGTAAAAATACAGGAACACGTGCATTTAATATTTAATAAATAGATATCGCGTAATTTATATTTAAATTGAAAAAATGTAATTGACTACTATGTTAGCTGCAACCGTAATTCCATCCTCTTATTGGTTTCCAGAAATCTCGAGAAGCAGAAAATGCTAGAACTATCTCGCGCAACCGATTGAAAGCTATAAAAAGTCAGACACAGAACAGCTCAGCTCAGGTGTTTAGTTAACTGCTGTTGTTACATCAGACTTCTGCATTCAATCTGTTACGAACCCATACGCTCGCAACAATATATCAAATTACATTTTTTTAGTTTAACAACTAAAATATGTTGAGGAGTCAATGACCTCATATTTTCCAACAAATCACGTTTTCTAGTGGCATCAAATGATTACTTCTATTGTAGAAACTTGTCAGTATCGCTGTTCTGAAATGAGCGACTGAAATTAAAATATATTGAATTTTTGTGCTGAATAAATTGTCTATAAAATAATTTTAGATGCTTTTCAAGAATGGTTAATATGAATAGATAAGAATAAAACTTCTAAGTAAAATTTCCCAGCTTCTTTCCTGCCAATAAGAGCACCTCTTATATTTTTAGATAATAGAAATTTATTTCTGAATGCAGGTAGTTTAATTACTGAAATGAATTTTTAAATCATTCTTTCATGAAATCCAATTGAACTACCTAATTCTATTTTTATTAATTCATAATTATTTCTCAGCGAAAGCAGGTTGAGCTATTGTTTTAATGGTAGCATACATGGCATTGTTTTCCATTAATTTGAACCGAGCTTTCTTTAGTTCCAACAGCAGTATGAATATTACATCCTATGAGTTAAGGTCTTAAAATGTTTAATAAGTTCATGTATCCCTTGATATTTCTTAAAGAAACATTTAAAATTTTAATAAATAGCTTTTATGTCAAGTAACAGATGAATACCTAAACAATGGATTTATTCAATGGAAGTAATAAATATGCTTAAATAGGATGAAAATCCTAATTAATTATTTAGGTATGACACATTGTTAGGTATGTTCGTTAATTATTAGGTATGACATTGGCTATAATTTCATTTCGACACATAATGTCCATTTTTTTCTGAAGCGATAAAGGAGTCGTGCTAAAATCAGGAATTAAAAATTGAGAAAAGGTTTTTAAGTAGATAAATTAGTTGAAAAAAAAAGTTTTAAAATAACGCACTATATTTTTTCGTTCAAATTGTTTAACTCACAGATGAAGCAAAACATGTCTATGTAATAAAAAGTTTGACATAAATGATTCAACATGATATAGCTAGAACTGAAAGAGATATTTACAAATCTTGACAAAAGATGCTTGAAACAGACAAACACAGCTCAACCATTTCCATCTTTTAAAAAATTAATTTAGTATTTTCTGACATATTTATAATAATGTATTTGATACATAAAAGATAAATAGCGCTATGTTAGCAGGCTACAGAAGAGGAAAAGCAATACGAAAAGAACAATTTGAAGGCTAAGTTAAGAATAATACAGTTACAGTTTTACTATATTCCCATTAGCTAATTAGGATTTTGATTTACAAATTCCAATATTATTACAGGCTGAAGTTTTATCTAAGTGAATTCGGCATGAGCATTACGTGAGAATCACGTGGCTAGGATTACGTTCGAAGTCATGCAATTTAGAAAGATTTATTACAAACACGTTACGATTTTAGAAAGAGAAATAATCAAATTAAATAGGAGACTTTAAGCGTTGTTAAAGTTAGAAGTTCGTTTGCATATTATTTAACTTACATATGTACAGAGTGCTAGTATATGTCTAACTGCTTTTAAACATTGAAGAACTGGGATTTTCGAAACCTGTTCTCTATCAAAACCTGTTGTCTTCTGAACATTCATCAATCTTTTCTTAATCGATTGTTCTTTATTCAAGTCAAAGTAATTTCTTCCCACCAGTGGCTATACCAGGAAGGTAATTTTAGAGTGTGCTATGCCTGCTTGATGGCCACCTCGTTACTTCGAATTACTAGAGATTTGATTCTGTGGCGTTAAGTGCTTCTGGCTACAAGGCGTCTTTTCGCCAGCTTCTACGAGTCAGAGCCTTCTTGAGTGCCGTTAGGTTAACTTAATGACATTTTGTTTTAAGTTCAGCATTACTTGTTTGAGTTAAACCTGAAGTGCTGGTTTATGTAGGCCCAAGTGGGGCCATCTCTTTAACTATGTGTCTTTAAAAGATTTTTTTTTCTTTTTTTTTCTTTTTGGAATTATAATAAAACACATTGAATAAAAGTCTTTTACACCCTTCTCACTTTTTTCTGTTGTGTAAGACCCGAGAGTATATATGGTTAAAGAGACTGTATATGGTTAAAGTGTAGCTGGTGAAGTAACACTGTAGATTTCCTATTTCTCCGCAGCTGCAGAGTTCTGTGGCTCTGTTTCCAAACTGTGCGAAATAAACGGGGAATGCGCTATGCCCTGGGACATATCTTGCAAACTGCTGATTATTTATATTCCGTTACATGTCTACATATGCAGTGTGATAACATGTTCTTCGGTCTTTGTCATTAAAGTCATATTCTTCTTGCCATTTAGGTATTGGTTTTAATTTTAGGTTTATCTTCAGGTGTGATGGGGCTATAATATCTTACTTTGATCGGCCGTTGTTTTTGTTGCAACATCTTCCACAAGATGGCCTGCTAGCTCCTCGCCGTGATTGCCAGCATGTGTTTTAATCTACTCTAATGTGATATTGTGATTTTTTGATTTCCTTAGCTTGCTTTCTATAGCAAGTATGATTGGAGAAGGGTGTTTAGGACTTCAAATGTCATGACATTGAAGAAAGACCATCAGTGTTTTATTCTGACATTATAAAGTTGCTTGCTGCTTTATTGTATGGCCTTAACTATAGCTATTGTTTCATGTGTAGAGACACTATTGCTACATTGTAGATGACCTTTCCACTGATATTCTATCTGTTCATGGCGTAGTACAACAAAAGCACTTCGAACGCGGTGCTCAACTTTTGAACCAACTTTGAACCATCTACGGCTTTCGAACAGCTTTTGAACATATGTATAAGATTCTAATAAGGTAATTGAGGTAGAATCTATGCTGTTTATGTTGTTGAATTTGATTTTAGTTCCCAGTTCTCTTTCGACGGGTGCATTATGCAGATGTAGAACTTGCTTTCATATTTGTCTTGTACTTGGTGACAACTTGACAGACTATTTCTTTTTCCGATTTTTACTGCAAAGATAAAATCCTTGCAAAGATGCAAGGACATTGGCTGAAATTGTTGAAGTTGTGCAGTAAGAACTAATGATATTAAGTAAGATTTCAACCTCTGACACATTTTGTGTTTGATTTCCATTTCTTTATAAATGCATAAGGTAGGGTTTTTAATCCCATGCCAATGTGTTTGATTTCTATTTCTTTATAAATGCATAAGGCAGGTTTTTTTTTATCCCATGCCAATGTGTTTGATTTCTATTTCTTTATAAATGCATAAGGTAGGTTTTTTTTTATCCCATGCCATAATCTGTAAGGTGTAGCCTTTGCACGAGATATAAAAACATACATTTATCTTCTATGCCGTCTTTCAAGTACCCTCTTTCTCAACAGATGGCATCCAAATTTGACTTCAAACTTTTATTTTTTTCCAGTTCGTAATATCATTATTTCACAACTGAGATATTTAAATGCACTTTTCGATATTTAAATATGTATTGAAATATTCAATGATATGTTTAATTGATATAATTTAAAAAAAACATTTAGTTTATATATTTCTGACTGATAACCAAGAACATTTATCGTATACTATCAATTTCTAATATTATATGCTGCGTACGAACTCTCTCTTTTCTTGGGTTTGTTAATCATTTTTTTTCTATTTTTTGCATAATAATAAAACACATTACTTTTAGATTCTTTACTGTATTTAAGTTCAAACTAAGCTTTCAGTCTTTAGTCAAAATGTTCATACTGAAATGTTTGAAGCAAAACATAATTGCGTGATGGAAAGAAAAGAGATGTTTTCACAGAAATTACATTCAAATAAAGGTAAAGAAACAGTCTTTTATACAGTTAAATTTGATTTAAAATATGCAAAAATTTATATAACATATGCAAAATATGCTCTGCAAAACCTCGGAATAGTATTATTAAAATCTGCACTTTACTATATATTGTATATTTTTGGGATGAAAAATTATATTATTAGATGATTATTAGGATATAATATACTGCAAGAAACATATATTTTTCATGAAACAGGCAAGTGCTGTGATTTACATTTTGTGAGGGAACAATAATTTTCATTTGGGCATTTTAAAGTTTCTTTTGTGTTTCAAAACTGCTTTTAGTGAAATTAATTCTATGCGAAATAAAATCCTATGAATGCAGTTTTTACAAGTTATAGCAGACTTTTATGACACTTCGAACCAGATGAAGCAGCAAAATGTGATATGAATGGAAATTATGTTTTAAAGTGGATGACACTTCCGTGTTACACTTTTTGTTATAAGATAACACGACGACTATTTTGCATTTTATTTGCTAATAACTACTCTTGAAATTTTTATTGCATTGTGGGAAATTCATGCGAGAATATTTTATTAATAATAATAATCCCATATGAAGAAAAAGAATAGAGCATTACTGAACGAAATGTATAAAGACGGGCATGTACATCAAGTTCAAATCTATACTATTAAAATCTTTGCGCGTCTATCTGTTTGTTTGTGGCATCATCTCCTCTGGAATGGCAGGGAATTGAGTATCCGAAGAGGTACTTCCAGATTCCAAATATTCGTAGGAAGCCATACGAATGGCTTCCCACTAATATTTGCAATCCCTCGAATGGCTTCCCTCGAGGTGCTCTGACAGAGCGGGGAACACGCTATAACCTCTTCAACATCATCAAAAGGGACTGTTTTGGAGGTCGCGGAGTTCTCGTTCGAGCAGACATAATGCTTGGTAGCCGGACCGACCTTCCTATCTCCGAAGGAGGTTCGTCACCTGGGACTGCTATTGTAACGAGGTTCTTCTTCCTTACATGCGTCTTTTCACAAGGGCTATGGGTCCTCAGTTCCTCTTCATGGACGACAACGCTCCACCTCATCGCACAGTTACTGTCGAAGAGCTGTTGGAGAGTGAAGATATTGAACACATGGATTGGTCGGCAAGGTCTCTGGATCTAAATCCCGTCAAGCATGTACGGAACTTACTAGGGAGTCCCGTGGCAGCACGTAACTTATCGCCAGTAACGATTCCGAAACTGCGATTGGTGCTGCAAGAGGAACGAGCAGCAGTGTCTCAACAGCTCATTAACAACCACATATCCAGCATGCACAAATGATGTGAAACCTGCCTAGCAGTAAGGGGAGATCATATCCCCTATTAAAGACCGGATGTTTCTTGCTGGACACCCATCACAGTGATGTTTCGGCCTTCAGTCGCATTGAGCTCCATGCTACTTTTTCAATAAACTTATTTTTATCCCTCTGATTTCTCTTTTAGTAAGTGTTGCTTACATTACTCATGTCCTTACGTATTGGGGATCTTACGGTATTAAATGTGTTGATTTGGAAAGCTTTTGTACAAATTTATATTGAAAAAACCATCTCGTCCTTAATTTTAGCACACCAGTGTAGTTGCATCTAGACAAAAGTCAATGCATCTCCCGGAGATTTTTTCAAATTTCGAATGAGGTTTTTTATTTTTTTTAATTTATTAATTTTTTTGATAAAATTGCATCAGATATAATGTGCGTATCAGCTATAATGTGCGTAATCAACAATGGCTGCGTGCCATTGTTGCTGATGGCTCACTGTGGCCATTGTTGCTGATATCAGCACTCAGAAAAGTGAGGGCGAAAATTAGCGTTTTAAATTAATAGTTTAATATTAATTAAATTAATAGAGAGTTTTTAATTAATATCTCTGAATTTCGCTATTTATTCTTAATGGGGAAAAAAAGGACGTCGACCTCTTCCAGGACCCAGAAAAGAATAGTATAAAGTTTGGTGACAATAGCTATAGTAGTGACTGAGTTATTAGCGAATGTATAACACAGACTTTCTCGCTGTACTTTACATACTGGACTGCTGACTGTTTTCTCTTGAAAAGATGACATGAAATATCATAAATTATACTTTCTTTTAAGAATTTTTTGTTTTTGTGTTTCTTTCATGTTATTTATAGCTTATTTTCTGTTTGAGATACTGAAAAACGTTGCATGATCTTTTTAGGAAACAAAATTCTTAACGTCCTTTATACCATTTGAATTCTTAAGATTTTGCAACGGGAAGTTGGTTAATTTATTTATTAAGGTAATTAATATTTGTATTAAGTTATATTGCTTATTTCATTGTAATTTTTGTGTATTGTGTTTGAATTATATATAATTCTAATTATATAAAATGTTTTGCATGTTTTTTTTTAGGAAACAAAGTTCTAAATTTCTTTTATACCATTTGAGTTCTTAATAATTTGAAGCGAGAAGTTGGTTAATTTATTTATTAGGATAATTAATATTTCCATTAATGGATATTGCTTATTCCATTGTAAGTTTTTATATAACATATTTATTGAAAAACATATTTATTGAAACATATATTTATTGACACATATGTTTGAAATTTGTGTTTTCTTTTTGTTTTTCTTTTTTTGATAAAATTGTTCTGCAGAGTAAAACAGTGCAGTTTTTAAATTTAATGCTTGGTATTCCCTTTAGGAATTTTTCTGTACATTTAAAAGTCAGATGAAGGCTGGCCGCGTAGCGGTTAGTTTTAAATATATAGCTGCTGTTGGCAACTTTTTTGCTTCAGTTAGGATAGCTGACACGATATGTTATTGCCGCGCTAATTCTTTTATCCATATTGAGAAAACGTTGTTATATTACATTAAATTTAAATCATGACGTCATACGTATATGAGTTAAACTAAAGTGTCCAAAGATTTTGTTTCCTGGTTTGACAACAAAATAATTATTTACGAATTGGTTGTTGCTTGGAAAGACTGAACTGATTTCATTCATATTGAAATGTTTTTACACGTTTTCTCTTGTGTACATAGATTCGGATTGTAAGAGAGAGCATCTTTACGCCTTTCGAGGCCACAATACCAGGTTTCACTAGCTCTGATAAGATTTTAATTCTTCAGCTTTGCGTTATTGCTGCCCACATTTAAATTGTTACCAAGATTTAATTGTTAAGACGTTAATTTGAGTCAATTTCGAGTTAAATAAATTGTTCAGTCTTTGACTACTAGACTTAGTTTTGCTCCTGAAATTTACTGTATCGCCACAAAGAGTTGATTCTATAAGCACGAGAAGTGCGTTTATGTTCAAGGTCAGAGTTAATAAAAAAATCGTTTTAAAACGTTTTCAAGACACTCCCGTTAATGACTTCAGACACAGTGATAATTCGTTCTACGTCTGCACAGAGTTTGGATCTAGTTTTACCCATGAGCATTTTGCTTTGCTCAGGATTGAAGTTAAAGAGCGAAGTTTATATAGCTAAAGGGAAAGCTATACATGAAAGCTCTGACAGAAATTTTTTACTTTTTCATTTATTCATTACCATACGTATGAAGTAAATTTTAAGATAGATGCTATTAAACGTTGACTTACAATGATTTAGATAACTCGAGCACGTATATATACTGAAGCGCCACTGAAATAGGGATAACAAGTCAGTAACGAGTTGGGCCTCCTATTACTTTGATAACGGCTGCCACACGACGAGGTACAGATTCAATACGTTTACGAAAGCATTCTACGGGAATGGCTTGACAAACATCGGATAAAGCTGTTCATAATTCAGGAAGTGTCGCAAGTGTTGTGTAATGTGGTTTCACACCTTTCTCCAAAGCATCCGAAAGGTGCTCAGTAGGATTTCAGCCAGGGCTTATAGGTAGCCAAGTCATGGCAGAGAAGTCACAGGAATGCTCATCCAACTAGGCGGTAGCCAACCGGGACCTGTGAGAGGGGCAGGTATCCAGTTGGAATACTCTATTTCCGTGTGAATGACAGGCCAACATAAATGAATGGAGATGATCTCCCAGAAACTCTACATATCGAATCATATTGAAGGAGGTTGGTACCAAGGTTCTCAAACATTGCCAAACACCACAGACCATTATTGAGCCACCATGGTCTTGTACAGTTCCAACCTGGCATATAGGATCCATGCCTTCATGAGCCTGACGCCATATTCTCAGCCCCCGTCGATGTTAAGTGGTCGGAATCGAGACTCATCATCCCATGCTACTCGATTCCAGTCATGCAGAGTCCATTCTCTGAGTTCGCTTGCCCAGGCAAGACGTGCAGCTCGATGGCATGCATTGAGCAATGATAACTCAAAAAGGGTTAATTACCCTTTGCTTAAGATTAACAGTCGCCCCTTTCTTTGGGCGTACAGCAATGCCTCCACTTGGGCTTAAAGTCAAAATGTAAGAACTAACTAATGACTAACTAGAGAGATTTAGCCGAAGCTAACACAATTCTAAACTAGTTGGCCTGTAATCTTATATTAGCCAGCGAAATATCAAAACGCAAATATTCGGCCGAGCGTAATTAGAGCTTAGAGAAATGTAGCCCAAAGGCAAACGCACGCTGGTCAGGAATCCTCACTCTCTCTGTCGAAGTCAGTTGAACTTGATTTAAATACTATCCTCTTTCTCATTTGCATTTAACCCGAATCTAAAAACTCATTCTGGTAGAGCGTTGTAAGATGAAGCTAGATGAGACAGGAAAGGTACATTAACTTAAAATAACTGTTATAAAATTAAAATATACCTTACACTATGTCTATACTTAATTCAGCTGCACTTCAGTGTATTTATTTTAATTTGAAGAGCACATCGTTTACAGTAAAACTAAATCAAGAATAAGATGTTAATTTACATCGTTATATAACAACACAAATTAACATTTCATTCTTTAGCTGTAGAGGATATTACCAGGAGATTCCACAACTTATTAAAGCGATATATTGATTATCTGTAAATTAGCTTTAAATTCCCAAGTTGTGCTTGTTCTAATCGCAAATGTAACTAATGGAGCATAATAAGAATTTAAAACACCAGTTGAAATAAATTCCTTAATTCGTAATTTTCTTTTTTTCAGTACTTTCTTTGGTATAACAGAAGAGCATGTATCATATAATGTAACACATTACTTACGATATTTCATCTGTAATTCATCCTATCCTAAATCTGAATTTGTTTGCTGAGTTTTAAATCCCCGCGTGTTCTGTTGGGTACATAGCGCAACCATCAATCGATGATAAGCTTCAATTTAAATTTAAATCTTTCTTTGTATCACGGAGATTCATTACTCCCGGGAATTCATTTTGAGATATGAATATCTACCATTCAAATACCGTTCAAGGAAATTTTCGAATTCAAGTTTTTTAAAAAATTAGCCTTTGATTATGCAGAAAAATAATCAGCTACTCAAAATACGCCTTTCCTGCATTTTCTTTCATCTTGCATTTTGCAAGCTTGCATAACTCGAAAATTTCAGTCTCGGCTAGAAAGGATCTCCGCCAAAGGTATTGAATTCGCATTTGGGTGATGCAGGGAGGGGTAGAAAAAAAGAACGACAGAGTGTGTTGTAGACTATGATAGCGAGAAATATTCATGCTCCGAATCTTTCAAATGACTTTCACATTTCGAAGAAGAAGAGTAACAAAAAAAATGTATACATTTCCAGGCAAATTTCCATGATTGCCTCATTAGCATATATTTGTAATGCAATTTCTGAGAGGAGATGAGATTCTTACAGAGTAGAAGGGAGAATTTAGGGAATGAATAACGTTGAGAAGTATACAAGTCTATTATTATACGTTAGATAAATTTTAATAATTCATGGACATCTAACAATGATGGATAATTATGATCGTAACTGAAATTTCAGAAACAGTTTTGTCTATACACAAAGAAGTTTGTTTCTTTTGAATATAAAAAGAATAGAACATAATTATGATATGATATCCTTTTGTAAAGCGATTTTACGTCATTATTTTTTTTTCTTTGATTTTTTTGATTTATTACAAAAGCGAAAAGTTGAATCATTATGGATAAACGTTATTTTCGTTCTTGCAGAAAATTGCATTCTGTTATCTGTCCCATGTAAAATAAGAATAGCTGTAAAACAGACATAAAAAGCAGTCTGTAATTTTAAAAGAAATATAATGAAGATGCAAACTACAGTTTATTTCTTGGAAAGTAAATATAGTTGAATATCTAAATTTTTGTTATATTATATATCCAAATCAACAAAAATTGTCGTTTCGATATTTGCCAATATGTCAATTCAGACTAGACTGTTTACGCTTATACTATAAATTTTTAGTATATGTATATATTGAACGCATTTGAGGCTCAAGCTACGGTAATCTTTTTAACTTTCCTCTTTAGAATATTTAAATATTTATAAAAAAAGTTTAATGTTTAAATAGATGTATACCCTGCGAAAAAAAGGACTTTTATATCGCCCATTCTATTGGGCCGATTGACGAAATTCAACTTGCGTTTTTTCCTGTCTCGAAAGCTCGTCTTAGGATATGTATTATATTTATACATAGAATTTTTCTAATATAGTAATTTTGACACAATATCGGACTTTTCCTGAAATGACATGCTTTTTTTTTTCCATATTTCGATTCTGCGACTCAAAGTATGTCAAACTTCCAAGTTTTGTGAAAATCCCAAGAGTAGTTTTTAAAAAATTAGCTCTCAAACTTTTAGCTCCTCCATGTTAATTGAATTTGGTATATATATTTTTAGTATTCCTTTTTTTAAACTTATTTTATTCTGCCTTTTCCATTTCAAAATTTAGATTCATTCCAAATGAAATTCATATTTTTTTGTGATTTATTTTAAAATATTTCATTTTAAATAATTTTTGCTAATTGTTTGAAAGCATTTTGAATTATAACTTGTAAAAGCACCATCTTAAAGCAGATTATTTCTAAGCATACCAGTAAAACATTATCCTTTGTTTTTCAAAATTTCTTATGATAAGCGTGAATTTACATTTTGGCGCGTTTCGAAATTTTGGGTACTTATGATAAGCGATAAAAACGAAAATGTGGTTTACGCACTTTGTTAATATTATTTGAAAGTATGTAAGATGATATTTTTTCCGCTCCTGAACAATGAAAAAAAAGAAAAGGAAAATAGGTTGCTATAAATTAACAAGTTCGTCAAGTGAATTGGCTCGAACTGAAAAACATCCGCGATAAAAGATAAATTTTTAAATTTCACCATACATTTCTTAGCAAAAATTACAAAATGTAATATCTAGGCATAATATGAGTCGTAGAATCGAAATATGAAAAAAACCTGGTATGTTATTTCAGAAAAAGTCGAATTTTATTTCAAAATACGTATGTTAGAACAATGCTATATATAAATCTAATACATATCCTAAGTCGCGCGCCCAAGACATGAAAAACAAAGTTGTATTTTGTCAATCGGCCCAGGAGAACGGGAGATACAGAACTGTCCTTGTCTTTTTAGTCCAAAGAGGCTTTGTCCCTGAAGGACTATTATTTTTTTTTCGGCATTTTGCGTCGGAAACATCAAATGTCGGTTCACTTTTCAAACTGTTGCCACCGACTATTGCAGCCCTGTGTTATATTTAAAGAAATTAAATGAAGAATGAGCATAAATGTATGCATGTTTTTCGCATTGTGATAAAACGATGGTATCTAGAGCCATCGAAGTTTGAATGACGTAATCCTACGGCGAATATGGGCATCTGGAAGCCCAAATTTGAAATTTGGAATTTGCTTTATTATCGATTTAATATTTTGTAAAACTAACGAATTTTCGGTGAATAAACTCAAGGATTTCAAAACGAGCAATGGCCAACATTGTACAGAAGAAATATTTTTATCTCCAGCGCGTGAAACTGTGTATCGGAAATTCTAAAGATATGCTCAATTTAAAATTATTTTGCGATGTTGCTGTTGAATTGAATTTTATGGTTTAAGTGCGAAGAATATGATATTTAATAAATAAAGATAACACGCAAAATGTTAAAAAAATTTAACATGTAATATGAAAATATGTTAAAATATGAAATCTTTCAGATTTTTTTCTCTTTTTATTTCTTTTTCTTTTTTTTTTCAGTGTACATCCGTATTTACATATCGACTAGATAAAGAAACCAAATTAGATATAGAACAGACATAGTTAAATAAAGTCTTTAACACAAGAAAAGTTAATATTGTTTAACCAGACATGTATGTGACTAATTTAGGAATCGTTAGGACTTTAAATATGCTACTGTTGTTTTTTGCAGTTTTTATTCTAGAGACTAACTAAATTCTCGTAATTCAGATTCGACATGTCTTATGTTCCGGAACACCGACAATTTAATATTTAGTCAAACTTTAAGCATAGTAATATTTAGTCAAACTTTAAGCATAGTAATGGCAGTAAGGGCAAAGTTGAGTGGATAAGCAGGTTTGCTGTAATCTATGAATTTGCATATGATACTCAAGTTAGTTAGATTTCTGTTTTGTTGCGAGGCCGAAATATCCTTAAATCAGAAAAGGTTATGCAAATGGGGGGGAGTACTTTCATTTAATTTTACATCGTATTTTGCTTTATTTATTCCCCTTCGTGTATCACTAGCACAATTTAGGTTACAGATATATGTGTTTGTGCTTACATTTTCTTATAGAAAATGATTTCCTTTTCGCATTTTTGGTTTTCCTTTAATATGTGGTTATGATATTTTGAACCACTCTTCGAACAATAATTTTTTTCGTAGGACATTTACAATACTCAGCATACAGATTTTATAGCAGCCAGTCAGGTGAATTCTTGGGGAGTTATCTTAACCCTTAATAACACATTTGGGGTCTATATAACCCGCCAATATTCTAGAACTGCGAAACTGCTTATACGTTATATAGTTATTCTTCTCCTTTTCAGTCTTTCAAGCTGACAGACAATATATTTATTCCTGAATTTTGATCAAACTCTCTCCATTAGTTCTTTAAATATTTTTTAATACTGGGCCGCTGTCATATAGACCTCACCTCTGCGTTTACGTTACTTTTTTCTTGGATGAGAGGGGGGATGGCTTTATTACTACTTGAGTCATATCAGCAGCTGGCCTGATAAGAGATAGTGCCAAACTGGGAAAACTGATTTTTTGATAGAGTTATCATCAGAATTAGTAAAACCGCATATGGAATGGAGGATTCAAAAGCCAGCTGTAAACTGAGAAATAAAAATGTGCATTCGGAGAGTGTTAGGAGTTTCCAGCGGAATCTATTCTAACCCAGATGTAACTGATACACTTAAAAAGCGTAAAGCATGCTCTCTTTATCCCCCTAGACCCCGAGATGAAAAATTGCTTATCTATGTTTTAGCAGGGAAGAATCCGATATGTAATGGATCTGCCAAGAGAATTTGCAAAAATTGTGTTAAAAATGCTGAAAATAGTGTGCTATATTTTTTTAATATTTTTTATATGTTACCCATTCTTTTGCATTATTTTTATTATATGCGGCTTAAGCGTCTGTTTTTCGCCGATAGCTTATTGATTGCTTGCGTAACTGTACTAGCCAATGAGGTGAAGTTCCCACGGCATTCAAATAGTAAAATAAATTTAATCACAATAGTTATTATTGCTTTCATTAAATTATTAAGGCATTTAAATATTTCTAATTCATACAACTGTTGCTTATTTTGCATTTAACTATATTTACATATGAATTACCTAGAAACTTGCAAACGTTGAGAAATTAAAGGAGACGAAACCAACTAACGACTTGTGCGTAGTACATCTCATCAAGTAAGTTTACCCAAACTCTTACGCTAAATATCCTTTCGAGTAAAGAGTTTAAAATTATGCCCGATTTTATTCCGACATTGCTTTTTAAACTGAATTTTCAGCTGAACTCAAATGGAGCGTATCAGGGGGAACGTGAACATTTGTTTGCATTAGCAATCGTCTGTTTTTGAAATCGTTTACAACTGAACGCAAATTGAGGGTATCAGGGGGAAGGTGATTATTTGTTAGCATTAGCAATAATCTGTTTTTGAAACAATTTAAGGCTGAACACAAATTGAGCGTGTCAGGGGAAAGGTGAACATTTGTTTGCATTGGAAATCATCTGTTTTACATAAAAACTACGTCTTAACGTAATTTCTTTTAAGAATGCCTCCTAGAAAATACAGCACTGAAGAGGAGAGAAAAGGAGCTAAAGCTGCACAAAAACGGTTTCCTCGACAAAAAGAAACCACTGAGCAAAGAAAGAAATGTACCGCCAGTGGTTTCCTTCATTGTACTCTAAGCAATTCAGCAAGTAGAAGGGGGAAACCCCGTGGGGCAGTAAGCAAAAGGGCGTTCCCGCCGCCTGCCCTGGGTAATTCAATTGGAATTAGCAGACAGCTAGCACAAATCATTCCAATTAATAATTAATTATAATATCTAGAACAGGGGTCATTTCGTATGATTCCGGATTTTCTAGTTTTATATCATCCAGATTCTATAGATGGAAAACTCATTAAATAGTTTAATTTGTACGCATTTGGAAGTAAGTAGCGTTTATTTTATTTATTTGATTAAGTGTTCCGTACTTTTTCATATGCGATTTAAAAATTAATCTTAATGCATTCATTTTAGAGTTCTGAAAAGAAATAATTACTTCAAACAAAGTGTATTAATGCTTATCTCACAACAATAGTACATTACTTTAAAATTTTGTATTTTTAAAATGAATAAAATAGAGCGCGGTCTGAGAGACGCCTCCTCTGGGCTTACGGAACAGAAAATAAACATCTGTACTTAAAGGTTAAGAAAGGATATAATATGAACCAGTAATATCCAACATGCACGTGTAAGATAATTTCTCCCTCTTTTCCACATGCCTTAGTGGTGTAATTGGAAGCATACTCAAAGCGAATTCGAGTGGTCCAGGGTTCGAGTCTCGACGACGGCATTGCACGTTTTTCACCTCATCCTGCACCAAAAAACCTAATGATTTTACAAGTGGCGCCCGAACTAAAAGGTAGTGGACAATAATTCGTCACCAACAGGATTTGGCGATTGGGTCTCCAAATCTCCAGTTGCCCTACTTGCCCAGTTGCCTCCAGTAAGGTTTATAAAGTGTTTTCTTCCTGCTTTCCGCATGCCTTCGGGGTGTAATTGGAAGCATACTCAACGCGTGTTCGAGAGGTCCAGGATGCGAGTTTCGGCAAGGGAAGTGCACATTTTTCACCTCTCCTGCATCAACAAGCTTAATGAATCTGCACACTTTGTAAAACTTAAAGCATGATTGATAGCGTAGTCATATATTTTCAACTTTAATCTTTAGTCTTGATCACAAATGATTGATTTATATCGTTGTGATTAGACTAATGTTTGTATCGGGACAGAAATGGGAAAACTCGTCTCTTATAAGACGCTAAAGGGTTAAACCAAGCCATGATAACTTATGAGGTCATTTAGTGACTCATTTCGTAACTTCTAATGATTCACTTGTATTCCTAAAATAAGGTATAATATATAAAAATAAGTTAGGAAAATTAATTACGAAACGAGCACTTGAAGAATACATGAAAAATAAATCGAAAATAAATAATACCATTTTTGTTTGATTACAATTTGAGTTGCAGTGACAAATAGGCATTTTGCAAAATAATTTCAAGGTAAAGTCAATAACATCGGCAACACCTATACATAATCCATAATTCCAAAAATATGGCTTGGCCATTTTGCCTGCATTCCAGTTTGCCCTGATCCAACATACAAATATTTTCACATGAAATCTATTTTAAGAATAGGAGCAGCTTAACTAATGAAAATTCAGAAGCTTGTATTCATCTTATAACGACTAACTATAAGCTAAACTTGACTAAATTGACGTCACAAGTTCAGCATCAGGGCATTGGGGATATCGAAAAGAAAAACAGAATTCATTAGGTTATGTTAGTTTTTATAGTAATTAGCCCAAAGGAGCATTAGCTCAGAAGGGTTATTAATTTCGTTTTGACATTTTGCCTCGATTCACTGTAAATGTCCGTATCACTTTTGAAACTGTTGCCACCAAATATTATCCCCTTGTGTTATATTTAAAGAAATTAATTAATAAAGAATCTGCATAAATGTATGTATGTTTCTCGCACTGTGGTAAAACAACGGTACCTACAGCCATCAAATTTTGAATAACGTAATCCTCCTCCGAATATGAGCATCTGGGAGACCAAATTTCGAATTAGTTTTATTATCGTTTTCATAGTTTTTACCATTTTAACGAATTTTTGATTAAGAAACTCAACGATTTCAAAGAGAGAAATGGCAACACCGTACGAAAAAAAAATATCTCCAGCGCGCGAGACTGTGCATCGGAAATTATAAAAATGTGCTCATTTTAAAATTAATTTGCGATATTGCTGTTGAAATGAATTTTGTGGTTTACGTGCGAAGAACATGATAGTTAATAAGTAAAGGTATCACAGAAAACGTTAAAAAAAAGGCACTTTAGGCGTAATGTAAAACCTGAAAGATTTCAATTTTTTTATAATTTTAATTTTATTTTTTAGGTTTATATTTAAAACAATGTTATGATTATTCCTCAAATTTATCTTATTATTCACCAAGAACGGCTATTCTGATATGATAATACCACTGACTCAAAACGTCTTCGTAGTATACACATTTTGGTTGATTTTGACTCACAGCCAAAAACGGTCACCTACGCCTGGCTGGTGCACCCCTTTCCTTTTGACCACGACAACAATCGTAGTGTTAATCTTTTGTTACTATCAGACAAGAGATATAAGTCACTACTGTAAAAAAGCCTCTAACGTTTTTCTCAATATTACTTCTCAAGTTCTTCCATGATCTTCGAGTTAGTAAGAATATATAATGTGACGAATATTTAACGCTTATGATTTACTAATGGCACTAAATATTCACAATTACACATATACCAGTGTATCACAAACACATAAAAATTCTGATTACAAAATATTTCACAGATATAAAAATACTTCATGTAAGTCAATATTGCTATTGATTTGCAGAGGATAAGTATATAAAGAATATATTTTCAGATTGCTAAGTAATTGCTTTACCAAAAAATAAAATGGATTCATTTATTTTTCTCGAACAAAAAATACGAGCGCGGACTAGATCAGGAACTTATACCAACTTTCTGCCTCAGATGCCTTTGAAATTAACTTTTGAGTCATAATTTACTTCTAAATAAAGAAGAAACTTGTTTATATATACAAAATATTAATTTTATAATTTTTTAACCTTCAAGTTAATTGTTTATATATATATTTATTTTTTTTTTCAATTCTGTTTTAAATTTTGTACATGTACCAAAAAAATGCGCTTTAAAATGTACTGTGACTTTAAAACCCTTTCGTACTACCTTCTACGAAGTACAAGAAGTATTGTCAACGCGAAAAATTTTGGGTATCATATTTCAAAGAACAAAATCTGGTGTATACACCACATGATTTCCTTGTACGGAATATTAAGTAATCCGCATTTTGCATTTCATTTAAATTTATTGGATTGAACTAAATCTACTTCGTCAATAGCGCATAAACCACAATAAAATAAATATACTCTTTAAAATTCACTACATTTGTTTACCATAGCGACACTCTGGCGCTAGGTTCACAAAACATCGTTACATCTCCTTTATTTTATAATTAAATTTTATTTATAATTTTAAAATTATATATAACGTCTGAAGAATTAACTAATCTTTGCTACATATTCTATTCAAATATTATAATGAATCTAAAACGATGTATAAAAGAAATTAAACAAACAAAGCAACAACAACAAAAAAAAAAGAAACAGTTTTTCATATACGATTCAGTAATTCTCAGTCAATTAATTCAGTTCTCAGTCAATTAATTCAACTAGGCAAAAATACATTAAAAACACAAATAATGTATTGTTGCGTTATACGGGTTCGTGGATTTGAGAGTATCCGATGAAAACACGATGCAGAACAGTACAAAGCACAATTTATTTACAAGAATCACTATTTACAGCACAGTTCCAAAATTGCCTTTAAAAGCGTCGAAAATCTACAATAAATACGCTGAAACAATCAGCAACACAGCTTCAGGCTGTAACTGTAAAGGTAGCTTCACGGCAACACTAAACTTCTAATAAACACCGTGGAACAATCACCAATACACTGTCAAGCTATACTGTAAAGGTAGCTTCACGGCAAAGCACTATCTCGATCGCTTTCCGTTCACCAAAACTCTCGCGTAGCTTAGCACTCACAGTAAGCAGCTATTCTCACACTTCTCACAACTAATCACACTGCTCGCAATTAATCACACTCTGCCGGCTCTCAGAAACGCAAGGATTTATATAGCTTTTCCTTAGGTTCCACAGGTTTCGAGAAATATCTCGACAGGAAGTTATTCTAGAAGCTTCCCGATTAGACCATGGGATATCGCCAATTTGGTCACCAAATGGGCGATAAAGTCGCCAATCTGGCAACCCTACCATACCCTATTTTATGGCAACCCTAGTGCTATGCCGGAAAGCTTACATACAGGCGCAACCGCCGAATTTTTCGCAACAGTATATTAAAAATTACGAAGTAACTCTTATCCTCGAATAAATTCCAGAATGGGTTAAGTGTGATTTAATTCACAATAATAAAAGAAGGCATTATCATTGTTGTTCGAAGCTCAGTTTCTCTAGATTGGCAACAAATCCACTATTCTCCTAAGTTCCAAATGTAAACACATATGACCGCCATGAGAAAAATGATTAGGCTTAGCCGCACTTAAACAAGTTTTAAATCATTCATAATTCTGCAAATTTTGCACAGAGATTTACTAAATACATAAAAACCTTAACCGGAAGATAAGAACAACATGATTCAATTATTTTTAAAGCAAAAATTGCACAATTGACCAACATATAAAAACAAAAATACTGAGCTCACTGAGCTGAGTAACAGAGTGGATATGCATATATATACATATATTTATATACATTTAGTACGACTGATTGCAATCAAAATAGGAGGTGCACATGTACGTGTTATAGCCGTACTATATACAAAATTTCAACGTTCTGAGGCTCTTTTGAGTTATGCGAAATACATACATACATACGTAGGTACGTACGCACAGATGCGACGAAAAAGTCTCTTCAGAATCCATTTCAAAACAGTTTTATAATTTGTTGGGGGGAAAAGAGTCCTTTATTCTGTCCTTACGTACGGATGTCTCTCAAAAACATCGTTAAATTGCACTCGAAAGCGGTCAAAATGGATGTTTTCGTTGAAATATGATACCCAAAATACTTCCTTTTTACTTCGTACATGGAAGTAAAAATCCATTTCGACCGCTGTCGAATCCATTTAAGCGATGTTTTTGAGTAAAATCTGTACTTAAGAACAGAATAAAGAACTCTTTTAAACAAAATGGATTCAGAAGAGATTTTTGGTGGTGTCTGCACGTATGTATGTATCTCGCATAACTCAAAAAGAAGTAGCCTCAGAACGTTGAAATTTTGTATGTGGGACAGCTATAACATGTATTTCTGCACCTCTCTTTTTGGTTGCAATCGGTCGCAATAAAAGTGTATATATATATATATATGTATATAGACACATATGTGTTACTCAGTTTTTATTTTTTTTTTTTTTTGAATTTTTATATGTAGGTAAGTTGTGCATTTTTTACTTTTAAAGTGGTTGAATTATGTTGTTCTTATGTTCCGTTTAAGGTGTTTACGCTTTTATTTAATTTGCATGCAATAGTTGTAGAATTATCAAGAATTTAAAAGTTCTTTAATGCCACTAATCCTAATGGATCAGCTATTTTTTTACATTTGAAAACTCTTAGCAAAATAGCGAAACAAGCCAGCTTCGGTATCCTAGGTGTCTCTTTGCCGCCGAGTGGGACCAAACGTAAGCTTTCAGATTTGTGCACCGAAAAACCTGCTTTCTTGTCTGCTGGCCGAATTGCTTGTTTTGCGAGAAACTATAATTTTTAATTGCAAACGTTGTTTTGAAACTGTTTTGACTGTATTTGGTGTTTTATGTTTTCTATATTTTACAATTTCAATGCAGATATTTTGAGATTTATGTATTTTTTCTTTTGAAGCGAAGTGGGAACGGCATTAATTGAATGAGAAATATATCTATAATGAAATTCGAGTAAATAAATTTAAAGGAAATGAAGTGGGAAAATATGTGTAATTTAATAGGCCGTACATGGAAGTCATGTCGTGTTCATATCAAATGCAATTTCAAGAAGTTTTCGAAAAATTTCAAATGATTTCAAGAAATTTCGATTTTGTTAATATACCCTAAATCTTAATTTTTAAAAACGTAATTTTTCAAGCTGATACAAACTTTGTGTAATGCGATTCTCAGAATCAAATTTAGCTTTGTTTCATTTTGTTCAAATGAATATCTTACTGAAAGAAATCTTTAAAATTGATGAGACAATTTTTGAATACTCTACAAAACAGAACTTTTTTTTTCTATTAATTCAACAAGAAGAATTTTAATTTGACTGCTTTAAAATGTGACTGATTATACTAGGGGAAAAAAGAGAAATTTAAGCAGGAGACAATGTTTATCTTTTCCCATAGCGAATTTATTAAAGATAGCGTTGGGACAATTCTTGTTGTTGAGGATAACGATTCAAGAATCATTTTAGTAATGATATAAACAAATACAAGAATCCCTGAACTGCATTTTTTAAGCAAAGCTTTTCTATTTAACACGCTCAGTGCAATTTTCTGACATTTCCTTTGGCTGTAACTGTAATTGCACTCTTGTTTCTTTTGAACAAAAATTGTTTTCTCCCAATCGAATTCAGAGATAGTTTTGTAGATTTGACCTTTTGTATATCTGGTTTTCTTCTTAAGTATTGTTTCATCTTTTTGTTTTTTGTTTTTATCCGATTTTATAAGGATTCATAAATTTTACTATTAGGTTGTTTGCAATGTGAGGTTGAAAAATTCGAGACAATTTAAATATAGCGAAGGAAACACTGTTATTTGAAAAGACATCTGAGGCAAATAACGAAATATATACGCTTCACATATCGGCTAGAAAAGGACTTCAGTGTAGGATCTCATGAGTACAATACTGTCATCAACGCATTTACAAGTTTATTAACTTAAAAATACACATATAATAAATTTTAAAGAAATGTTACGAAGACACAAATTACCACTTGGAGCTTAATATCGGGTTGAGAAGAAGAAAACTTCAATTTTTTAGTGCGAAATAAAACTCAGTTTTTTCTAAACAAAAAATTAACTTTAATCAGTCAATTATCTTCTTCTCTCTTCGATGACGTTTTGCCATCTTTCCGGTAATTTCATAAATCCACGCTTACAGAACTTCTGATATTTATCAGTAAAAAACTCAACTAAGTGCGATTTGAAACAATCGTTACTGTGCTAACGCCACTTTGAGCTGAAAATATTTAAAAACAGCATATCTTTAGAAGTTTCGATAGGCAGTCTCGCGCGTTGGAGATAAAAATAATCGTTTCCCTGTAGTGTTGCTAATGCTTGCTTTGAAACCACTAACAACTACAGCAACTTCGAGCACATGCTTTATCCGGTCTTATATAGTTTTCACCCGTTGGCCGAAAATTGTCTAGTACTTTTCGAAATTACCAGAAGGCTTATGAGGGCGAGGTACGGCTACAGTTAAACAGAACGCCAATTAAAATTACTCAATTACCATATCCATTACAGTTATACAGGGAGCGGACGCATAATTCCCAAGTGCACATAAGTACCGCTACTGAGGGAGGGGTTTCAAAAGTGGACCAATGAACTTTATTACTCTTATGACGCCGAATCTTTCAAACTGTACACGTGAGCGCATGTTGTTGGTGACATTTTATTTTGCATTTATTTCGAAGTTAAAAATGTATGACGTATGAATGCTGCTACCATTTTAGTACAAAATATCGTAATGCTTTCATTTTTTAAGTTTATTTAAGGCTCAACATTTCACTTTCTTGAAACTCATCACGCTCTGACATTCGGATTAATGTTCGAGGCATATTATCGCTCTTTTTATCGAGAAAATGACTCAAGACACTGTTAGTCAAGAATATTATGCTTTTGCTAACACCTTAGGATTAAGAGAACTCAAATGTACAAATTTTTTATTAAGCTGAGAATAACTGGAACGGTGTTAAAGTGAATCTAGTGTATTCTTATAGCAATGCTTGCATTCGTTTGATTTTGAAAGTGCAATATTCAAAATATATATTGTGAATGATCTGATTATACCTACTTTTAGCATTAAAAATACATATGAATAAATTATTTTTTTTTGTGAATAAGATAAATTCATTCTCTTTGAAGAGCATTTCTTGTGCAGACAATGCATTTAATAGTGAACAGGTATTAAAGTGAAATTTAATACACAAAATGTGTAGTAATGCAAATTAGGAAAATTCACTTAACTGTGGCTTGACTGTTATTACAGAACATTTTTTTTCATATAGACTGCAGTAAAAATTGCTCAGACTTTTACTATTTACCTATATTCTTATGCTTATATTTGATCTAATTTCTCGCTGAAAATGTTTATAAGGAATCCACAATGCTTTTAGTACTTTTAAAACAAGTACAAGAAATTTCATGGCAAAACCTTTTCAACCAGCACGGTAAATGTCTTGTAAAATGACAGAAATATTACTGGAAGCTCATTGGTCCATTCTCGAAGCCACTCCCTCGGTGGCTACACAGATGTGCACTTACGAAATATGCGGATCGGATCAAAACGTAGCCGAATAGTCTCACGTTTACCGACTTTTGGCGAATTACGAAATTTGGAGACAAAAGTTAATAGTCGAAACCTTTGCTAGCTTGGCGTCATCTCTCCAAATTGGCTAGACAGCTATTAACTCAGTGTTAAATAGACTTGCTTCTGTGTTCTTGTTTTTCCGCAGAGCATCATTTCTTTCAGCTTTTCGCGATACTCGTACATTATACTGACACAACAATTCAACATATAATTTCACTAATATTATCTAGTTATATAAAAATTTCGTAACAGCATGTTCAGATTCCCCTCATATGTTTAAATGTTTGATGTCTTTGATTGCTAAATTTGTAGCAGCGGGCACTAGCCAAAAGCCAGAATAGAGATTTTATGCCTATAGTACTAATGCATTTAAATTATCATTTTTGAAAGGAGTTTGCTGAAATCCTTAATTTAACTAGCTAGTATTTTGATTAAGATCAACATAAGTTAAAATTATTGAATTAATGATCTTCTATAAAGCTGTTACTTAGCTCAGAAGCTTAGCAATACAGTTTCTGAGCTAAGTAAATGTTAATTAGCTTAAAATTCATGTTCAAATTCTCTGCAATTTGCATAGAAATTTCCCCATAATTATATAGTTCTTTATACACCTCGAAGCTGTAGCTCAGTGTTTCTCAACCTTTTTGGACCAAACGCCCCCTTTGTAAGACCCGCTTCTTAATTCGCCCCCCTATAAATTTTAACAGATAAAAATTCTACGATAATCCCTAATATAAGGTAGATTTGGCTTACATTAGGCGTTAGTAAGATATATCCAAAGAATTTTGAAAGGAACAATAGTAGAATAACATTTATTAGTTAGAAATTTAATTTAATTTACAAAAAAAGTAAGATACATAAAGTAATGTGTTTTAATTTTAACATAACAAAGAAATAATAAACTAAATGAAATTTTAATGAGAACCTTGAGGTTGGTGATCTTGACAAAGTTTAATAATATTGGGTTCTAATTTTGACAGATATAATCGTAAGTCACCTTGTTGGCAAATGTTGAGGCGATTTCTTTGCTTAGTCAGCATTTGAGAAACCGCACTAAAACCCTTTTCCACTAGGTATGACGTTGGAAATGCCATGATTAATAGTCTTATTTCTATCCATAGTCTCTGAAATGTGTTAGTACTGCTAATTTTTATCCAAAATTCTTCTAAAGTACTATGTTCAAATGAATGTTTCGCTTCTACATTTGCCTGCAAATCTATTAATATTTCTTGAATGTGCGAAGGAGCATTAGTAGGATCAGCACTAAATGGATTAATAACCCAATCAGGAATATGAATATTTTCAACATCTTTAAACCGCAGTTTCATATCTACAATTAGGCTTTCCAAATGCTTATAATAAAATGCAATATTTTCGTCCTGTACAATTATATTACTTAAACAGGGAAATAAAGAAAAATCTTTTCTACCCATGTTATTTTTATAGAGACTTAATTTATTTATAAAACCAATAATTAAACTTTTCACTTTAATTATGGTCACATTGTTTCCTTGCAGTTTCAAAAGTAATTCATTTATTTTTGCATATATATCTGCCAAATAAGCTATGTCACTCTTTAAAACAGATATCTCCATTGGAAAATTATAATTTGTTGATTCTAAATAACTAATGACTGTATCAAATAGGTTGAACATTCTTCTGAGGCAACTTCCTTTAGATAGCCACCTGACCTCCGTGTGCAATAATAGGCGCTCATATTCTTCATCATTTTCATGGCAAAGTTGCCGAAATAATCTATCATTAAGTGGGTGTGCTTTTATTTTGTTAATTATTGATTTTACTAAATTCATTGTTTCATGTAATCTCCCGCCAATGGATTTGGCAACCAAGTGTTGCCTATGAATTATACAATGAATTGTAAAGATATTTGGATTTTCTTCCTTCAACATGGTTATAAAACCACGATGACGTCCTACCATCGAAGGGGCACCATCCGTTGCACAGGCCAATATATTTTTCAAAGGAATTTGTTTTTCATCAAAATACGTTTTAAAACATTCATATATTGATGTGCCTTTCGTATCAGTGACTAAATGTCTGCAGAATAACATTTCTTCGATGATTTTTTAATCCTTTATGTACTTAACATAAGCCATTAATATTGCATCACTATCCCGTACACTACTCTCATCCAACTGTATAGTGAACTCTCGTGTTTGGAGATCCGCAGTTAGTTGATTTTCAACATCATTGGCCATTTCATTAATCCTTCTTGATATGGTATCATTACTTAATGGAATCATTGACAAAATATTGGCTGGATCTGCTGAAGTCATGGTAAGAACTTCCTTTATAACCGGTAATAATAATTTCTCTCCAATATTATGAGGTTTCGCATTTTGAGCTATTATACGTGAAATCTTATATGACACCTCCAATCCCTTATTTATATTTGTGGTTGCTGTTTTGAATACATTGATTATTTTATTTCTTTTGGTAAACATCGTTTTTAAATTTTCGAAATATTCAATGTCTTTGTCCTGCTTGTCGGGATGTTTTCTTTTTAAATGTTCAATCATCCGGGATGGTTTCATTGCTTCATTAGAAAATACCTGATTGCACAGCAAACACATTGGAAGTTGGCTATTTTGTGGCGAAGAAATAAAACCAAACTTTACATATTCAACAGAATATTGCCGGCATTTCTTTTTCTGGGACATTTTTAGAGGTTGATCTATAATTCAAATTTAAAAAAAATCAGTTTTAAATATATAAAAAATAAGTAAAATTGAAAATATTTATTTACTCAATGGGTAGAGGAGAACTGCCATATGCGTACCACTTAATTTCAAATGTGATTTATATATTATTTAGTACTAATTTATAGGAATATTATAATTTGAAACCAATCTATAACTACCGCAGTTGCTAATTGACCACAATTTTTTAATTATTATTGATAAATATTTGTGATATAATCATTTTTCCAAGAAAATGCATACAGTATGCTTTTGGATACCGGTGTCCTAAAGCGTATCTATATGAAAATAGTACTTCTTGAATAAGTTTATATGTAAGTAAACCATTTTATTCACAAAAATATATCTTATAAAGAAAGCTCAGAAAACTCACCTGATTTCTTCAATCTCTTATAATTCACAACAAAACAATTATTGTAACGGAATTTTTGTTTCTACTTTATCGATTTAGTTAGAACTTACAATATAAAGCCTTTGTTTAGAAATAAATGACCTAATACGCATTAGGTGACCAGTATGCATATGGCAACTCTCTCCTATAAGTAATAATTAACTTACCTATGATATACGGAACAAAATGAAATACGTTTATTTTAAAAATAATGCAAATATCATATATGGCGAGAGCACAACAGATCACATTAAAATTCAAATTTAATAATACTCATTACTGACTGCTCGATTAAATGATTGAAATCGTTGCACACGCAAAGCGAATCTAAGACATGCGCACTAGGGATTGCAATACCGGACTGTACGATGCAACTTTGTATTCACATTCCAATTAATTTTGCCCGTTAGGGAGACATGTAAAACATTGAATATACATTGTAGCAATTAAATACCAAAGGATAACAATATTGTTTTACAAAATGTTTTATTCGCTTCTTTCACAACGCAATATAAAAATGCAGCGGCCCATCACTGAAAGCGGGTATTCAAAATGATTTCGCCCGCCAAAAGCGTATAGTCAAATAATCGCCCACTGTAAGTTTTCGTTCGCCCCCAGGGGGCGATATCGCCCAGGTTGAGAATCACTGCTGTAGCTCTTGTGCTTTTTACTTCCTTCTACAAAGGAAAGGGAGTATTGTAATCCAGAAAATTTCGGGCGCCATATTTCAAAGCAAATATGCATTTTGACCACTCTGAATCCATCTGAATGATTCTTTTGCGTTTCTTTAGTACGTACAGAGAGAATAAAGTAATTGTTTTTGCAAAATAGATTTTAAATGAATTCAGGAGAGTTTTTTTCTTTTGTACATACGTACGTGTATCTCGCATAATTCAAAACAAATACCTGTAAAGCATTGAAATTATGTATATGGAATTTCTGTAATATCTAGTTTTGCACCGTCCATTTTTGTTGTAATCGGCCGTACGAAACGTATATATACATACTGCCACCCTGTTACTCGGATAACTGACCTCAGCTTTTCATTCTTATATGTTGGTAATTTGTCCGTTTTATTGCTTTAAAAATTATTGATCTATGTTGTTCTTATCATTTGGTTAAGGTTTTCGTACCCTTAGTTTATTTGCATGCAATAGTTTTTGAATTATCAACAATTTAAAGTTTAAGTGTTGCTAGGCCTAATATTGGAATTATTTATTTGCATTTGATGGTCTTAGTAGTATGGCGAATTATACCAGTTGGTGCACCAACGTAAGTGGCGTTTTGCATAGTGGAACCAACAGTTAATTTTAAATGCTTGGGCTTCGAAAAATTGTATTCCTGCCCGTTGGCCGAATTGCTTGGAGTAGGAACTCTAATTTATTGCAATTATTTTTCTATTATTGTTTTTAACTGTATTTAATGTTTTAGGTTTTTCTCTATTTTACAATTTTTAATGAAGATATTTTTCAGTTTTTATATATTTTGCCTTTCCGCGAAGTGAGGACTGAATTGATTGATTGAGAGATATACCTCTTATGAAGTTTTATAACTGCTAAAGTTTCAATGAAGTGCAGCAAAAAGTGGGCGTAATTTAATAGGCCGCACAAGGAAGGCATACAGTGTCCACATCAGATATTTTTAATAAATAAATTTATATATTTTGAATACATAAATAATAAAAATTTCTATTAGAATAAACTGCATTCTACAATATATTAATGCAATCACAGATTTACAAATATTGCCGCTTTTTTTAATGAATTATTACAGATGACTCTTCGTCCATAAAAGAACCAGCATAACCCATAACAAATTCTAAGTGTAGCAGACGTTATAATTGAGTACTGTCTAAAGGAGAGTTAAGATGTAGAGCCGTCGAAAACGTCTTTCTTAAGGAATATTTATGCTTCGAATTAGTGTGTTTTAAAACTGTCAGTAACGCTTAATGATCTCTCTGAATTAACAAACTTCATAATCAATCACATAATCAACATGCAGGATCTCACATCTTTGGATATACAGAGTCCGTCAGAAAAATGCATACACTCTGTCATCCTCTATCAGGATACTGCCATTAACAAATGTTCCAAAGTTTAAGCATCTTGTAGTATGGTTTTTCGCCTAACAGATATCGATATTGTCAACACGGTTAGTGAGAAAAGAAAATGGCAGGAGCACGCTTGACGTTCGAGCAGCGTAAGTACGTATTGAAGTGTTTTATATGTTTGCGAATGCCATCAAAGTGCAGCGTCAGTGGAGAGGGGTGTTTGGTACTCAACCATCAACCCGTCTAACAATCAAACGCATTGTTGACAAGTTTGAGGTGCATGGAAAGATTTGCGATGTTCACAAAAGAAGATCGGGGGAAGGACGTCTACAGCAACTCGTCCTGCCTCGTCGACTTTCGTGTTGAAAAAGTTTGAAACGTGACCACAGAAATGTGCTACGCAATGTGGAATGGGAGTGGAAGGGGAGTTAGCACTACGCAATGTGGAATGGGAGTTAGCACTACAAGTGTGCCACGAATTTTGAAAAGCACTAAGTGGAAATGTTACATTCCGCGATTACCGTATGTCATTAATGATGACGATCCCGATCGTCGAATGCAATGTTGTGAATGCTCTCAGCAAAATCCGCAGGTCCATGCTGATAACGCATTCAATCTACCAGTGGTTTCTGTCTGGTGTAGATTTGAATCTTAGTGTTTGGTAGGATCCTTCTTCTTTGATGGTGCTGTCACTGGAGAAGAGTAACTGCAGATGTTACTACATTAATTCTACCAGGTACGTTGCAAGCTTTATGCAGACGATGAGGTCTTCTACCAACAGTACCGGGCCCCACTCCGTTACCACCTAGAAGTACGAGTTTTCTTGGGTGACAATCTGTAATGTGCATTGGGTTGGATGAAGGGATCCCATTGAATTCCCCCTCGTTCACCAAATCTTATCCCCATGGTCTTCTCGTGGGAAACTGTGAAAAATGAAGTGCATCGCATCGAAGTAAGCCGCGCAGGCTCGAGAACCTTCGTTAAAACAAAGAAAGTCTATGTAAAGAAGGAAAGGTTCCATAGACGTAATGTAAACCTGTTTGCCATTACGCCGCTACAATGCGGAGGGCAAATTCACCAAGGGATTTGGCGACGGAGGAACCTGGCGCCGAGAATTTCCCCCTGCGCGATGTGTGCAGGAAATTGAGGAACACGTGTTAAGAAACGTTCTTTGACAAAACGTTTCTTTTTTAAAGTTTCGCGATAAATTGAATTCCTTTTTTTGCTTAAAATAACTAATCCATTAATTAATTTACTTGAGCGAAAAAATATTTTCTTTTCCTTTAAAGTTTAAAGAAATTTAAAACGATATTCGGTTTTAGAACTCTTGATAAACTGACCTTCGAACTTCGAGGCAGAAGCTTTGGTGCTTTGGCGACAGATATTTCGCGCAGCTGTTTCAATCTGCGTTGGGACGGAGCCACTTCTGTAGCGGAGAAGTTTTCCTTCTTAACAATACATATTCTTTGCCTAGAAGATTACAGATGCATGTGCAGTGGCCTCATTTACCGCTGGAGGTGCAGCGACCGCTCGTAGTTCTCTTAGGTGTTAGCTCGATTTCGTCCAAAATTTGAGTTTTGAGTGTTAAATATATTTATAGAACAGGAAATATCAAGTGATGCATGAACACCACAAAACGAACGCTTAACTTTCCTTTAACTAAATTTCTGTTTCGTAGTAGGTTAGCATAACGGTGATCTCTGACAGAGATAATTAAAAGAGAACATATATTCAGAATGTTAAGGTATAAAGCAATCTAGTGAATATATAATTGTAAACACAATTTAAATAGTATAATTCTTTGAAAATAATGTTACAAATTGCATTTCTATGTAAACTGCTTTTACATAAGTTGTGAAGCTACCAAATGCAAATATTTTTTGAAACTTAATGGTTTTCATTCTGCCTACAGTATAAATTTTTAAGTAAATGAGGATTAAATAAACTGCTATTATGTTACTTTAAAGGTTTCTATTTAATGATTAATTATGATAGACTTTTGCCACCGACCATGGGGTGTTATGCTGTATAACAGGACCACAGGAAATCAGAATGTATTCAGAGAATGGATTTAGGTCTCATCATACCAAATTATGATAGTCTATCAAATTAGTATTATATTCTGAACTTCCGCGTTTAAAAAAAGAAACTGACAGAAATTTGAAATAAATTAAATTTAAAAATGCTTTCAGTATGAAAAAAAAACCTGTTAATCGAATTTTGTGGTAATATAGTTCCAAAACATTTTTGGAAATAAAATAAAGCTTACCTTCAACTGTTCTCCATGATGCTGTGTATTTTAATATCGGGGAATTACCATCGAACGGCCTGTTCCATGTTAGTCTAACAGAACGACTTCCAACATCGTGGACTTCAAGGTTTTGAGGGGCATCAGGAACATCTTAGAACCATACAAAACACAATTAAAGTTGTATTGAGATTTGAGGAAATATAGAACATATAATTAAAATATAAATATGCCCTAAGATGACCTTCATGAATAATTTCTAAGAATTAATTCACACAAAAACATTAGCTGATTTAATTTATATTATCCTTAAGCAACTAAAAAAAATTTCTGTCAAATTCGATAATACATAAAAAGACACTATCATAAAGAAATTAACTAATCATCATTCTTACGTGGATTATTTAAAGTTTCGAAAATTATATAACACAGGATATTACAAAAAGATGAAAATTACATTATGTTATTCAATGAATGATTTTTTTAAATATTAAAATATTTATGATGTCATAAAATGGCTTTGAAATTTTAATTTAAAAGCATATTTTAAAGCTAGAGATATTAGGATCTACTATCTAGAGTCAAACTCCAAAAATTAAATTCCCATCTTGTATAATAGTTAGTAATAATATAAAGCAATTTTCGCAATTCTAAAAGTAAATATAAAAACGTGACGTTCAGATGTATAATATAATGAAATCCATTCTTTATTTCGAAGACTGAGGGAACCTGACATACAAAAAACATAATCTTCACAAATGCATTTTAAGAAAACAGTTATAAAGATTTTACTCGTAAACATATCAACACATTCAGAAAACGTTCTTGTGCATCAGTTATGAACCTTGGTCATTGAATTCAACAAAAAAAATTCAAAGTGTACAAAAATGGTTTTCCAAACGTAATTAATCTTAGAACAGTTTTATATTTTGAACAAAAATTTTACGACTACGTACACTGCGAAAAAAAAGGACACTTCTATTTAATGGGCCAATTGATAAAATTCAGATTGCATTTTTCATATCTCGAAAGCACGACTTAGGATATGAATTATATTTATATACAGCATTGTTCTAATATAGGTATTTTGACCCCAAATCGGACTTTTTCTGAAATGACATGCCAACGTTTTTCCATATTTCGATTCTACGACTCAAATTATGCCAAGCCATATTTTTTAAAAACCGCACGAGTAGTTTTTAAAAAATTAGCTCTCAAATTTTAGCTCCTCAATGTTAGTTGAATTTGGTACGTATTTATTAGTATCACATTTTTTATTAAACTTATTTGATTCTTCTTTTCATATTTCGAAATTTAGGTTCATTCCAAATAAAATTACCTCATTTTTTATGATCTATTTTTCAAATTTGTATTTTTAAATAATTTTTATAAATTTCTCGAAAACAAATTTGAATTATAACCTGTAAAATTTTTACTATCATCTTAAAGGAGGTGCATTTGTAAAGAAACCTGTAAAAAATTAGATTTTTTTATTCAAAATTTCCTAAGATATATGTGAATTTACATTTTGATTTTGCGTATTTATTATAAGCGATAATAACGAAAATGTGGTTTATGCATCCTGTTAAACTTATTTGAATGTATGAACGATGACCTTTTTTCCGCTCGTGGACAATAAATAAAGGAAAGAAAAATAGGTTGCTATAAATTAAGAATTTTGACAAGTGAATTATTTTTGTCGCAAACTGAAAAATGTGCTCCAATATAAAGTTAAAATTTCTCCATACATTTCTCACGAAAAATTAGAAAATTTAATATCTAGGCATAATTTGAATCGTAGAATCGAACAATGGAAAAAAATTGCTATGATATTTCAGAAATCCATTTTGTGTCGAAATACTTATGTTACGACAATGCTATATAAAAATCTAATATATATCCTAAGTCGTGCTTTCAAAACATGAAAACCGAAAGATCAATTCCGTCAATCGGCACAGTAGAAAGGGAGATATAGAACTGTTCCATTCAACCGAACCGACATCCATGAACAAGAACCAAACAAATAACAGCTGCTCAATGATTTCTGTTTAAAGTATAAATGTTTTGAAAAAAAATTCTGCGCGTTTTAAAACCTTATTAAGCGTTAATTTAAATGATCTCCAAATTAAATTTTTACAAATTAAGTTCAATTCGATATTCATCTCTTTACTTGAATTCTGAATCGTATGTTCAAAATACGTAACTTTCACATTTGGTGTTAAATTCCAAGAAAAAAATATATATATATACCTTTATTTGATACCCAAGTATGTAAATATTTGCAAATTTAAATTTTCAATCAAAACCTGAGACACTGAAAAGTATTTTACTGGGAAAGAGATATATTTTAAATGTACTGTAATTCCGTTGTCAATAAATAAGAAATAGCACTGCGCTGTTGACTTCCTGGGTTAGAGAGACTGATTGAAAATTCAGTAAAGTCTCGCGAAACTTGGCTTTGATGTATTAGCCAATATATCTCAGGGCAGGGGGACATAAAAGATACGACTTTCTTATCCAGGAAATTTCGAAATCTGTTTACCTTGGACAGTTAATTGAAAATTCATGGAATCTTCTCCAAAGTCGTTCATCGCTGCACAGGTGAAAGACGCTGAATCTTCCCTTTCAACCTTCTCGATAATCAATTTCGCTCCCTCACCCCCTCTCAGGTTCTCGGTGTGCTGGCTGTACCTGATAAAACAGAAAAGGGAAAAGTGAGTAGGGCGGGGGGATTTGTTTTTCGTTACATCATAGGGGGATAATGAGGTTTCAGTGGTATGTGGATTAAACGTGTCAAGAGTAAGTATTAAAAGCGCCATTGTATATGCCTCATTATGCGAGTAATTTCGTTTTTTGGAGATTAATTTCTCAAATAATGAGCGGCGTGAAGTAGCACTTAATGGAAGGAAATAAATTAACGCTTATATTCGATTACCATATGAGAAAATATTCATTTTTAAAGATAATAAATGTTTAATTAAGTTTACAGATTAAGGAAAGTGAATAGAATTACATTTTATTGAACTTAAAAGCATATATCTTAACATATATAACGTATTAAAACATATATAACTTTCTTTAAACATTTATTCTTTTGTTGAACTATATCAAAATATTAACTTATTTTAATTCACAAATGCATGTTTTTAATTTTAAAATTAATGATTGTACTTAATGTTTTGCAATTTAGATCTTTAAGATACTAATAACAAACAAGACAAATCAGGGATACGTTCGTTTTGCAAGACTTTCAAAGATTTCAAAGATTAAGCATTCGAAAATCGCTGCCTAGACGGTATAGTAATTAGGGGAGCCAACTGCAATACCAAAGGGCCCGGGTTCGAATCCTGGAGAAGACGTGGTTGTAACTGTCCTTCTCTTCATAGGAGGCAAATGTGGCCCACCTATTAGCTGCCTCCATAATAAAGTCACCACCTTAGTAGTGTCCAAGTCGAAATCGGCTAAAGGCTCGCCATTGGTAAAAAAGAAAAAAAATCGAAAATTAGTACTTTTAGACGAATTCTGTGGAATTTACGGCAGTTGTTGCCAGTGCGATTTAATATATACTCGTCAAAACAGGACAACCTTAAAATTTCACAGTTAAGAATGGGAGGTGTATGTTACAGGAAAGGACTTTTTAAATCCTCCACTGTTCAACATTGCTAGTAAAAACAAAATCACATTTTTTGTTTGTTAAATTTTTCAAAGTATATTATTCTTTGGCGGATTAGAATTCCCAGAGGCATTTATGATTCATTAAAAATCTCTGTTATGATAACGATCTCATTTCGAATCCATCTTAAGATTTAGCTTTTAAAGAAATCATTTTAAACCTGCTTTCATTTGCTGTTGTTAAATGTAGCTAGTGGCTTTATTTACCCTTCTTAATCTCAAATTTCCAAATTTTTTGTTTGTTGTTAGAGTGGAAGCAAATATTTTCTTTCATCATTTTCACTCATGCAACTGAAGAAGCAGATTCTATTTAACTCTTTGAAATCCAAACCCTTCGCTAACTTGTATCTTTAAAATACGGAACCGCCTGAAATACTTTTCCAATTTGGGCGTTACGTTGGGCGAGTGCCTGTAGCGCAGATAGGGCATCAGTATAAATTCTTCTGAAACATCGAACTATTAATTTTTTATTAATCCCATTCAAAGCTTCTGTCGTTGCGTATAGTTTGCTTGATAAACCAAATTCATTGGTTTAAGTTTTATCCTCACAATGTCTGTCTCCACTCCATGAAAATAAATTACCACAGCGCTACGCACTCCCCCATCAATTCCAGGACCATCTGTAAAAACGTCTATTTCGCCACCAGAAGGAAAATCAAGATTTTAAAATAAACCAAATTGTGCCATTGGGTGAAAAAAATCCTCATTCTCTTGTTAAAGGGTCTTACTCGTGAGTACTTTTGGTCCAGTTTTAGTATCTATAATAATTTTATTAGCGAATAGAAACTTTTTGTAGAATGATTTGTATAAAATCGGAGGGGCGGAACACCCGCAAGAACGCAGGCAACTTCAGTCGAAACGGTTCTGAAGGCTTTTGTAATAGCAAGCATCCAGCCTGCTGTACTAACTATATGAAACCGTGGACACTTCGATTTCAGTTCCCAGTTTTTAGTTCATAGCTGGCCTTGGAGTATTGAGAGAACTTCTCGAGCTTAGCTCTTTGGATGCACTTTGCATTACGTTATGTATGACATTATTAATAGTTTGAAGTGGTAACTACTTGTGCTGTGTCCTACTAAGGTTAGGTTAGGTTACTCAATTACGGCAAAGCACACGAGGGCTATCTGCCTAAGGGGAGGGATGCCTTCGTGGAGGACTTTCTAAGAGAAACTGGCTCGTATACACATTACACATGGGGAAAACCACGAAAACGCCCATGCAGCCAGCCCGTTCGCGGGATTCGAACCTCGGACCGAACTACCAGTGTTCAGCGTTTTTACCGCTTGGCCGTTGGTGGGCATGTCCTACTAAGAAGAGCCTGTTGAGTACTTGTGTGGAAAGTTCCAATACCGTTACACGTTTCTCTTGGGATATGTTATGAAATTTTATGAAGCTGACATCGATTCTGTACGCATTAAATCCATCAGGAAGCCATGCGTACTCAGTAATATAAATATTTATAATATAAATAGTTATAAAATTTAGGAAATTAAATTGTAGTAATTGAGCTTGAGAATTATTTTACATAATTGAATATTATTTTACATAATTGAATGTGAGAAGAAAGGCAGCTTTTATTTTCAAATCATAACTAATCAAATTCAGGAATTATTTGTAGAACTACCATGTTACTATAATTTTGCTTACCTTTGAGAGCTAAAACGGTACATTTTCAAGTATTAAAAATAAAAAGAACTGTTTCTCCCATATACTATATTAAATATATCAATATTTCTCAAAATCGTTTTCATTTACCGTGGCTTTGAGATCAGATCTAGCATTATTCCATTTTTTCTCCACGTAAATGTCATTGGCACATCACCATACGCATTGCAATTCATGTGCACCTTTTCTCCTTTCCTTGCACTTAGGATAGTAAACTTCGTTTCAAATTTTGGAGCACCTGTAAAGATATATCATATGTCATTTGCTTGGACTTTATGTTATATTAAAAATACATTGTGTATTTGTTTAATAAAAAGCAAATATATAACAAATAAAAGTATCAGAATCAGTTGTAAAATCATCATTTACCATAATTAGTAAATAATAATTACATTATATATTTCTTTAAAAAAGGCGTTATTGTGTTTTGTTAAAAAAAGAACGAAAGAAATTCTTAAATATTTTAAATTTTAAATCTCTTTATATTATCATTTTAAGTTCAAGCAATGTGTAGTATTTCTTCTGTATACAGCGAATTCAATAGAGTATTTAATAGTTTCTAAACGAATACTTGGTTAAAGTACTTGTTCAGATTTATTTCTATTAATGCTAACTTAAAAAATCAAATTAGTATTTGCGTTCTGTTAGATAACTATTCTGGTTAAAAGGAAATAATTGAAAACAAATTTCTTCCCACTGATGCAATTAAACGCCTGCTCAGAGAAACCCCTGTTAAGCAAAGTCATTAATATTTTAATGAAAGTGCAAATTGTCTGAACTAAATATATTTTTAAGTTATTGTTTATGTTTTAACTTATGTTGTTCATTTCCGCATGCGCAAAAATGTCGGAAACGTTTAAGCAAATAAAGATAAAGGACATTTAAATTAGCTATGGCAAAGCAAATTATGGAAGCTTCTAAAATGCTACTAATAGTTATAACAAAGTGCCAGAAGTTTTTAACTTAATCATTATGTTTCTTTTGTCTTCAAGTTTAAAATACATACGTTATATTTTCAAGCAGTGCTAAAATTGCTTACTCCACTTAGTCACGAAAATTTGAAAACTTTGTAAAATGCTTGTATGTACACTGTCCCCCAAAAATGTTACAGTTTTATATCTCCCGTTCCACTGGGCTGATTGACGAAATTCAAATTGCGTTTTCCATGTCTCAAAGGCGCGACTTAGGATATATATTAGATTTATATATAGTATTAATATTTTAATGAAAGTGCAAATTGTCTGAACTAAATATATTTTTAAGTTATTGTTTATGTTTTAACTTATGTTGTTCATTTCCGCATGCGCAAAAATGTCGGAAACGTTTAAGCAAATAAAGATAAAGGACATTTAAATTAGCTATGGCAAAGCAAATTATGGAAGCTTCTAAAATGCTACTAATAGTTATAACAAAGTGCCAGAAGTTTTTAACTTAATCATTATGTTTCTTTTGTCTTCAAGTTTAAAATACATACGTTATATTTTCAAGCAGTGCTAAAATTGCTTACTCCACTTAGTCACGAAAATTTGAAAACTTTGTAAAATGCTTGTATGTACACTGTCCCCCAAAAATGTTACAGTTTTATATCTCCCGTTCCACTGGGCTGATTGACGAAATTCAAATTGCGTTTTCCATGTCTCAAAGGCGCGACTTAGGATATATATTAGATTTATATATAGCTTTGTTCTAATATAGGTATTTTGACACAAAATCGGACTTTTTCTGAAATAACATAGCAATTTGTTTCCAGATTTTGATTCTGCCACTCGAATTATGACTAAAAATTAAATTTCGTAAAATTTGGTGCGAAATTTACGGAGAAATTCAAAAATTGCGAATTTGTTTCAGTTTGAGCCAAGAATAATTCACTTGGCGAACTTCTTAATATGTGGCAACCTATTTTTCTTTCCTTCCATTGTGCAGAGGAGGAAAAATAGTCACATCGTTCCTGCCTTTTTATGTTGCGTTGTTTAACTAACTTTTATTTTATTTTAAAACTTTACTATCATCTCTTTTTTTCCACTTCCTGCCAGAATTAACGGGCGAATATTTTTATGCAAATTGTACTTGCAAACGCTTAAGTATTTAAGTTGTGGCTTTTTGCCAAGAGTAGAAGAAGAAGGAGAGAGACCTTTCTTGCTACGAGTTTTCACGCCAACTTGCCATCAGTTACTATCCGCCCTTAAGGCCAAAGGTAATCCTCTTGAAAGTGAAAGACGTATTGTAGTTTTCCGCAGTTTGTGTACTACAGACGTAGTAATTTAAAACGCCAGTCTTAATGCAACTCATATGTGTAAAATATTAAAAGTTAGCTCTTATTTAAATTTTAGTTAGTTAGTAGTCTTATATTCTTTTACTTTCAGGCCACAAGTAATTGGTCTCTGTATCCGAAGTGCGGGAACGTCTGTAAAATCGATAAGCAAATAAAGGGTAACTTGAACCCTTCTTATATTTGTTGTATCTTCTACACACGCACGAACATAGCTTTTAGTAAGCTCCCTTTTCCTATTCAGGACTCCAGTTATGTTCGCAAAATCAACTAGAAAAAACAGTAGTCCTGATAGTGGATGAGAGGAAAAAAGTCATCATCATTCTACTTTCAAATAATTTTAAGAAAGTGCATAAACCACATTTTCATTAATATCGCTTTCAACAAATGTGCCAAATATCAAATCGCGCCAATATATAAATTCACGTTTATCTTCGGAAATTTTGAATCAAAAGCTCTAAAGTTTTGCAGGTATGCTGATAAATATATCTATTTTAAAACGATTGTAAAAATTGTATAGGTTATAAAACAAAATTGTTTTCGAAAAATTTATAAAAATTACTTAAAAATACAAATTTTAAAAATAAATCATAAAATATGGGCGAATTTTATTTGGAATGAACCTAAGTTTCGAACTGTGTAAGAAGGCGTCAACTACGTTTCATAAAAGATGACATATTAATAATTACATACCAAATTCAAGTAACATTGAGGAGCTAAGATTTTGAGAGCTAATTTTTTAAAAACTACTCACGCCATTTTTAGAAAACTTGGAAGTTTGGCATAATTTGAGTTGTAGAATCGAAACGTGGAAAAGAATTGGCATGCCATTTCAGAAAAAGTCCGATTTTGTGTCAAAATACCCATATCTGAACAATGCTATAAATAAATATAATACATTTCCTAAGTCGCGCTTTCGAGAGATGTAAAACGCAATTTGAATTTCGTCAATGGGCCCAGTAGAACGGGAAATATAGAACTCGTTTTTTTTTTAAGAGAACAAGAGCTAGATATAGAAATTTAAACTATGAAGCATGAAATGGTTCGACTTAGAAGCAGCAATACTTAGCATAATAACGAGTTATATTTAATTCGTCAGCTGTTTACTTTAATTAGAATTTTAACAGTTCCATCCACTAAAAATATTCTGCAAGATATTAAGCATTTAAAAAGTATCTTTTTTAACTACTACCCCAATTTTAATAATATTGAATATTTAAAAGCAAAGAATTCTTTAAGGAATTAATTTATTATAGCATAGCTTTAATGTCAAATTTTACTACAGAAAGTATAAATTTATGTTTTGTATGTATTGTATAATAATGTAATGTGTATTGTATAATAATAACCTCATAATAGATAAAACTTACTATGAACAGTGAGTCGGACTACAGTACTCAAACCAGCGCCCACGCCATTGTTTGCTTCGCAAAGATAAAAGCCTTCATCTGATAGTTCGACACTTCTGAAGTTCAAAGAACCATTAACAAGAATGTGAACGTGAGAACTACTAACGATAGTCTTGAAATCATCAGGTGGAGTATCTGAAAGAGAAAAAAATTCTCTGCGTAAAGGTCGAACATTTGATAAATGATTTTGTACCAGAAAGCGATAAAAGAGAGATGTTTTCATTGATATCTGGAAATTACCGTTTTATGATCACCTGATTGATGACAAAAGTTTTCAAATAACTTTTCAACTGAGTACAAAAAATGTTAAGCAAAATAAATGGAATGGGAGACTTTTAATATAATTCCACCTCAAAGTTATTACATCATTTTCAGCTTCTTTTGTCATTCAAAATTATCGTTTCTTAATAAAATAAACGAAGTGCTTTTAAGCTGAGAGAAAATAGCTCATTATTTTTGTTTGACTTTCCATGCCAAGGAATAAAATATCACTAAGTTTTAATAATATACCTGCTACATTTATTTCAACAAACATTTTTCTGAAGTTTATTCCTAGTCACACAATGAGATCTCCATTTTTTTCTACAAAAAGAGTTAAGAATGTTGATTCCATGTTTTTTTTAACTTACACTCTTGATTTCCTCATATACATCAATTATTTGACTCTTGAGCTTTAAAAGAATCTCGTTATTCTTCATGTTGTTCTCTCTTTTTGTCACGCTTTTTATTTCCTTTATTCTCCTTCGCGTCTACAACACTACTTTTTTCTCGATATCCAATCATATTTTTCATTCCGCCAACATCCCTAATCAAATGCTCCAATTTATATTCTTTAACCACTTCGAATTCCATAATCCTTAAATTGGTCTTATTTACCCAACCCATAATTTGATTCAATCCTATGTAGAATGCTTTTGTTAGATTTTTAGAGCTTCTTTTCTGCCTACTTACATCCAGAACTTTGTTCATTTCGTAAAAACTGCCAGCATATCTCCTTTACCATTTACAAGCGTGATTTCATTCTCAGCAAGAGATTCTCTTGCAGCTTGACTTTCAGACATACTGATACAATGGTTCCTGGACAATGATAAATTAACATCAAAACATAAGATGACTTCTAAAAAATCCAATTGAGATCAAATACAGTAATAGTTATTTAATAACACTAAAACAGGTAAAATTCTAATAAGATCCACACAAAATCTTAGAAGAGTTCTGGTGTTAAATCGAAGAATGGGCCAACGGTGAGAAAGACGATATATTGTGGTGCATCGAATTCCTTCGGCTGAAAGTTCAAAGTTCCACTGCAAAACACTATCCGTCTTGTTATGCCTAGTAATTATATGTGTGAAATGACCGGTAAAATTAAAACATTTACTTAGAAGTATGCGCATAAATGATCTGTAATGAAGAAAAAGTGCTAAAGCACTGCATAGAAAAATCAGCTGGATCCATCCAAAAGCCTTTAAATTAAAATCAAATCATTTACAAAATTGCTAAAACCGTAAATAAGGAATTAAATTAAAAACACAGTTTTTGTTTCAAATATTCGCTAGAAATTCCGATAAAACCACTCAATAATAAATGTATCTATATTATACCATAACATTGGACATCTACGAAGAAATCAGAAAATTTTAAGACATATGCACTTACAAAAATGCACGCACACACACACACACACACACACACACACACATGCAAATATATAAATTCACAGTCTTTCTTTTTAAAAACGTATCCCGCCTCAGCTGCTTTTAGATCGTGCATTTTGAGCTTGAGACCGCAGCTGCAACGTATTGTTACGAATTTTGCACATAGATAGATGAATTTAGTGCAATTATATATGAAATTGTTGAATTTCTTTTAATAATCTAACATAAAAATCTGACCAAATGATGCTTTGACAAAAAAATAAGATTATAGAGGCAAGTCTATTTTACATTGAGCAAATAACTATCTTGATAAACTTATGAGATATCGCCAAGCTGGTGATGTTTTTGGTTACTAATTTTCGTCGCCAAATTTGGCGAGAAGTCAATAAAGCCGCCTAACTTGGCGCTATTTTATATTGTCCTTGTATTACCGTAAGAGGTATTGTAGGTAAATAACTGTAAGTGATTCATCTACAACTATAACAGCATCTGGCCCTCATATAGCTTCCAGTAATTTCGAGAAGCAGTAAGTACTAGAAATAACTCGGCTGCCGTGTGGCTATATAACACCGGAAAGACTATGGAGTTTGGAATAGTCTGATGGTACTCTGTGATACTGTGAAGAGCTGAGCAATTATTTTTGTGGAAAGTTTCAGTACTGTGAAGTGTTTCTTTTGGTAAGATAAATTTTATCAAGGTATCATAAATTCTGGTTGCATTCCATCTATTACGAACCTATACGAACAAAACGTTATCTGCCCAAAGCATTACTGTTTAATTATTTGACTATATACTTTCCAGTTTTGATTTTCTATATTTTAAGAAATTCAATAAAGCATGTACAATTCTGAGAGGCATATCAATACGAAACGTCCAGACGCGATAAGATAGCTTCCCCGCAAAGCAGGTTTAGGGTTGCCAAGAAATGACAAAGGAGGGCAGGGTTACCTCATTTGGCGATAAATCGTCCATTTGGTGACATTTGGCGACAAAATTTGTAATATGCCACAGACGGATGGAGAACCTTCTGGAAATAATTCTTATTGGTTAAGTCCAGAATGTTCCAGAACACAAGCCAAAAGCTACATAAACACTGCTGGTACGTGGAGAATCGAATCTGTGCAGTGTCCATCGAGTTGATCGAACAGTCAGTGAGCGAGTATCTCGTAGTCTTGTGCCAAGTTGGTCGTCGAGTACATCGAGAGTCTCTTAGAGTATCGCGAGTTAGTGCATCGTAGAGTTTAATCTTAGAGTGTGTTGAGCTCCGAGAACGACCGTAGTAAGATTTGTAGCGTGGAGAGTCTCGGGAGTACGTAAAGTTCCGACCGACTCGAGTCGGGAGCTGGATTCTGGTGTTTTGCCGTGAAGCTGTCTCCACCCTTACAGCTTGATAACCTGAAGGCTGTATCGCTGATTGTTTCAGCGTGTTTATAGTTATTCTTCGACGAATAGTTGTCGACGACAAAAAATACAGTTATTCTTCGACGATTGTAAGCGTGATTTTGGGGCTGTCCTGAGTAATACTGGCTATTAAATTGTGTTTTGATACTTCATCAAGTGTCGTCGTTATTCATTCCAAATCCGCGAATCCTTAACGTGCGTAAGAAGAAAAACGTAACAATATATATGTATTACTGTATTGTACACACGGATACATTATGTGTGTACAATTTAAACACACATAATGTATCAGTTTGTTTCCGTTTAAAATGTACTGCTTTTGGTGCTTGTTTTTCTCTATGTTGTATTTTCTTTATATATCACCAGAATGCAAATTAAAATTTCAAGTGAATATTTAAAGGAGACATAATTAAGGCTGCTGTCGCTATTTAAGCAATGTCTGACCATAGAATTCTGAAACAAACTTTAATTAAAGTGGGAATAATAGCGCTTATCTTCGTAATGCATCCGCTTTAAAGTATTTTAACAGTTTACTCTCACCCTTTGTGCAAGAGAATATTCCCTTTGTTGCTGTTTCATTCATTGTTGCCAGTAAAAGATTAATTACTTAATGTTAAAAATGGAAAGCTTTGTGTTACTTGTTTTGTTGACTGCTGTAGATTATAATAGAGGCGAATATCATTTGCTGAGTTAATTATCCGGAAATAAATTTTGCATTAAAGATGCACTGCATACCCATGTCTTTTCGTAAATACAAATCAGTCTTATTTATGCCATAGTATAAATAGTACAATTCAATTACGAACATGCTATCGTACTGGGATAGACTTGAAGTTATAATAATTTAGTATTTCTGTCTTAGCTATGAAAAATCCTCTGAAATGATTCAGATTTTACGTTTTTTTAACGATTTGTGTGTTACCTTTATTTATTAAATATCATGTTCTTCTTACTCAAACCATAAAATTCAATTCAACAGCAATATCGCAAAATAATTTTAAAATGATCATATCTTTAGAATTTCCGATACACAGTCTCGCGCGCTGGAGATATATTTTTTTTCGTGCAGTGTTGCCAGTCATGACTTTGAAATTGTTGAGTCTGTTAATCAAAAATTCTTTAATATCTGACAAAATATGAAAGAGACAATAAAAAAAATTCTAAATTCCAAATTCTTGCTTCCAGATGCCCATATTCAGTGGAAGATTACATTATTCAAAATTTGATGGCTCTAGGTACCGTTGTTTTATCACAATGCGAGAAAGATATACATATTTATGCAGATTCTTCATTATTTAATTTCTTTAGATATAATATAGGGTTTTAACATTTGGTGGCAACAGTTTGAAAAGTGAACCAACCCAAAAAGTGAATAGACGTAAAATGCCAAAACGAAATTAATCTGGGCTATCACCCTTTGCGCTATAAATCAAAATAAACTTTTATTACCGGCAAAAAAACTTATAAAAATATACATAAACTTTTATAAAAACATATTATCAATGAAGACATATACAAGTTGAATAACACGAAATTATTTCTGCTGATGCCAAATTGTGTACAAATTTAAGAAATAAGTAAACTATTGCTAGTATCAAACTGTGTACAAAGTATAGAAATTTCTTAACTGCATCTTTTCTGTTCGAAATGTGTAAGTATTTAATAAGTCGTGTCCGTGTCATTTTGTCTGGTGCAAGCGCTTACCATTCTCTTTCCCATACCATTAAATAAAGGCCAATCAATCAGTGCTGTCAAATCGATCTTATGGGATAAACACTTACTTCTTACAGCGCATATTTTAGCTTCATAAAGCTCCAAGGAGAATACAAGGACGTTGCGACTCGATGAGGAAAACGTCCCAAATATATTCGATAGGATTGCAGTCAGACTAAAGTATTGATTTCCTTTCGAACAATATTCTGAATTTGAAGGTGTGCTGCAATATTGAAGACTGATGAGACTGAGCGCTATTACCCATGGACAAAAACATTTTACCAGCCTTAAGTTCGAACGCAAAGCTTAATTATGAACCTTTGCATTTTTGTAGGTAAGATTTCAATGCGAATAAGTTCTCATGATTCCTCCCTACACAAGTAAAACTCTAAAACAGAAATAATATCTTTCACATTCTAGGAATCGTTAGTTTATTTTCGAAGCAGGAGAGATGAAAAAATTGCAATGTCCTGGTCGGGACTTGAATCACGGGCATGTCGAATACGCACCGAGGGTGCTGACAACCAAAGAATATGTATTGTTAAGAAGGAAAACTTCGCAACAACACAAGTGGCTCCCTTCGAACGAAAAGGGAAACAGCTGCGAATGCGTGAAATATATATCGCCAAAAAGCGCCAAAGCTCGAAGCTGATGTCGAAGTTCGAATAGGTTCTACGGTCACGTTTATCAAGAGTTTAAAGCTGTGTCACTCCATTTTTCCACCTTCATATTGATGGATATAAATAAAATCAGACATCAAACTGCGATATGTATAATGCAAGTTTAACAGCCAGTGAAAGTGAAACTTCACCAAATATTTCATCATTTACCAGGCCAAAAAGAGCGATCATCTTAACCCGTGTTCCTCAATTTCCTATACACGTGGCAATGGAGAAAAATATCGGCCAGGTCCGGTACATTACAGAGATGAAATTCTCGGCAACAGGTTCCATCGCCAAATCCCTTGTTCAGGAAAAAACGCCGTTAAACAGTTTTATTATTAACAGTATTTTTAACAGTTAAACAGTTTTATTATTAACAGTTTTATTATTAAACAGTTTACTCAAAGCTCTTATTTCGATTTTCAACCCCTTTGGCTTTTTAGGAACTCCTTTTCAACTTTTGGATAAATTTTGGTTTGCATCCAGAACGGGCCTTAGAAATATTTTCCCTCTTTTCACCAACTGCGAAAATTTATTTGGAAACCAACCTATTTGTATCCTAACCCAGAGGACAAATTTCTCTTGCGTTCCCCAGTCTTTCATCTGAAATTAACAAAGACGATATCCTAAAGAATAAAAGCATTCTTTCAAATCAGCAGCTTTTGTGATTACACTAAGAGATAGACCTTAAGTGCATTTCTATTTCCGGTATTTCTAAGTGATCTCTGCCTTTGTTGATCTTATCACACAAAGGGGAGAAGGCGTGACCTCCGAATGACAAATTAGTTATCAGTCACCTATTTTCATTTTCGCTGCATTCTAGGATTTTGGAATTCTAGGATTTAGGAAATTGAGCAATGGGTGTCTTTCGGGCTAACATCTCACATTTAACCTATACAATTGTGTATAGTTTTGACCCCAGAAGAAAATTTTGAAATCGATGAGTCAAAGAACGTCTATGTAAAGAAGGAAAGGCTCCATAGACGTAATGTAAACCCGTTTATCTTCTACGCCGCTAGAAAGAAAAGGGGACATTCGCCAAGGAATTTGGCGACGGAATCGGTTGGCAAGAATTCCCCCTCTGTGATGCACCGGACCTAGCTGAGATTTTCCTCCACCACCACGTGTATAGGAAATTGAGGAATGCGGGTTAAGATGAATCGTTCTTTGACTTGGGAAATGATGAAATATTAGGTGAAGTTTCACTTTCATTGGCTGTTGAACTTGCATCATACATATCGCAGTTTGATGTCTGATTTTATATCCATCAATATGAAGGAAAAAAAATGGACTCACACAGCTTTAAACTCTTGGTAAACGTGACCGTCGAACCTATTCGAAATTCGACATCAGCTTCGAGCTTTGGTGTTTTTTGGCGACAGATAATTCACGCATGCGCAGCTGTTTCCCTTTTCGTTCGAAGGGAGCCACTTCTGCTGCTGCGAAGTTTTCCTTCTTAGGCTCCTATCACACGGCCGTTTGTTTCGGAAGGACAACTGTTTGGAACAATTTTCTGCTTTGTCACATGATATACAACAGGCAATCACCATAGATCGCTTTGGGGTTAACATATAAAGGGGAAACTGGTTCTACGCGAGGGCTACCAAAATTAGCTATTTTTAGCGTGATGAAGGATTCGAAGCTGATAGCTGATTGGTTGAAAACGAACAACCCGCAATTTTTTCCGAATAGAAGGAAAAAATCGCGCGTCTTTCCTTCAATAGTAAACCAGGCAGAAAAGTTGTCCGAAACAGTTGTTCGTGTCAAACAAACGCCGTGTGATATGGGTCTTAACAATACATATTCTTTGGATGAATCTTTCTCTTGGGAAAGGGTGAAGAGCTGAAATTCAATTTTTAGCTAAAAAGCAACGAATGAAACTCGAGTGGAATAAACAAAGAATAAAAAGAAGCTAATATACTTGTATTCAGTCCTAGCGCAGGATCAGTAAACTCTCCATCCGTTTATAAAGATAATATTGAATCCTAAACAACTTATAAATTAATCATAAAAAATTAATACATCATACACTCTTATAATATAAAGAAATTCCTCATCTCACAGTGTAGAAAAGGAGAAGATTGGCGCTGCCATCTACTGGCGTGGCACCCTCTAGTGTATACCGGTTTTAAAATCGTATAAATAATCTTCTGTTAATTACCACTTCCGTCTGAAATGAAGTAAATATATAAAATTCAGCATGTGCACGTCATATATTTGCAGTTGAGTTTGAATTTTTTCTTCCCCTCCAATAGAAGTTATGAATCTTCAAACGTGATACCTTGGAACGAGGTATATTAATTTCATAACTGCAAAATATTGAGCATTTATAGGGTGGTGCTGCAATTTAGAATCGAAAGGAAACACTAGAAACTAACGATTATAGTTTTCGGTGTAGAAAAATTAGCATTTTTAAGGAGGTTAAAATAATGGGCGAACAACCGGTATATTTTATATACAGGTGCCCTTTAAAGAGTTTCAAAGGACGACTGGGGATTAGGGAATCCAATAGATAAATATTGGTGGTGGAGAAACGTCATTCATCATCTTTTTTAATTCGGGCGGCACTGAAGAGACATTAGGTATTTTTTTGGAAGCAGGAGAGATGGAAAACGAGCAATACAGTCATCGGGACTGGAACCACGGACCTCTCGAATACGACCCAAGTGTGCTGACGATTACACCACGAAGGCATGTAAAGAAGGCAGGAGAAATACCTTATATACCTCCTTTTAAAGGACGACTGGGGATTAGGGGATCCAATCGACAAATCTTGCTAGTGGAGAACCATCATCCACCACCTTTTTTTGCGTTCGTGCCCCCTTGTAGAGGCATTAGGTTACTTAGAGGCAGGAGAGATAAAAATGAGCAATGCCCTCGCCGAGACTCGAGCCACGGTTCGCTTGAATACCCTCCAAGCGTGCTGACCACTACACCGCGAACGCAAGCTAAGAAGGCGGGAGAAATACCTATAATATACGTGGCGGAAAATTGAGTATTCCATGCTCTATATAGATGAAATTACGTTGTAGAGTCATTAGGTTATTTGGAAGCAGGAATCACGTGAAAAAAGGGGAGTGCCCTCGCCGGGACTCGAACCTCGGAGCTCTCGAAATAATGTCAAGGATCTTTATTTAAACGGAACCGTTATTCACTGATGAATGATAATCGGAGTAATTATCTTTCCATTAGTGATAATAATGCTATCTCAGACTTCTTTCACTGGATGATAAAGAGCCAGATAGCACATCAGAGGCATTGAACACTGGTAGTTCGGTTGGGATTCGAATCCTGGCAAACAAAATGGCTACATGGGTGTTTCAGTGTTTTTCCTCATGTCTAACGTTGTAATGATTTTAAGTTTTACTAACGTTTATTTTATTTTAAACCTTTACTATGTTCCCTTATTTTCCGTTTCCGGCCAGAATAAGCGAGAATAGATTTAGTCTATGCAAACGAGGTTGCAAACTTTAGAAGTATTTAAGACATGGCTTTTAGCAAGTAAAGGTAGTGAACAAGAGATTTCTCGCGGCCTTTACCACGCGTGTGATTTTGCGAACTTAGTTCTGGCTGATATTTGGTTAAGGAGTACCGTATTCTTTGCATTCTGCTCACTACATACGTAGTATTAAAGGGCTAATCTTCGCGTTACTATTCTGTGTAAAGTATCTTAGTTATTATTTAGCTAAGTTAGTGTATGTTCTTATTTTCTACGTTTTAGACCAAAAGTATTGGTCTTTGTATCCCGAAATGCGGGAGCACTGTGAGCTGTGAGAAGGGTTTAATTAAAAAATTGGAAAATGTAGAAAAACATAAAATACCAATTACAATTAAAACAATTTAAAGAAATCTTTTTACAATTAAAATTACAGTTTCTACGCAAGAACAAGCAATTCGGCTAGCAGGAAAAAGGCAGATTTTTCGGTGCACAAAACTTAAAGTTTATTTTTGGTGTCATTCGGCAAAAAGACACTGAAAACGCAGACACTGGCTTTAATTTGTTGTGGATGCTTTGCTCAGTCAATATATGGAATAATTTAATAATTTAAATAATAATTCCAGAATGGATTAAGCGTGATTTAATTCGCAATAATAAAACAAGACGTTACTTTGCTGTTGCGAAGTTTCCTCCACATTGGCAAAAAATCCACTATTATGCTACGATTCAAATGTAAACAAATATGACTGCTATCTCTAAAAAATGGCTTAGCTGCACTTAAACAACTCTTAAATTGTTGATAATTCTACAACTATAACATGCAGTTAACTAAAAGCATAAAATCCTTAACAGAAATATAAGAACAACATAATTCAAATAACCACCCCATGCTAAGTCATGCCACCCTGTTAAGCAAAAAATGGCTTCTTTTTACTATTATGCATTTCGAGCGCTCAACGTTTGTTCCACAGAATCCTTGCTTACCAATGAACTTAATTATTTAAAAGCAGTTGCTATTGACCGAGGATTTTCTCCTGTGATCATTAGCTGTTAAAAAGTTTTCAGATTCCTATCATAGAAGACATTCCACTGTTAGAAATAATATTAATGAGTTTGTCGGGTTTCCATTTTATCCTTCTCTTAGTTATAAGGTTGCATGGATTCTCCACAAATTCATTTTTCAGATCAGTTTCTCCCCTATCAATAAAATTCGCGGTTCGACTCTAAAAGATTCTGTTTCTGACTTTAATTCTTGGGGAATTTATAGTATATCGTGTCAGTGTGGCTTGAGATATATTGGCCAAACAAAAAGAGCGTTAAAGTTTCGTATCAAGGAACATGAATCTTATGTCCGAAAGGGCGAAATTAACAAGTCTTCAATAGCGTATTATAGTTGGAAATTTAATCATAATTTTGACTTAGGATCTGCAAAAATTATCCAAAAAGCTTCTTCCGTTGGTGAATTGGATTTTCTTGAGGCTTTTCATATTCACAAAGATTTAGCAAGTTTAGTGAACGATTTTAAGTCTTCCTAAGGCTTTCAAAATTCTATTAACATAATTCTTGATGATTATTTTTGGCGATAGATGGCGTTGCCTCCTCGCGTGTGGTTCTACCCGAGAGTATGAAAAGCCGTTACTGGGGTTTCTTTCCCTTTCTAGATATTTTGTTCTCCTGATGAGGAGGGACATGTAGCTGCCCTCGAAATCGATTGAGTGTTTTTAGGAAATGTACGCCAAATTCAAGGTTGTTTCAGCGAATTTGATTGTCACATTGGCGTGTTTCTCTTCTATTGTAATGGTGAAGATGTTCGATAGCTGCTGCTTAGAATATGACTGACGTATTGAATAACGCAAATCAGTTTATTGTTTGAAGAAAAGCATAACTGAAACATGCCCATTATGACCTGAAAAGAAATCTGACGTGTAGACCGCATGACTTAATTATACAGCCTACTAAATTTTATACATTTTTTGCTGAATTTTATTTAACTTTTTTCCTCTTATTATTTTAACTTAATTAACCGATCCCTCAAGGTAATTTGAAAAAGACATCAAAAATTGCAAATTTTGAAATTAAATATCTCAGTCAATTGTTTGTCCTTAGGGACTCAAGCTTCTTCTAATTTTGGTTTTTTCATAAAGTGTGCAAAAACTTTAATAAACGTCAAGTCTTTTATGCCCGACAAGTGGATGGCTGTATATTTCTTTATCATATTTTCACTCTGACAGGCTTTGACTATAGTTGGCGTTGTCTATTTTGAAGGCAAGGGAACATCGTGTGGAAGAATAAGGCTGTGGACCTGTGAATAACTGTTGAGTAATGTTATGAACGGACGACCGATGTGAAGTAGCGAAAAGTGTCTTCCATAGCAGTGGCGGCTCGTAATAAGTACTGTGGAACTGCAGCACCCCCTATTTCCACTTATTATTATTATTAATATTTAATATAATGTGCCTCTTTTTCTTTAGTTCTTTCTTTATAGTTCTACAATATATAATCCTCAAACTTAATGTCAGTAGTCATCTTCCATTTTACGAAAAAAGTACGAAAGTCTTCGTATCGAACTGCGAGCTATTTCTCGCGGCGTGGTGTTTGGTGTTCTGCGCATGCGCACACAGAAAGTAGCACCCTAGCCAGGGAGAGAGAAGAGCACTGTCGCTCTTGCAGTGTCGAAATTCTGGAAACATGATTTCTTTTTACGCTTTGCGTGTGGTATTTGGCTGTTTTGCCCATGCGCACTTGAGAAGCAGCGCAAGAGGCCGAGAGGAAGAAGAGCACTGTCGTTATTGCAGTGCCGAATCTGGAGTGCCGTTAGAGGTGGTTCTTTTTTTTACTCCGGGGGTGCTGTGTTTAAAATACTACACCGTATTCTTCTTGGTTAGATTTTTTTTCAGCTATTCTGTTTGATTCATTTTCTTCGGTTCTTTTATTTTACAGAAAACTTTAACCATGTCCTTACATCCTCAAGTAATGAATTCTGTGACTGTAAGTGCATTATAAACCTCTGCAGCAGCAAAACTGCTTTACTGAAATTCAGTCAACATCAAATGCAGATCAAAATATTGCAGAGGCAACAGGAATTTTAAAATATCTAAATGATGATAATTTCAAGTTTTGGTTAGAGCCTTTTTATCAGATAATGCCTCATGTTGCAATAATATATGACCAAATGCAATTCATAGAAATTAGTGTGTTTAAAGTTAATCAATGTACAACAAATTTCAAAACTGCTAATTTAGAATTAAGGAACTTAAAGTACTGTGAGAATTCTTCAAAGACACTGATGGCTGAAGCTAAGGAAATATGTGACTTTATATGTATTGATATGATAGACGAATATTCTTCCACTAAACCCTTAGCAGCTGTTAAATTGTTCAACAAGAAATGCTTCCCTAGTTTTAGGAATGAACATCCTGCAGAAGAAATAGTACTGACCACTGAAGCATATCCGATGATTGACAAAGAAAAGCTTGAAACTGAACTAAAAGTATACTGTTGTAGGACTGATATTCATGAATACTGCAAATTAATTGAGCTACTTAAATTTATCTTGGAAAATAATCTAGATGATGTTGTTAGTGAAATTATGAAACTGATAAAAATTATGTTAACAGTTCCCATGACTACATCAGAAGCAGAACGCTGCTTTTCAACATTGAAAAAAATTAAAACTTTTCTAAGAAGCACTATGAATTCGGAAAGAATAAATGCGCTTGCAGTTCTTTCAATTGAGAAACATTTCCTCAGTTGTCATCCAAAGACCAAGCAGAAAATTATTGATATTTTCGCGCAAATTAAAACAAGAAGAATGGATTTCATTTTTAAATGAATAGATAAAGATTTGACTGTAACAATTTAGGTTAATTTTTTTTTATATATATTTCTAATTTTTTTGTATTTATGTCATATATATGTTTCTTTATAAAAATTTTGTATTTATGTTATATGTATGTAAGCTATAACAAAATACGATATGTCTTTTTTTTTCGCAGTGCACATGTTTTAATTCTGTTATAATTCCTGTTTGTATAAACCAACTGTCATGAAGGAATTTATAGCGGTGGAAACTTTTTAAATTTATTTGTATTTTTTTCGTTTTTTGTTTCTTAAAGTACGCCATAAATGACACCACTTAAAGGCATTTTAGAAATCCAAGGAAATGTAACAAGAACATTAAAGATTATTCCAACATTTTACAATCACAAAGGCATTCAGAAATTCTATGAAAGGCGCGGGAAAAGAAATTTAGAAGAAATATATATAAAAGCTAAATAGCAATGAAACCGTTTTCATTCAAGTTTGACCTTTTATGAATTCAGAACGCTAAACTTTTGTTCTTTAATATTCATAAATAGCAATAAGTACAATAAACATAGAGTTTTGTGTAGAGTATAATTACTCGTGCAATTTTTATTTTGTACGCTATATATGTTATCAAACAACAATTTCTTTCCTCAGTTCGAAAATTTCCTAAAGAAGTTTCCAAATTTCGGTATCTGCTTCAAATATTATATACGGTGAGAAATTTTAGACTTTTGGAATTTGAAATAATTCCAAAAATATTTATTAAAATTGCATTTAATTCTTTACTTCGTAATACTAGGATTAAAATATTAACAACTCATCTCGAAAATGTTTAAGAAGAATTATTTACGATCAAACGTATATTTATTCGCTTTAACTGCATTATTCCTATTTTTGAGATAAACTAAATTTCTGTAAAGATATTGCCTAATTTTTATAAACTATAGACTTCAATTTAATGATAAAGATTGTTTTGCAGTTGAAATTTCATTTTCTCTCAACCTTTCAGAGAATGTCTCGAAATATTTAAATATTTCTATGAACAATCAAGGCTAAATTAATTCTCTAAATTGATTTTCGAAATAGTCTCTGATTATTTTTGAGGAAAAATTCTGAGAAGTCCAATGTTTATACTGTCTAGAACAAATATTCCTTTGCAGATGAGAGACTTCAAATTTTTCAATTTTGACAAATATTACCCTTTTCCGGTCTTAATCCTCAGAAATGAGCAATTTTTTTTTCAGTTTGTTTACACTTATTATAAAATATAATTACACTTATTGTAAAATATATAATACATTTACACTCATTATAAAATATAATAATGTTCACCTTTTTATATTATAAAATATAAAAAGATGAACATATCTGCGTATTTTAAACTGCAAACAGTTCAATATAAGCTATGAATTGACCAATTGCAATTTGCGCATATTTATTTAACAATATTAATAAAATAAAAAATTCTTCAATGTTATTCTACCTGCTATTTTTGTGAAATCATTTTAACAACAATTGTATCTGCTATCTCATTCTTACTTCCATGTACGAAGTAAAGGAAGTATTGTAATCGCGAAAAATTTTGGATATCATACTTTAACGAAAATATCCATTTCATTCCAAGCCATTTCAACGATGTTTTTGTGGGACATCTGTACGCACCGACAGAATAAAAGACTCTTTTGTCAAAAATGGATTGCAAACTGGATTCAGAAGAAATTTTTTTTCTTGATGTCTGTACGTATTTACGTAGGTATGTGTCTATCTCGCATAATTCAAGAAAGAGTAGCCGCAGAGCGGGAACTGGTATAACATGTAGTTATGCACCTCCCTTTTTCTTTGCAATCGGCTGCAAGAATCGTTTATATATACATGTATATATTCCCACTCTGCTACATGGCTCGATGAGCATACGTTTTTTATTCATATATTTTGGTAAATTGTGTATTTTTTTGCTTTAAAGCAATTGAATTATGTGTTCTTTTTTTTGTTTCGGTTAAGGTTTTTATGCCTTTAGTTAATCTGTATGAAATTGTTGTGGAATTACCTAGAATTTTAAATTTTAAGTGAGAAGTTAAGCTTAACGAACCGCCATTTGTTTACATTTGAAACTCTGTAGACTAGTGAAGTAAGTCATTTTTTGCACCTTCAATGTCTTTTTGCCGAGCAGGACTAAAAGTAAACTATCAGTTCTGTGCACCGAAAAATCTACCTTCTTGCCCGCTGGCCGAATTGCTTGTTTTTGCTTAGAAACTAATTTTAATTGTAAAAATTTTTTATTTTTTTAAACGTTTTTTAACTATATGTGGTGTTTTGTGTTTTTCTCTATTTTACATTTTTTAATGAAAATGTTTTGAGTTTTTATGTATTTTTGCCTTGCTGCGAAACGAAAACTTAATTAATTCAATGAGAAATACATTTCTAAAGAAATTCGTGCAAATAAATTTAAATGTAATGCAGCAAAGGATGTGTAAAATTTAATTGGCTATACAAGTTATGTGGTGTCCACATCAGATTTTTTTATAATCAGTTATAAGGTATTTCTCCGGCCTTCTTGGCATGCCTTCGTGGTGTAGTGGTCAACACGGTCGGCGCGTGTCCAAGGTTTGAGACCCGCGAGGGCATTGCTCATTTTCATGACTCCTGCTTCCAAATAAATCGTAGTGTCTCAATACAGTAATTAATGTACTTTCATAGTGGGTTACATGTTTCTTATACTAAACTATTTAAGAAATTTAACAATGCTTTGTGCTAAAATAATTTGCTATAAATCTTTTTACAACATCAAATTTCACCATTTTCACATAACTCCAATGCGAGGATTAATACCCTAATCAGAACGAGAGCTAATGCTATCTTTACTCTATTAGAGGCATCTACAAGTATGTTAACAATATTGAAACTGTTTAATACTGTTTGAATGTCATTCATTACAAATGCCATAATAATTTTTTTGTTCAAAAACATAGAGAATATGCGAATTTTGCTGAAGTATATAAGACAACAAACTATTCGTATCTACAAACTATTCGTAAGAAGTACCTATATAACATAACACTACAAATACATAGTTTTATCATCGATAATATCTGTAGTAGCGTATATGTCATAAATAATTTATGAACATTTGAAGGCTGAAATGGACCATTCACGTTGTGAAATTGATGTGGTAGTAAAATGTAATATGAATTTTGATAAGTTATAAGGTATTTCTCCCGCCTTCTTCGCATGCCTTCGTGGTGGAGTGGTCAGCACGCTCGATGCGTAACCGAGAGGTCCGTGGTTCGATTCCCGGCGAAAGCGTTGCACATTTTTCATGTGTCCTGCTTCGAAGTAACCTAATGTCGCTACACTGGCGCCCGAACTAAAAAGATGGTGGATGATGATTCTCCACCACCAGGATTTGGCGATTGGGTCTCGAGAAAGCCCAGTCGCCCTTTAAAACGGCGAGTATATAAGGTATTTCTCCTGCCTTCTTCGCATGCTTTCGTGGTATAGTGGTCAGCATGCTCGACGCGTAAGTGAGAGGTCCATGGTTCGATTCCCAGCGAAGGCTTTGCTCATTTTTCATGTCTTCTGCTTCGAAGTAACCTAATGTCTCTACAAAGTAATAAATAATTTTTCCTGCTAATTATTTTTTGCAGTTAATATAAGTTTTTGTAATGAAGTAATAATCAGTTTTTGCAGTTAATTCGCATGTAAATAAATTTGATTGTTTAACATTTTGAAATTGTCAATTGAATTTCCTATTATAAGACTACTAAATAAATATTTTATGTTTCCAAACTGGTAACTGATATTTTCCATTTGCTGTGGGCGTGTTAATAATAATAACACCAAAATACAACTCTCTATGTATAGCTAATATGACAAATGTTGGGAGAGGAGACATAAAAACTTGAACAATGAACAAAATTGGGACAAGAATGAAATTTGATTAAAATTTTTATCATTTATTCATTGTGCATTAGGAAAAAAATCGATACTTTTTTTTTATTTATTTATATCCTCGACTATGTTTTAATAAGACACTTAATCCTCCTTCCGTTCTGAATGATTTTGAAGAGCATTGGTGGTTTTTATACGCATAGATGTCCCTGAGGGCAGGCTGGTAGCATGGGAGGCATTGTGGTTTCCGTCATGTGTTCGTTCTTAAAGTGGATACGAAAAAACTCATTATTGAATTTTTTACGAAGCATCCTGCCCTCAAGCAAATATCCCTCATACGCTTTGTCGTCATTTTAGTAATTTTATCCAATCTATTCTAGATGATAATGATGAAGATTTCATTCATGAAGTAAATTGCTGCGAAATGCCCAGCTGCGATAAGATAGCTTCACAGCAACTAGGTTTGCCAGAAAGTGGCAACGAAAGGCAGGGTTGCCAGATGTGGTGAGCGAAATTGCCCATTTGGCAACAAAATTGACGATATGGCACAGACGGATCGAGAACATACTAGAACGCATTCTTAGCGGATTTTTTCGGGAATGTTCTCAAAGATGGGTTAAAAGCTATATATACCTTGCCTGTACGCGGAATAGTAACAGTATCTTGAATTTAGTAGTAGTGTGGGAGTTGAGTTCAGAGATTAACTTGAGAGCGATCGACTGAGTCGGGAGGTTTACTATAGTGCTTTGCACTGAAGCTGTCTTCAATAGCCTGAAGTTATAGCCTGAAGGCTGTGGTGCTGATTGTTTCAGTGTGTTTGTCGCACTGTTTCGACGACTGTAAACGTGTCTTTAGAATTGTCCTGTGTAATACTGTCGAATAAATTGCGTTTTGATTCTTCGTCAAGTGTTATCATCAATTTCTCCCAAATCCACGAACCAGTAGAATGCAACAATATTGTTAAAACTAATCTCATACTATATTTTAACTTTTAAACCAAAATTAACAAGGAATTCTTCAAAATTAACTATAACGTCTAATAGTATTATGTAACTCATTACTATAAGATTGGTTTAATATTTGGTAATATTCTTATCCTCTATTTGAACTGAGTAGCATCGTAAGGACAAATCAGTAAATCTCCCTGTTTTCCTAGCTCAGGTTTTATGGAATAATAACTCGACTAGTGTTTCTTTTATATCATTGCATTATAGTCATTTCTAAATAAATTCACGGTCGTTAGACTGAATACATATAGCATTATTTTTGGTAATTTTTGACGGAAATCCAAGTAAAAGTTAATGCAGTATAAAGTAGCAAATATATGATATCATAATGTTTTGGTATAATAAATATATGATATTAGAATATGTTTGCTCTGCAATATATCATATATTATAGAGCAAACTATATGATAAGAATGTGACTGAAAATGTCTTAATGAAACAAAATAGTGCAATCATTATGATCTGACTTATCAATCCATTTTAAACAAATATCTGACATTCTGATGAAGATTAGTAGGGCAAAATTTGCAAATATTTTGCATTTTTAAATCATATTTCGGAGAAACGAATTTAGAATTTGAGAGCATCTAATAAAATTCAAGAAGATATCTAAATTTAAAATTAATAAAAATATCCCGATTAAGAAAATATTTGTAATATCTTCTACTTGAGAATTTCATCAATACAATATAGAGAAGGCGAAGACGAGTTTTAAGTCTGCATCGAAAAGATATTTGTCAAGCTGAACGCATAGTGAGAAAGAGAAAATATTCTTTTTTTTTTTTCTTTTTTCAGTTTCGTGCGACTATCCTATCTCCGTTTCGAAATTTCCTATGTCTAGACATTTTTAAGCACCTTTGTTTTTCTCTTTCCAATTTTTTTATTTATTTTGTGTAGGTATATACATACCAGTGTGCTGGGTAAACATAATTCTTGTAGGTCACGGATGAAAAAGAGGATTATAGGATTATTCTATACTTGTTTTACCATGCTCTTAATTCCACTGTTTCCGTTATTTTATCACTGCTGTTTGAAATGTTAATTAATTCATCGAATAAAATATTAGTACTTAAAACGGAATAGGATGAAGAAGAAAAGTAATCTAAGCTGCAACCTTTGAGAAATTCGTTAATGTTTTGGAAGCTCTTTATTATGAAAGACACAGCTATGCGTTTTCAATGAGATACCAATTCAAGAATAAATTTATCATTATCCTCCCGAAAAACACACGTAACAGAATAAATTTAAAATACATTATTCCTACATAAGGCGGTGCATTCAATTAGGATGGTAAACCCTTATATAAATTCACAAACTATACTTGCGTGTGTCCGTTGTTAAAAATCTTAGTTAATTTATAATTATTTTTGTTTTTCTCTTTCATAAATGTAAGGCATTCTTTTTTTTTTGCATTTAGTTTTGATTTAAGACAACAAGCCGATGTAATAGAGTTCTTTTCGTTTTCTTCAGGTACATGTGCAATTTTGAAATTCCTTGAGCTCTGTCTGACAGTTGAATGACAATTTAATGTGCTTTTTTAGAGATTCAAATTAGATCAAATACTGTGTATTAATTCAATAATAAAATGTTTGCTAATATTTGGAATTTACCTAACAAACACACATTAGATGTTCAAGAAAAATCTGCATAAAATGAGGAAAATTACAGGACTTTGTTGGTTAAGTCGGACCTCCTTTAAATGCTGGGAGTGAAAATGGGAACAGAAATACGTACTTACGCGATAAAAAGAGAAAATATTATGCCATATACAGGGAGACTGCTGTGTTATTCTGAGTTTCAATCGCCGGGGTAATACTTCACAATATTAAAAGTAATTCCAAGGAAACTGAGAAGGTAGTTTTCCTTAAGTGGACTCCGAAGAGGGAGAGCTTGAAGAATAAAGAAAAAATTCGAGTCCAGTCAATAAAGATGGGTAGGGGGTCTACGGCATGATGGCCTTTATCATAACACGTTATTACCCATAGATGTTCATACTAAAAAATCTTAGAATCTCCTAAAAAGGAACAACTATTAAAATAGATGTCCATTTCTGACCAGGCAAAAAATGACGCATGAAGAGGGAGAAAAAGTAAATTGGGCCAATGTCCGAACTCACGATGTATAGGTCCGAAGCTCTGAAGCAAAGAACGTCTATGTAAAGAAGGAAAGGCTCCATAAACGTAATGTAAACCAGTTTGTTTTCTACGCCGCTAGAAAGAAAAGGGAACATTGGCCAAGGGAATTGGCGACGGAACCTGTTGGCGATAATTTCCTTTCTGTGATGTACCGAACCTTGCCGATATTTTTCTCCTCCGCCACGTGTATAGGAAATTGAGGAACACGTGTTAAGATGAATCGTTCTTTGACCTGGGAAATGATGAAATATTAGTTGAAGTTTCACTTTCACTGGCTTTTTGAACTTGCGTTATACATATCGCAGTTTGATGTCTGATTTTATATCCGTCAATATGGAGGGAAAAAAAGTTAGTCACACAGCTTTAAATTCTTGATACACGTGACCGTCGAACTTCGACATCAGCTTCGAGCTTTGGCGCTTTTTGGCGACCGATATTGCACACATGCGCAGCTGTTTCCCTTTTCGTTGGAAGGAAGCCGCATTTGCTGCAGGGTAACAACACATATTCCTTGCTCCGAAGCTTCTAGTGTAATACCGTTAGGCTATTGGCGCGATAAGGATGAAAGGGAACTAATCTGAAAATTTTAACATAACTTCAACTGTATTACATGCAATTGTTAATTTCTCTGAAGTTGTTTGTGCTTTTTTAATTTGATCTGCTGAGGTTGCGACGTGAGTGATAAGTTGATAAATATTTGGTTCATGAAAAATTTCAAAAATATCAGTGAGATGATCTTCTGAGGTTTTATTTCTGGGATGTTTTAGAATATTACTGTGTTTAATTCTTTTGTTGGAGGAGCTGGTTGCTTTTCGACTGGAATAAGTTTTTGAAAACACTTCTGACAGATTTTACATCCCCTATAAGAGCGCACATGGGATTCTGAACAAAACATTTATGTTTTTCGGCTAGGGTATAATGTATTTAAGGGTGTCCTTGGGATTATCGCTAAATTGTTGCTTCATTTATTGCCAAATTTTTGTCTCATTTATCGTCAAGTTGTTTCATTTATGGTAACCTGAGTAGTTGAATGTTATGGAAACTCTATTATGATGTTATTGGTTGCGTGATTGTGGTGAATTTGAATTACGGGAAAATATTTGTAAGTGTTGGATGTTAATTAGGAAGCACGTTGGTGATTTTGTGGCTTTACAAGGTAAAATATCTGAATGTGATAAGATTAATTGGAATTTCTGTACGATTTGGAACGAAAGGGAAAAAAAGCACTAATTGACTGGTGTGTAATGAAGGTTTAAATAGTAGCCGTTATAAGTGTTTTCTGTTTGTAGGAAAGAGCTGCGTATCGTCGAACGTTGGAGGATACCGTCACTACGCAGGATATTTTTTAATCTTATTTTTGTGAATTTATGTGGCGACAGCAGTACACAGATTCTAGTTGAGATAATTTTAGGAAGCTTTTGGATGCTGTTAAGGAATTTTGTTTGACTGAAAACACAGAAATTTCTAAATAAGGCATGTGGATATTTCCTTTGTGTAGTGCTAAGATGAATTTCCTTTTTTATGTTATTTCATTGTTTGATTTAAAATGCATTTTATTGTGGTTATATATATATATATTGTTCTAGAGCAGAATTGGCTGTTCCTTTGACATTTTAAGTCAAAACAGATGGATGTGTACATGGACAAAGTCAAAAGAGTGCACAAAGCCAAATCTGTGCAATTCTCTGATATTCTTTTTGAAGTGAAAATAGCTTGATGTTTACGTGGACACCCAACTTGTGCGATTCTTTGACTCGTTAATTTGGCTTTGTATAGTGGGGATTTTTGGCGCAAAAATTACTGCTACACAAAGCCAAAATAACAAGTCAAAGTTTTGCACGAACTCGGTGTCCATGTACCGCCAAAAATCGCCAATTTTCGACAAGAGGCACCCGTAAATATATTTTTACCTTCGTCTTATTTTAACGTGCAAGTATTGCTTCTGTGGTTTCCGGTGTATTTTACGCATCTAACTGCTTTAAAACAATTAGCCTGAGGATGTTAAAAGCCCTGACAGTTGAAGCATGGAATTGGTCGCTTACTAGGATTGTACTTGTCAATATGTATCTTGAAATCGAATGTATTGTTTAATTTGCAAGGCTTTGCCGTTCGTATTTCTATGCAGCTCGAGTAAATAAATTGGTAAAAGAATAAAAAATTCCAGCGCATATGTAGCAAAACAAAGCCTCTGGCGCCATCTGTTCACAAAGCCCTGAGCTAAATGGAATTAGATAATTATTTCTGGAAAAATTAAGAATGACAAAGAATTAGAATTAGGGTCATTAACCAGAACCCAAGGATTTTTGTGATCGTGAAACTTCTGCAGGAAATTCCCTGGAAATAAGAGATGATATTTTTGAACAATTTGGGCTGCAGAAGAACTGAAAATGTGATTAGCAAATTGATCAGAAAAGTAATGGCGATTTATAAGTTTTTTTGTTTTTATTCCTCAACCGTGTTCCCAATGCCAAATTTCAGTGCTTTGCTTGTTTGTCCAATGTATGTTAAGCCAAAATAACAAGAAATTTTCTATATATATTAGACTGATCGATACAGAATTGTATCGTTAAGTGCCTAACTGCGAATATATCAATGATGCAAGGAAAAAAAGTACTTAATCATAAGCAAAATTTGAATAATATTTCATTGCACTTGGCAAAAAAAGTAAAAATGTAAAAAATGTCATTTGTTACTGATTACTTGGATTATTTTCTCTTGATTTAAAACATCTCAAGTATAATTAAGCTTGTTCATTTATTTGCATCCTGAAATTACTGTTTGATTGCTATGGAATATATAAGTAATAATAGAAAATATTTTTACCCTCTAAGTATGTAAGTATGCTTATTGCTCCTTACAAATTCCGTACTACTATTACAATAAAACTGAATAAAATGTATTTTTAATTAACATTTTAATTCCGTATATTTTCTCGGTTTTCTTAAAGCTAGAGGTATTTCAGAAGAATGAAAGTCTTATTTGCATTCATCAGTCTTGAAACTCTAAGAAATACTCAAAATATAACTTGGAAAGGAAATATTTTTGAATGTTTTATTATTTTATACTTTCCGTCATTAAGAGAGATTAAGTAGAATTTTGCTTTAATTTTAACTGGAGAGCGACAGATTATGAATCTCCTTTTTTTCGCAAATATTTTTTTGTTTAAAACTAGTGAATTAATAAAAAGGTAAAGACCTTTTTCTGAATGTTTTCAAAAACAATAACTAAGCAATTGACAGCAGATGTTAGTTTGCAACCGACCACGAGATATTTCTAGTGCTTTCAGCTTTTCAAAGTAACTGGAAGGCAATACGAGGGTACAATTACGGTTACAGCTAACATAGTGGTCAATTCCATTTATTCAGTTTCAATACCTATTACAGTGACCAGACCAAAATGTCGCCACATAGTCGCCAAAACCGTTGTCAACTTGGCGATATCTCGCCAAATTACCGAGATGCACATTTACTCAATGTTAAATGCACTTGCCCCTGTATTCTTACTTTTCCGACATAAATTTCTCTTAAAATTTTTATCGCGCTACATTACACAGAGAAATGCAACAATTTTAATTATAATTCTACTGACATTAGCTTTCTAAAAACAAAAAAAAAAAAAAATTAAAATTATTTTGACAGTTTGTGGTTTTATTTAATCGGGATATTTGGGATCGTTGTTTAACCTATCCCTAAACGAATTTAATCAAATTTAATTAATGAATATCTCTTTATTTATATAAAGAAGAACGTCTGTTTGTGTGTTTGTTCGCGATTATCTCCGTCAATACTGTAGCTATCGTCCCCAAACTTTCTACCATTCTTTTCTGAGTATTGGCAAAGGTCGACGTTCACTTTTTTTCCAAAAAAAAAAAAAGAGCTAAAATCAGATATATTAATTAAAAACTCTGAAAACGCTAATTTTTGCCCTCATTTTCTCTGATAGGCAAGAGTCTTTCAATCTGCAGATAAAAGTCTGCTTTATTTCGAGAAGTGTTGCCATTGCTCGCTTTCAAATCGTAGAGTTTGTTAATAAAATATTCTTAAGTTTTACAGTGAAATAAAAATAGCATTGACAAACATCAAATACATTATTCCCGATTCCAAAAATTTGTGGGAAGCCATTTAGACTATTCCCATTTCGTACGACTTTAATCAGCGAAGATATTAATTAAAATCTCTAAAAACACTAATTTTTGCACTATTTTTTCCAACTGGCAACAGTCTCACGAGTTGGAGATAAAAAATGCTTTACTTCGAAACCTGTTTGCTACTGTTGCCCAAAGCTGTATGTAATTAAAGCGTCGGCACTTCAATGGGAGAAATTGCGCTTCGTAACGACCGCAGCGCTCGTAGCGGTGGCGATGTGGAAACACAATCAGTAAAACTGCGCATGCTCCTTTTCTTTTCAGTCATTGGTTGTTTTGATTTGGTTGTTTGTTTGATTCTACCCACATCTTGTTAACTTCTAACGTGCTTTGGTTGTGTTATTTATAACTTTTAATTTTGTACTTTTTAATTACAAAAGGCTCTTTTCAGAACCAATTTTTTTTTTTTTAAATTTTCTCTAATGGCGTATAGATACTGCTGATTAAGGATTGTAAGTAAGGAGTAAGATTTCGTCGAAATCTGATGGAATACATTTCTACACGTTTCCTTGAGACGATGCGTACTTAAGGAAGCAATAAAGAACAGTTTTAGGATATGTATTGTTGAAATTAAAGGTAAAAAAATCTGATAATTAAAAGAATTATTCCCCTATATTTTATAATAACGCATACAAGTTTT
>KK119305.1:54358-79550 GCA_000611955.2 Stegodyphus mimosarum | reverse complement strand
CAAATTGACTTAGATTTTTTTCATTTAAAAGATGCCTTAGAAGCTAAAAAAATCGTGTCATATTTGAGAAAGTATTTTAGGTAGAAGCTCTGTAAGTGGAGAAGAAATAATGCATAATTTTAACGTTAATAACAATAAACTTTGCTTAAAAATGTATTCTTTTCGTACACTTAGGACTCTGAAATACTGTACAATTAGAAAATATATACATTTATATATATAATTACAATGCAATTGCAAAATATTTACATCCAATCGTGTGAAAACTCATTGCGGCCTCACCATCTTACTTCCGACCTCCATGACGTCACTGCAGGGGAAAGGAGGAGGGGAAGAAATTTAGTTTACATCGCCACCACCGCAGTGGATTGGCGCTGCAATTTGGCGTCATGTTATAGTATGGGAGTGCCGACGCTTTACTTACATACAGCTTTGCTGTTGGCTTTCAACTCGTAGAGTTTGTCAATCAAAAATTTTTAAGTTTTCTATATATGTATATAAAGAAGATGTTTGTTTGTTTGTTCGCGTTATTTATTTCTTATTAATTATGATTAATTTTATTGCCACAATTAATCGACTAAAATTTAATATAGGTGAAATATTGGATGGAACTTGAGCTTTTACGGCCATTTGATTAGAAAGGCTAGAATCATTAAAAACTGCGTGCCATTGTTGCTGATATAATGAGAGAGAATTAGTTTATTTTTCTATCGAAATTGTATATGTGGGTTCCATATCGCATCAGATTGAAAAATGTATGATTTTGAATCGTATTTTTGGCATCGTTATTAGAGAAGGATTACAGCGGTATCGGTCTCTCTGTTGTTAGGTACCTTACTCTCAATCTAATTGGCATCGTGTACTTCCGCTAGTTCTTATATAATAAAGGAAAAAAGCCATCTCCCGTTAATTTCTTTTTATTTTTTTCACAGAAATACGAAGTAACATTTGAAATTTATCTAAAATTAAATGCAGTAGATGGTACAATAGGCTCAAGTACCGGAATTCGTAAGGAAATAAATATTAACCATTCATGTAAATTCGGTCCCTGCCGAAATATATTAAAAGAAAATAAAAATTATTTCAGTTTTCTTACATTGTTGAACAGGTTACAACATCTTGTATCCACATTAACATCATTAAACGTCCGGAAGCTTCCGCCTGGCAAAGCATTATTACTCTCTTTCGTGAACCGCTTCTTACAGTTCATAAATCACAGCAAAAGAGCAGCCTGTCATTATCAGAACATAAGCGAATCGCTTAACGATTTCGTAGCATTATTTTCTTTATGCTCAAAAAGAAAAAAAAAACATGAAACAAAGGCTCGATCATTAACTCAGAGAAGCAGTAGATATAATTGATTTCTTCTTTTCCAACGGCACTGCCAAATTATAAGAGCATTATGTCTCTGTTTTTTCATCACGAAGAATGGCATTTGAATGTCAAAAACCATAAAGCATTATTTATACAGAAAATGTAAGGAACAACATAATAAAAATGGCGCATTTCTTTACGTTTTTTTCGTCTCAAAAGAAAGGAATAATTATGGGTTTGATGAGTTCAGTAAAGCTTAATATTAATGATCTGTTTTAATACATGCTATAACAAGGTACTTGGATATCTTGCTTTTAGTAAATTTAATAATCACTCCAAGCAGTACTTCTTTTTCCCTGACTTTTGAATAGCAAATGATGATAATTAGAAAAGCAAGGAACTTGTAATATATGAGTTTTAATCAAATAATATAGATATTTCCTCAAAGAGCTTTTCTTTATTTAATAAAGTTCTTAATGTAAATAAGTAAAAAAAAAACTTAAAAATGAATCAAACTAAAATGGAGTTTCAGAATTAAAATTTCATTTCTTTTTTTTCTCCTTAAACTGATTTAAATAAATGATTTCTCCGAAAGGAAAACCGTTTTTTCAAATTTACCTGTTAGAATGCTTAGTAGATTTAAAAGATTTTAAATGGCATTAAAGATATGTTATAATTAAAATATTTGCGTAAAATGTTCAGCGCGAAATGTATTTCCCTGCTGTTCTGTTCAAGAAAAAATAATTCTTCATACAACCTCAGAATATAATCTTTTTTTTTCTCTGATATTATTAACGCATTTTTACCCTTAAAGCTATCGAACAATAAATAGAACATAGGAAGTTCAGGAATGTATTCTTTATATACTTCAGTATATACACTCACGTTTGTGAAAATTGCAACACCATGAAGGACTTACGCGAGTGAGCTGAAATTTTCAGGAAATGCAAAGTAGCGCATGATATGCAAATGATTAGAATTGCAAATCCGTAGCGCATGCGTATGCTGAGCAGCGCCCTCTGAACGGCTGATGGATCCGAATAAATAGACGGCTGTAGCGAGGCGTGTATGGTTATCGGTGGTTATCTGCTAGTGGTAAACGTTAACTCAATCTGTACTTATGCCTCGTCGACGAAAGAGAGCGAGATTTGAACAACTTACAGAGTTTGAACGAGGGAGAATCATCGGCCTTCGTGAAGCTGGATTGTCGTATCGGGCAGTAGCCTCTCGTGTGCAGCGTAACAGCAGCACAGTGATGCGCGTTTGGAAGCAGTGGACGGACGAGTGTCGGACAACTCGGAAATCCGGGAGTGGACCCCGAAATGTGACGTCAGCTCGCGATGATAGACACCTGGTCCGCATGGCGCGGACGGACCGTACAGCTTCCTCTAGACAATTGGCAGCACTGTGGTCAATAGCTACAGGTGTTTCATTGTGTGCTTCATCAATTCGTAGACGTCTGCTGCAGTGTGGACTGCGCGCACGGACTCCTTTATACAGGATCCCCCTAACGCACGACCATCGCCGCCTGCGGCTACAATGGGCCAATCAGCATAGAGACTGGCGTGCTGATTGGCAGCATGTCGTGTTTTCTGACGAATCCCGCTTTAATTTGTGGTACCATGATGGCCGCATTCGTGTCAGACGCTATGCCGGTGAACGCCACCTTCCGGAGTGCATTATCGAACGCCACAGTGGACGAACACCCGGAGTTATGGTCTGGGGCGCCATAGCATATCATAGACGATCTCAATTGCTACGAATTGTGGGCAATCTGAACAGCAACCGGTATATCCGTGAAGTTCTACAGCCCGAAGCTGTTCCCTTCCTTCAAAGCTTGCCAGGCGCTGTATTTCAACAGGACAATGCCCGCCCTCATACTGCTCGGATTGTTAAATCCTTCTTTGCAGCGCAGCAGGTACAGCTTCTTCCTTGGCCTGCGTGTTCCCCGGATATGTCGCCAATTGAACATGTGTGGGATGTCATTGGTCGGCGTCTTGCTCGTGATCCTCGTCCTGTTGCGTCTGCAGACGAACTTTGGGTACGCGTACAAACGATATGGAATGCTCTTCCTCAGTCAGACATTCAAACTTTGTTTGACTCCATGCCACATCGTGTAGCAACACTTATTGCGGCGCGTGGTGGCCACACAAAATACTGATTCTGATCTCTTGTTCTTGTTTGTTTGCTTTGAACATTTAATCATTTATTTGTACCACTACCACTCAACTGTGTATTAAATTGCATTCAATTATGACGATTCCTTCTTGGTGTTGCAATTTTCACAAACGTGAGTGTACTTTAATTACTTCCGTTTAATTTTAGGATAACCTTTGCACATTTTACATCAAATAGTTACATGAAGAGAGAACAGCAGTTTAAAAATTGAAAGTAGTTTCAAAATTGTAATAAAATTTGCTACTATTTATTGAAAAGTTTCTTAATTTATGCAAATTCTGAAATTTACTTAAATACATATTCTAAAGGATATTAAATCGAAAGGTGAATTTTCTGTTTATCATTCGAAGTAACAGTATCAACTTTTTAACTTAACCCACAAAAGCGCAATGTAAATTTTAAAAAAGTCTGATGTATACAGAACATGACTTCTTGTACGGAAAATTAAATTATACTCATTTTACCTGCTTTTCATTTAAAATTATTTCCTCGAATTTCATTAGAGATTTACTTCTCATTCATCTAATTCAGTTCTCATTTTGCGAAAAGGCAAAAACACATAAAAACTCAAAATACGTATATTAAAAATTGAAACATAAAATAACATACAACACCAGACACAGTTAAAAAGATTAAAAAAAAATTACCGTTAAAATTATAGTTTCTACGCAAAAACATGCAATTTGGCCAGCGGGCAAGAAGACAGATTTTTCATAGCACAAAACTATAAGTTTACTTTTGGTCTCACTCAGCAAAAAGACACTGAAGGCGTAGAAACTGACTTTATTTGTTGCGTACGCTATGCTGAGTCAATATATGGGATAATTTACTAATTTAAATGACAATTGCAGAATAGATTAAACATGATTTAATTCACAATAATAAAAGAATACGCTACTTTGTTGTTGCGAAGCTTAATTTCTCTAGACTGGCAACAAATTCACTACTTTTCTAAGTTTCAAATGTTGTAAACAAATATGGCTGCTATAGTAAAATAGTCTGATGTGTACACCACATGACTTTCTTGTACGGAACATTAAATTATACGCAATTTTCCTTCATTTCATTTAAACATATTGAACTAACAGTTAACGAATTTATTTAAAATTAAATTTACTTTGTCGAATCTTTGTCTTATGAATTAAATCTGCTTTGTCGATAGCACATAAACCAGAATAGAATAAATGCACTCTTTAAAGTTCACTATATTTATTTACCATAGTCACACTTCGGCGTTAGGTTCACTTAATAGTGTTGCATCTCATTCATTTTATAACTTAGAGTGAGAAAAAATTATAGTATCTCAAGAATTACCGCAAGTTCCCTTCAAATACTATAATAAATTTAAAACGATATACAAAAGAAATTAAACAAATGAAAAGGAAACGGTTTTTCACAGACGATTCATCGCCGCTTGCCTAACGTGCATGCGCTACTAATTATTTCATTTCTTACTTTGCGGTAAGGCAAAAATACATAAAAATTCAAAGTTTTTCATTAAAAATTGAAAGCCATAGAAAACATAAAACACAAAGTACAGTTAGAACAATTAAAAAAACAATTTTTACAATTAAAATTGCAATTTGTACGCAAAAATCAGCTAATAACTTAAATGATAATTCAAGAATGAATCAAGCATAATTTAATCAGCAACAAAAAAAGAAAGCGTTACTTTGTTGTTGCTTAAAGCTTAGTTTTTTAGATTGGCAACAAATCTACTATTCTGCTAAGCTTCAAATGTAAACAAATATGGCCGTTATCATAACCAAAAATTTGACTTAGCCACACTTCAAAAACTTTTAAATTGTCGATAATTCCACAATTATTGTATGCAGGTTAACTAAGGACATTAAAATCTTAATCGAAAGATAAGAACAACATAATTCAATCATTTTTAAAGCAAAAATGCACAATTTACAAACGTATAATAATAAAGAAACTGAGCTCACTGAGCCGAGTAAGAGAGTGGATATATATATAAGCATATATTTATATAAGTTTGGTGCGACCAGATTGCAACCAAAATGCAAGGTGCATATCTGCATGTTATAGCAGCCGTATATACAAAATTTCAGCGTTCTGATGCTACTCATTTTTGAGTTATGAGAGATAAATACATACATACGTACGCACGCACAGACGCCAAGAAAAATCTCTCCAGAATCCCAGTTTTATAATTATTTGGGGAAAAAGATTCCTTTATTCTGTCCTTACATAAGGATGTCACCCGAAAACATCGTTAAATTGCATTCGATAGCGGTCAAAATGGATATTTTCATTGAAATATGATATTCTAAATTTTCCGTAATTAAAATACTTGCTTTTTACTTCGTACAAGGAAGTAATAAGTGATTTTATTAAAGGTTTTTTCGTATCCAACATTTAAATGCGAGGCGAATTCTAATATTATTGTGACTAAAGAAAACATTCGCCCTAATATGCATAATAGTTGGCATTGCTGCTTGCCATATCATGGTGTCGTGATTCAAATTCGGAAAAGGGCTTGGATGTTTTTAAGTGTGTAGTGTTTTTGCGGCATGTTAGCGCGTTAAGATACACAGCAAGCCAAAAACTTCCTCTTGAGTGGCTTACTGGTAGGAAAAAATAGGTGGGAGAATTATATCTTTTCTCAGAGGATTATTCTTCAAAACTCAGACGCAGCTGATAAAGTTGTACTGTCTTCTATAAAGAACTCAATAGCATGCTAATCAAGGACGCAATTCTGCGCTCCTTGTCTCGATGAAATTCCTGAACTTGCTCTAATGTTATTATCACATAAATGAACGAGATAAGTTTCAAGTGCATTAATGAAAAAAAAACTTATTCGTCATCAGTGGGATTATTGCTTTCATATTTTTGCTAGCCATTGGAACTACATTTTTTCATCTGCGAAAATATTTATCGAGATATCTCATTCAGCTTCTGTAATTTGACGTAATGTGATTTTGTGTTGATTAATATATTTCTCTTAATGCACAATAGGTCATTAATAAATTATTGAATCAAATTTGAAATTAAAATTGAAATGAAGAGGATAGTTTTCTCTTTTATCATAGATTTGTTCCTTTTAGAGCGATATTAGAATAAATTTACAGATCCTTCAAAGAATGGAACAACAGCTGTTGAACAATTCACTTAGGAACAAAGAATGTTGAAATTTAAAATGTTTATGTTATTTTATTATTTTAAATTTATGTTACATGTTTTAGTCACTATGGAACAAAGTATTTTCAAATAATTCATTTTTATAAATACTCGTAAGTTAAATTTTGAGAAATTATACTATAAATTCTGTCAGCAAACATACATTAATTAATTATAGCATCTAAAACCGTGAATCATGCTCCTTTCCGAAACTTTATCATTTTTTTCTTAAATTTTACCTTCACTTTGTACTTGGGTTCCTTTTCTCGGACAAAATCCGACTTTTAAAAATCTGGCAAAAATTTTTATGTGTAACAAAGGAGAAATCTATGTTTCGATGCAGAAATTTAACCGTATTGAATCATAACCCTCAGAGGTTTGAAACTGTCATTACTTGGACTTTAAAAATACACTTTAATAATTTTTTTTCTTTCATACCAGCTTAAAATTTATTCTGTAACAGAACTATTTGGATGCTGCTGAAGTATTTTATAGAACGCCATCTGGTGGCTACGAGTACAACTTACAGCTAGTTATCCTCCAGCAGCGATGAAGATAGGTTGTCCAATAGAATGTCTTCGTGATTCGAATGTTAGTTCTAAATGTTAGGTGCTCCGTTTTGGTGTAGGTTCTTTGATGTGTATTTTCTTTGTAACTACAGTCATGTCCATAAATTAAGGATAATTCGGAGTCACGCGGAAATCGAACTCGAAAATAAATATATCACCTGTAAAATCACTACACACATCTTGAAGAATCATATGCAAATTTCAGGACGTAACCAGATGACACCGATGGTACGTCACAATGACGAAAGTGTAAGAGAGTGATATATAAGGAATACAGACAAAGAAGTAAAATTGTTCGCAGGCGCTTTATAAGCATTTCAGTGCAATAACCGAATAGTTATGACACAAAGGACGTATTTGGATGATTTTTTACGTGGTAGAATTATCGGCTGTGTGGACTGTGGCCGTACCAAACTGGAAGTATCAGATGAACTTGGAATTGCCCAGAGTGTCATTTCCAGGCTTTGGCAACCATTTCAAGTTGATGGTAATGTGAGTAGACGTTACAGCACAGGTCGCCCCAGAGTTACATCGCCGAATGAGGACTGGTATTTGGCAGTTACTGCCAAAAGAAATAGGCGGAGCACAGCCTCAGACCTGTCTCGTTAGCTCTCTTCAGCCACTGGTACGACAATTTCAAGGCAGACCGTGTACAGACACTTAGGGCAGATTGGTCTATATGCTCGTAGACCTGTCAGATGCGTTCCACTTACTGCAACTCACTGTCGCCTGCGGTTAGCCTGCAGTAGAGAGCATGCATTGTGGACACCGCAACAGTGGGCTTGTGTGATGTTTTCCGACGAGTCCAGGTTTAGCTTGCAGTCTGATTCTCGTCGGACTTCATATGGAGAGCTCCAGGTACCCGTTTCCACCAAGAAAACATCATTGAACGACACCGTTACGGTGGTGCAGGAGTGCTCGTTTGGGGTGGAATTATTCTGGGTTCCAGAACTAGCTTGCATGTTCTAATTGGAATCATGACAAGCCAAATCTATCGGGACGTCATTCTGGAACAACATGTACGTTTGTTTCGGGGCGCCATGGGCGCACAATTTGTCTTTGTGAATGACAACGCCCGTCCTCACAGTGCAAACATCGTAAGCGAATGCCTTCAATCGGAGGATATCACCCGTATGGACCAGCCAGCATTCTCACCGGACTTGAATCGAGTAGAGCACATGTGGGACGTGCTTGGCCGACGAGTTGTAACCCGTCAACCTCCTCCTACATGTATACCGGAACTTCGGAGAGCATTGCTTTTTGAGTGGTGTAATATCCCCCAAGATCAGATCAATAATTTGATACTCAGCATGCCTAGACGTTGTACGGACTGTTGCATCGTCTGGGAGACATACAATGTATTAACAATCATACCAACCATGCAATATTGTTTTTTTGTAATTTTGTTCAGGGAGAGAAAATCGCTAATTTTTTTAATAATATCAAACATATAGCATCATTTTTTGCTCTTTACCTTTTGTTTAATAAATAAGCTTTACAAATAATATATATCTAAAATTCAAATATCAATATATATTCAAATATCAATATATAAAATTCAAATAATAATATCAAACATATAGCATCATTTTTTGCTCTTTACCTTTTGTTTAATAAATAAGCTTTACAAATAAGTCAAATTTTTTTGCTTCTAACTCTTCTTTTGCCTGATTTTGCATTATCCTTAATTTATGGACATGAGTGTATTTCTGTACGCTGTCAATAAATGCTTTTTGAGCTAGCCGGCGTTTGTGTTTATAGAAGTGTTACAATTCCCTTAAAATGCTGTTTGAGTTCATATGTTTAAATGTGTTATTTTATATCAATGTGTGATAAATGCTTAATAAATCATTCCGCTCCTTAATAATGCTAGTAAATAAGAAATACAGTTATTTAGTAAGAGTAGTATGTTAATATATTTCATTTTCATAATGTTTTCATACCACTGGTGATATACTGCATGGTAGTGAAATACAATAATTCTTAGGTGCACAATTGTACTATTACATATTATTTTAACCATTCAAAAGCTAAAATGCATTTACGTTACCTTGCCTCTTAATGAAATAATTTTAAATGCAAAATAATTGTTATAACTGTGACCTTTATTCCTAGCATCTGTTATGAAGTTTATTTTGACTAGCACAGTTTCGGAAATCTTGGACCTTAAAGAAATCTTTCTTATGTCTTAATGTTTTCTCAACGTTCTATTCGTAGGTGAACCAAATTGTCGTAGCTTGAGAGAAAAATCTGTCGAAGTTCTATACTGTTGCTGAGAATTTTATAAAAAATTTTTATTATTTCTCAGCCAGTAGGAGTAAATATTGCGTTCATTTTCTACTCTTGTGAGTTGAGGAAAAACATTCTTATTTTCTGCAGTAATAAATTGATTTTAGAGTAGATTGAAAATTGTGAATTTTAGAAGCAGACGAGTGTTGCCAACGTATACTCCTACATCACATAATCTAAAGATAAGAACACACACATATGTATGCTTATCTAGCTTTCATTCTTATCGTACTTCTCAGAGTATATGTTGATATGTGTATATACCAGCATGTACTCTGAGAAATTTTATTATACGTCGAAAGAAATAAAATAAAAATGATTTTCCTTAAAACAAATAAAAATTACATTTACGGATTGGTATTATTTTCCAAATTTTAGATGACTGTTCCATTTTTCGATATGCTGGTATTCATCGTATCTTTATAGCATTATTTACTTCTTTTATTTGTCTAGAATATGAAATTTTCTTTTTTATGAATCTGATTCGAAACTCATTTCCTGTGAAATTGGAAAAGATGGATAGACAGAGTCAGAGAGATTTAAAAATATGAAAGAGAAATAATGTCTATACTGAAAGAAGCAACTGAAGCTTTGTTGAAGAAACAGAGCTTATTAAACTCTGAAGACTTCCGTTATACACTTTTTAATCAAAGAACCTATTCCGTTTAAATTTGTATTCCTAAATTTTGTTTTGCAGGTCTTCTACAGACCGAGCGTAAAATCATTAATTACTCTCGAACGAAGGTTCAAGTACCGATGAATGGCTGCATGAGAACGTTCTCCGCCTTTTCCACACGTAATATTTATATTTATTTTTATTTTTTTTCCAATAGCGGGCCCTCAGGCGACGTGGTGGTCATATTATTATGGGGCATCTAATAGGTGGGCCAACTTTGCCTCCTATGAAGAGACGGACAGGTGACAGGTGGCAGGCGAGAGTGGATCCAGACACCCGGACAGCTTATTAGGACTATTCGGGTATCGTCCGGAATCCGCAACTGTACAAAGGGATAATTCTTTGGCGTACCAGAAACGCTGAGTCAGGACCTTAATAGATACTTTTGTTGGTGTTGTGTATTGAAATTTGAGCATTTTAAACTGATTTTTAAACATTCCTTCTTCGGGTTTCGAACCTAGGCGCTTTGGTATTGCAGTCTGCTCCACTAAACAGATTGGGTGGCAATATACTGCTTGAGCGGCACACATGAAATATAAGGTCGCGGTTCATTAAGAACTGACCTATTTCACTCAGCTATAGTTTTGTTAAAAAGTATCTGATTTTAATGCGGTTTGTGGTAAACGATTCCGGAAAGATGAGCATTTAGTGGTCCGTTCCGTTTCTTGATGTTGAAAGAAGAAGAAGAAACAAGAAAAAAAAGAAGAAACAAGAAATAACGAAAACCGCGACCTTCCGCTATCCTGTTATCTACTTGAGAGAGAGCTACGAAATCATCCGGAATGAAACCGTACAAAGTAACGACGGTACAGGTATTGCAAAACCCAGATAGGGCAAGCGTGTGGACTACTGTGGGTGGTTCTTGTTGTTCATCAACCGTATGCCCAACATTCTGGAGCTGAGATGGTTCACAGATGAAGCTTAGTTTCACTTGTCCTGATACGTCTATTGCCAGAATAGACGAATCTGGTCGACTGAAAACCCACATGCGATAACAGAGATACCCCTCTATTCAGATAAAGGTGCAGTTTGGTGCGCTTTGTCCGCCATTCGCATCATGGAACCAATATTTTTTGAGGGGACAGTAAACAGCGAGCGCTACATGCACTTTTTTAACGAATTTATAGCGCAGCTTGATGACAGGGAACTGACTGAGGGATATTACCAGCATGGTGGTGCCACATGCCACACGTCAAAACGAAGTATGGATTTGATCAGGAGTTTCTTTGGAGACCGCATTATTCAAACGTTTGTGGCCACCCGGGCCACCAGATCAATCGTTTCCAGATTTTTGAAGGATCATGTCTAGTAGGTGAACGCAAGACGTTTTCTACTGTGTATATAAACCAACGTGTTTTTAAACTTCAATAATTTTGGCATGGGTAAAGTTCTTTCTTGATGAAAATAACTGAAAACGAAAAACAATATTTTTGAAATGCAAAGTTTTCCAGAACTCTTGGGAATGAAAAAAAATACGGAAGTTACCAAAACTTGTTCAGTAGACCAAAATTCAACGAATAAATAGGTTCTGGTAAGAGTAATGATTTAGTGTACTGAAATTTTATGATACTTCAAAGTATTCGTTGCGTTATTAATTGAAACAGAAACAATCACTGCCTGCTACGAGTAAACAGATTTCCACTTCAGATGGACGGAAATCAATGATATTTACAAAACATTCCACAACATTATTACATCGCAACACTGTGATAAAGGGAAACAGAGCAAAGTTAAGAAAATGAAGTGAATTACACAGCGTCATTAATGGATAAAAATAGAAATATAATGAGAAAGGGTTTGAACTTGTTAAATGATATCTATTTGAAAGAAAATTAGAATGTAAATTATTTAACTGAATTCGATACACTTTCGTGGATAAGCAAAACCTAAAAAAACGTAATTCACAAATTAAAGAAATGTTGTCATTCGTTTATTTAATAATGGCAAAACACTCGAGACTAATGGAAGTGTTGCCTTCGTGGAGAACGTACTAAGGCGAACTGTCTTGTATGCACGTTACACATGGTGAAAACTACGACAACGCGCTTGCAGCCAGTCTGATCGCCATGTTTCGTAACACGGACCAAGCTACCGGTGTTCAGCGATGTTACCGCTCGGTCGCAAACATTTTGTCAGAAGCAGATAGAAGCTTGTGGTTTTTATACCAACAATGTTATGCAATAAATTAGTGTTTGCTTCCTTTTCTCTAAAAGTAAGTTTTATGTTCCTTTAATATTAAAGTATGTTTGATTTGCTCAGTGTAGAAATAGACACACTAATTCAGAATACTTGAAATTCCTTAAGAATCCATGCCATAAATAAATCAAATTTAAGGAATTCAATTTGGTATTTATTACTAACAAAAAAAATAATTTGAAAATTATACAAAATACACATAGTTGTATAACTACGTAACAGAGGGAAAGACGTAAAGGAATTTTAAATTCTTATGATTTTTCTGGAGGAAAAGATTACTTTCTTCATTAAAATTTATAATTTTTCAATTATCTGTATGCATTATGCATGTATCTCTATTCTTAATTATCATAGTATGAATAGGAAGACTCTGTCAGTTGCAAATGATTAAGTTTAGGCCAATCATAGAAATGTTAGCACAGGGTGTACAGAAAGCAACGGTATAGAAATGTTAATTATGTTAGGAAGAATGACAAGAATTTTCAAGCAACAGAGTAAGTTCTCTTAAAAAATGATCCGCTAGTAAAGCTTCCAATGAGTAGCTATGGAATGAGAAAGAACGCTACTTTTCTTCGTTGTTTCTTTTCTCGGTACTTCATGATGCTTTTCAGTCTTCCTCCGCAGAAGTACTGTTGATTATAAATCCAGTTGTTGTGTCTGGCATAGTAGTTCATGAGCACTAGAAGTTGAGCGAAGTTGAAGGAACTCGCAATACATTTACTGTCATTTAAACGCGTTACGAGTTCCTTCAGCTCTAGATTTTCCAACTAAATACACGTTTAATTCATTCGAAAGCATAAAACGCACCCAGATAAGCTACTAAAAATAAAAGTAGTGAAGAAGGTGTCTCATAAAATGCCACTGGATAATCCACAAAATTAGGCCGCTGTTCAGAAAGCCAAACAAATCTAATATAGTTTACGTACTGAGCACTTGAAAAACAGAATAAACAATGCCTACAAAGTGAGAAAATAAGCACTTACTAGTAGCGTTATTGAAAACTAACAGCTATCAAATACAAACTAACAATGGTTCCGAAAAAGGAAAATTTTGAGATTTAATCGCCAATGATACAACAAAAGAAATCACTGCTGAGTGGATGAAATGAGACGTAGCACAAGCTGCAATAAGTTTGCTTGTATAAAATGACCAAATTCTGTAAACAAGCAATAAAACAAATAAATAAATAAATATGAAATGAATTAAATAAAATTTACGAAAGAAAAAAAAGAGAATTTTCAAGCAAATTTTCTTCGCAAATAGCTGTATATGTTAAAAGCAGAAAATAAATACAAACTTGAAGAACACATAAACTAAACAATCCAGATCGTGGTCGAATTATGAGGAATTGGGGAAAAATAAAGGATAGTCATATTGCAACTATTATTAAGCGGCTTATCAAAAAGCCATAAAAATTTTATTACAGCTTTAATGGCCTGCCCAGAAGAACTGTCGCTGGAATAAGCAAAAACGAAACTGATGGACGAATGGTCAGGAAGAAATTCAAGGAAGGCGAACAGAGGAAAAACAGCCAGCTGCTTTCAAAATGCATTTCAACATAAAATTCAAATATTTCAATCAATAAAAATGGGCTTATAAAAATGGACACTTGGAAAAGGAAGTATAGGATCTTAAACAAATACAAAGCGAAGAAAAAAATGTCTGAAAGCGTTCAGATTTTAACGATAGCCCAACATCACCTGTTTAGATTTCCTGATGCGGTGTTAAGGGTTGACATAAATTAGAAAAAAAATTTCAGTCTTTTCTCAGTCTTTAGCTAATAATGTCTGAGGCTGCTTGGGAAACCGGATATGGTTTGATTTGAGATGGTCAAGAAAGTTACGTCATCTTTTCATTACGAAAATATTGATTAAACTCTCAGTCTCCAGTGCATAGGGTACTTTGTACGAAGTAAACGAAGCATTGTAATCGCAGAAAAATTTCGGGTGTCATATTGCAAAGAAAATATCCAGCGTATCGAATACATTTGAGAGATGGTTTTGCGTGGCATTTGTATATACGGAGGGAATAAAGGCTTCTTTTCCCAAGACGCATTTTAAAATGGATTTAAAATGCATTCAGAAGAGATTTTTCGTGACATCTGTGTGTACATACGCATGAATTTATGTCGCATAACTCAAAAACAAGTACCCTCAGGACTTTCAAATTTTCAATTTTACATGTTGGTAAATTGTGCACTTTTTGTTTTAAAAGTGTATTGTTTTTGATTTAAAAGAATTATGTAGTTCTTATGCTTCCGTTAAAGTTTTCATGCTTTTAATTAATCTGCATGCAATAGTTGTAGAATTATCAACAACGTAAAAGTTGTTTTAGTGGAACTAAGCCGCCAATTTTTAACATTTGAAATTCTTAGTAGAATAATGAATTCAGTTTATTCACCAAGTTCAGTGTCTTTTTGCGGAGTGGAACAGAAGTAAACATTCAGTTTTGTGCACGGAAAAATCTGTCTTTTTGCCCTCTGGGAGAATTGCAATTTTTTGCTTAGAAGTTGCAAAAATCGTTTTTTAACTGTTTTAAACTGTATTTCGTGTTTTATATTTTTCCCTATTTTACAATTTTCATGAATATGTTTTGAGTTTTTCATAATTTTTACGTTGCCGCGAAGTGAGAACTGGATTAACCTTCCAGTGCGCGCGCTTTGCAATTTTACATGAGCACGCGCGCGTCGTATTTTTTACGACATCCGTTATTTTACCGTTTTCGTCACGAAAAATGACAGAAACGAGTGAATATTGATAAAAAATGTATTAAGAAATAAAATATTAACCTTATTATTGCAGAATACTCTAGAGACATTAAGATATTTTGGAATCAGGTTATATGAAAAATTAACAACGCCTTCGCGGGAAATCGAACCACGGACCTCTCGGTTACGCGTCCAGCATGCAGACCACTACACCACAAAGGCCTGCGAAGAAGGTGGGAGAAATACCTTATAATACAAATGATATCACATTCAGATACAAGTAAATTATTTTTTAGTTCTTATGTTAATCAGATGGAAATGCAATAAGGCATTTCATTATACAAAATTTAAAGTTTAATATTTAATAATTATATTTTAAAATCGAGGCTAATTTTAATATTCTTCAAAGGCAAGTATAGACAAATAAAAAAGCAAAATACGCTCAACTTGATAGGAAAAAACGTACCTTCAGTATTACTTACTTCTGCAAGGAAATTTGCTTCTTACCAATTATAAAAACTCACTTTAAACTAACTTTAATTTTAATATTTTTATTTATTTTTAAAAATACAAATAAAGGGAAATAAGGAATGGTAATACTAGGAATAGAATAGCTCAAATCGTATTGTTCTCATATCTAAACGCTTCCTTGTTTTCCTTTTCTTCATCAGATAATTCTTGCAGAATGCCAGCAAAATCAGCTGGTTGCACATATTTTTTTGGCATGAAAACCGATATAAAAATTACAGATCCGAATGTATAGAAATTAAAATAATAAAAGGCAGTTAATAACACAAATTACAAAATATTTTCTTAATTTTCACCCACGACCACGCGCGTGTCGTAACTTTTACGGAAAACCGGCCACGTAGTACAAAAGCCCAGTAAAAAAAAAGTGATATGACTTTCTGTTGGCACATTCCATGATGTGGGGAAGGGCAGAAAGAACAGAAATGACCTTCAGACAGTTTCGATATGCGAAAAATGTGCATTAAAAACCGAATTTGTCGTAAAATTTACGCAAACGGCGTGTTGAAAGGTTAATTGATTTAGAAATGTATACCTCTAATGATATTCGAGGAAATAAGTTTAAATGAAATGCAGCAAAAATGTGTATAATTTAATAGGTCGTATATGGAAGTTACGTGGTTTCCGCATCAGATATGTTGTAAGAAGATGTAATTGTAGAAGAATTCACAATTCTCTTAAAAACTGAAACATTTTCGTGTAAGTTCTGCTTTTCCGGTTTTCCAGGTTTCTCAAAAATATTAAAGTAAGTTAATATAATGATAGTTTTTATTGTTCCTGTATTTGTATATTACGTTTTCGACAGCTATTTAAAACGCCAGCCGAACAGGCGTGTTGAATCCATCTTTGAACTCTTAGTTGCAGTGTTGCTTCAAACAAAAAAAGCAGGCATTGTGCGGAAGAGAGAAAAAGCGGATACACTCACATATACACTCAAAAAAAGGCGTATACACACACATACACACTAAAAAAAGTCGTGAAATAAAAGCTCCTCTTCCAAAAGTATTCACAAATTGAACTGTTTAATTCAAAGACTTTGTAATAATAAGTTTTAATGTGTTTGACTTCTCATTGTAGTATTCCCTGATTTTGTTTGTAAATCATTTTTTCATTTCATTGATTTCCTTCATAGTTTGTTATAAGGGTGTCTCGTTTTATTATTCATTGATTTTGTTTTCATCTGTGAAAATGAATTCTTTTTTACAAGTAAAAAAATTGATTAAATTTCATTTGTACAACAACAACAGGTGAAAACAAAATACTACCCCATAAAAGCCTAATATTTGAGGCTTCGTGGATGAATTCCTGGGATTAAACCACGCAAATTGGTGTCATACGTTACAAACGCCATCAACTGCGAACTTGTCACATTAGATAAAGCATCAAAGGAAACTTAATGTTATAGATTCCTGCACAGATTTTCCCTTGAAATCAATGGCTACATTGACAATAAATTTGCTGACGATATTTTTCTGCAATCTACTCATAACAAATTTGTGAAGTGCACAGTTCGGAATCTGTGTTATTTGAAAAGTCATTCTCAAATAATTAAAATACAAAAACACGTTGAACAAATATTAATTTAGAAGTCAAACAACAAAAATCAGCGTTATATTTTCAAATTTTCACAGACTTGTTTCGATGGTTTTACCGAACCATCATCTTCAGCTTCAAAAGCGCAAAAGAACGAGATAAGATATAATGATTAGATAAGACAAGATAAGAAATCCTCAACAGGAGACAAGCTACTGGCGCCATCTGTTCATGAAACCAGAACTAAAACATAATTTCTTTAAAGGCTGAAGAAAAGATGGATTGGAATTAGGGTCGTTAACTGGAACAGAAATATTTTTTGAATGTGAAATGTCTCTAGAAAATTGGTGAACTGGATTTTCTAGAGGCATTTCACATTCAAAAAAATCTTCCTGTTCTAGTTAACGACCTTTATTCCAATCCATCTTTGCCTTCAGTCTTTAAAGAAATTATGTTTAATTTTGGTTTCATCAACAGATGGCGCCAGTATTTGTCTTCTGTCCAGGCTTTCTTATCTTATTTTATCTAATCATTATATCTTAATCCAGTTCACCAATATAGAGTTCCATTTCACCAATTTTCTAGAGGCATTCCACATTCAAAAAACTCTTTCTGTTCTAGTTAATGATCCATCTTTGCCTTTAGCCTTTAAAAAAATTATGTTTTAGTTCTGGTTTCATAAACAGATGACGCCAGTAGCTTGTCTCCTGTCCAGGCTTTCTTATCTTATCTAATCATCATATCTTATCTCGTTCATTTGTGCCATTGTAGCTGAGGATGATGGTTCAGTGAATCCATGGAACTAGTCTGTGAAAATTTGAAAATATAACGCTGATATTTGTTGTTTAACTTCTAAATTAATCATTCTCAAATGTTTGTAATACTGATCTTCGATATCTTGAAAAGTTCATGCAAGTGACTTCTGGTGTCTATCTCTAAGAAATTTTGGAAATTTAACCCTCTGACCGACCAGGGTTTTTCAAGGAAGCACAGATTTCCCCAAAATACTAGAAGAAAAAATTATTTTCTTGATTTTAATGCAAACATTCGCCTAGTATTTTATACCTGGATTCGTGCACTTTTAATATATTGCCTTAGTTTCTTTAACGTATTTCAATACGCACACACATATACGTTCATACGCATATAACATAATATTCTAAGCCGTATATATACGGCCTTGCCGGCTAAGTGAGAAAGAGTAATGATAGGCATTATTTTTTCTAACTCATTTTTACTGCAATGTGAATTCTCACATAACTTAACGTTTGCAAATAATATTAAATTAATATCGTTATTTTCTCTTGAAAGAATGTAACTAAATGCGTTAACTTACTTGTTGACATTTTCCATCGTACATGAGGTTGGGGCACTCCATCTGCTTGGCAGTCAATTCTTGCTGGTCTTCCAGCAATTGCAGAAGTGTCTCGTGGTTCAAGAACCCATCTCGGTGGAACTAAAACAAATATTGGAAATATAATTTTTAATACGGATAGCTAGTACTTAACGTAAACAAAAATATTCAACCAACCAACTAGTATAATTCAGATGAATTTACTGAGAAGACAAATACATGAATTATTTTATACGTACTAATTTGTTGCGAGTTCTTTTCATTTTCGATGTTTTTATTTAAAAAGATTTATTCATCACTTTCTGTAAATAAAATAACGGATTTATGCTGATAAAGAGAAGTGGCCATAATTTATGATTAAGGCGAAAGAAATTGTGATTAATTATTCTTTTCTAAAGGAAATGATAGTAGTTTTTTTGTTGTTGTTGTATAAAAATAACATTACTTTCTAACTTTAGGCTAGTTTTAAGATCTAATTCAGGTATTTTAGTTGTCATTAAACGAAGAAAATAAAAAAAATTGGTAATATTTCGTAAATCCTCCTTTTCAAGTGTTAAAAATTAGCAAAAATGCTAAATTAAGTGAAAAAAAATAAATTTTGAAAATTAATAGTTTAATTTTATTTGTAGACATGTAATACATATAGGTATACAAAATTCCCATTGCCTGGACTTGCTGTGCTTTAGAATTCATCAAATCTTAAAGCTTACATTTCATTTTAGAATGATTAACCCTTAGAAAACCGAAGCCTTCGCTAACCGAAGCTACAGTCCCCTCCATTACCCGTCTCGTGCATTGCCACCCCACCCCTTCCATTAAAGCACAAAGATGTGTGAAAATTTCATATGACACCCCTTTTACTTCCTAACAAAGAAGCTTTCATTAACATTTTTGGGCAAGCTGTGCAATAAACTGATACAATGCGTTTGAGGAAACTGCACCTGATACTGCATACCTTAAGGGAAGAAAACAACATCGAAATCTCGGTTGCTTTGGACGGTTGTGCCCGTTTGAATAAAATGTTGTCTCGGGCATTTTGGTCTTCAACGGTTTAAAAGTATATTTTAATGTAAAATCATATTATCCGAAGTTTCCCTTTTGTAACTGATAATTATTATCTACAGTTCGAAACTTCAAGATTCTGCATGAGTTCATAGGGATAGTTTCTGAAATGGTTAAAGAACATAGATTAAAAAACTACAAAACTTAATAGAATAATTCATTAATAATCAAATCTGAAATATGTTCATATACTCTCCATTCCCTAAATATCTGCATTTTCCAGATCTAGATCTGCCAGTTTTTATTTAAAAATTTAAAAAGATACCCTTCATACATTTGTAAGGTCTTTAACTAGAGAGAGGAATTATTTTCTAACAATTATTCGGAAAATATTAACATCTCATTGCCAGGATTTGCCTAAGATCTAATAAGATATTAGCTAATATTAAAGATTACATTAATTACTTTGTAGAGACATTAGGTTTTTACGAAGCAGGAGACATGAAAAATATGCACTGCCTTCGCCGGGGATCGAACCACGGACCTCTGAAATACCGGCTCAGTGTGCTGACCATTACACCACGAAGGCACGCTGAGAATGTGGGAGATATACCTTATATACTCCCCTTTTTAAAGGGCGACTAGGGTTTTTAGGGGACCTAGTCGCCAAATCCTGGGTGTGGAGAGTCATCATCCACAACCCTTTTAGTTCGGGCGCCAGTGTAGAGGCATTAGGCATTTTTGGAAGCAGGAACCATGAAAAATATGCAATTCCTTCGCCGGGAATCGAACCACGGACCTCTGAAATACCGGCTCAGTGTGCTGACCATTACACCACGAAGGCACGCTAAGAATTTGGGAGATATACCTTATAACTTTCAACTTAAAAAAACTTTTAAAAAATCTGTAAAAATATCATTTATAGCCTATTCACTTTTGCTCCACATTGGAGAAACTGAGATTAATTTTTAACAGCGAGAATGAGATAACTCACTCATAGACTGTATTCCTAAGACTAACGTATGAACAAAATTCTTATTTTCCAAAATCATTTGTATTTTTGTATCTATATGATGATTTTTTTGATAAGTCCTTTCAGTCTTCAATAATTCTAAAATGCTAAAATTTACAAAATTTCCTAAAAATACGGAAGAAACAAAACGTTTTCAGTTAACTTTCCAGAAACTGGCTATGTAAATTTAGAAAGCTTTGTTTTACATTTCAGATCAAAATCAGAGTCCAGACAGGAAGGGAAATAATTCATAACAGGAAGAAAAATATTATTAACAACTTTTAAAGCCGTTTAATCTAAAGATAAATTTAATTTCGGTAAATGAAGTCAGTTTCAAAACAAAAAGAACGTACTGCAAATAACACATGAATAACCCTAATTGGAAATGAAGAATTTGAATTGGAAATGAAGAATTTGAGTTGGAAATGGAAAATAAAAAAAAATATATATATATATATATAGGAGAATTTGAATAATGTTACTGAGTTCAAACTCGTAACTTATAATTTATTAAAACTTTTTCATTATTTACTGCACAATGTTTACATATTCCGGATTAAATATAATTTAATTACATAAATTACTTGAATTAAAACAACTCCCGAATACAATGGCATAATCTGCTACAATTATAGCCATTTTGTTTGCTTTTTGAATTTTTTGTTCACAGTTTCATTTTACACAGATGGCTATGATAAACGTTTATCCCGATTAATAATTCTCAGCTGATTGTATTAGTAGTAACTGAAGATGCCATTTTTCGCACTTTTACCGCAAGAAAATCTCTTTCTTGAGTACTTTTCTAAAGAAAGAACCTCGCATGTAGATGAAAAGAGCATGGAAAAAACATATATATCTCAACAAAACCGCATAAGGCTACTTGAAAGCTGCACAAATTCATGGTTTTGTTAATTAAAATCATTGATCCCTGTTCATAAAGAAGCACCACTGTGTCGATTGAAATCCAGAGTATACGCAATAAAAATTCAAAAGCTACAAAAACTTGTAGAGTTTGACATTTTGGGTTTGGCTAGCATAAGCCAGTTCCAAAGTCTTAACAGATTTGGAGCTTGTCTCAAAGTCTTAACAGATCGCTTGGTCTATGGAAGTAACAACAGAGTCCTGAAAAGAACATTGTAAAGTCATTTAGGTTTTTTGAAGCTGGAATAATCCAAAAAATATAAACTTTGTTAATACTTTAGGGTCCTGTGGAAATTTTCAGTTCAAACGTCCTCGTGCTAGGGTCCACATAACATGTTTTCAGAGAGGATGCTTCAAAACGTCGCACATAATATCACAATTATACAAAATTTTATACACCCATTTACTTATTGTTACATATTTTTATCTTATATATCTGTTTTCCGTCCTTCTGTACAGATTTCCACCTCGGCCGTAGAGCATCATTGGTTCAGCGTCATGACTTTTACTTCCCCCAACTTCCAGGATACACCTAATTGGTGATTTTCTGTATCTTTCCTGGTTGCTTTCTTTTTTAGAATTCTATATTCTGGCAACCTCTTTCAGATTTTTTTACTCTTTTAATTTTTTTGCAGCTACTGCTAAGGATCCAGGTTTATTCATTTTCTTTCACTTTTTAATACAATTGGCCTTAACAAGACACTTGTGTTGTACAGTATTTTTAATTTTTTTCTGTTGTTAAGTTTAATTCTTCTAGCTCATTGGGATCTCCTTTAAAATTATGTATTTTTGACTAGTGCCTAATTGGCTACATATGTTTATTTGTACATTCGCCTTACCAAGCTTTTTGTAATTTTTTTTCTTTTTCAGTAGTGTTTTAATTTTAAATTTTCGGCAGGGGCGTCGGGAAAAGGAACTATAAGAATTGAGAGCAACTGTATAATGTAGATTATTTTATTTTTCTAGTAATGTTTTTTCGCTTCTGTCTCAATTATTGTCGTTTGACGAAACGCGTAATGGAGTTTAGCTGTACTCGAATTTGTCACGCTTTTCCCTTGATAAGTCCGTGATGAACTTCGAGTGAAGCTAAATTATCATTTACTGCCATTCTTTGTAATTTATTTTACTGATTTTAATATTTAATTAAGCTTGTGCTTAAAATTGTTTTTAATTTTTTACGTGTTTTAATTTTTTAAATGTTGAATTTCTTTAATACCAACATTCAGTTTTTTAGTTTTTTTTTACAGTTACTTTTACTTTTTAGTAATTGTTTTTTGTTCAAGTTTCTTTCAAACTCTGGAACTAAGGTATCAAATTTACTTTTAGGCGATTGCTTTTAGGATTTTACTCCTTTTGCTTATCTTTAAATTTAATATTGCAGCTTAATGCGCAAAATTCTTGACCAAATAGGTCTCTCACGTTCTTGCACTACTTTCTAAGAATTAGAATATATACATATATACTGTATATATTCTAATTTTTCTTGTTTATGAATTTCCCTTTTTATAACTAGAAACGAGAAGAGCAGATATGCATGAAGTTCAAATTAACACAGACAAATAGCTTAAACCGCAGCCGCAATTTTATTTGTAAGAATGCTTCGTCATTCAAACTTTCTTCTTCTTTACACATTTTTATCATAAAATTATAAATTAATAAAAGCGATATCTGCGTATAACATAGTCTATGTGTATACATCCATTTCTGTGCTTTAAATATATTTAATGAATTTATTTTATTTATTAAAAATTCATAAACTGTGATAAACGGGACTTCAAAGAAAATTCTAAAAAAATGGTGTTTCACATTCCCGAAGAAGACTTAAATTAATTACATACAACAATTCCAAAAAAGGGAAAACAAAAAGACACAAAAACCTTTGTTGAAAATAATACCCTTCATTTTTTTTCTCGTATCAGAGTAACCCATAAATTTCAAACTCTGCTTGTGAGCGCAGGAAAAATTTGTCTTTTATTCTTTAAGAAATCTCTATTTATCGCCCAACAAGATATTAAATTTAAAACTCCATTTTTATGCTGAAAAAAAGAAGAGTAAAATGTTTCATAGTCCATTAATAAGAGAAACATGTAGTTACCCTGAAATTGATGGGTGAATTTTTTCCTTTTGTTTGCCCGTGTAAATTACCAGTAAATTTTAAGATGGTTGATAAAATTACACTCTACGGAAAACCGCATATTATTCAAGCAACATAATTAAAAAATTCTCTGAGTAAAGGAATATTTTCACATGAAGAAAATGAAGTTTGAAACAGACAATTTTCAACATCCTAAATAGACTTTAGATAAATGTTAATATATGATTATACTTCTAAAATACACTGCCGTTCGCACATATTTTAGACGATTTTCATTGTAATTACAGAAACACTTTGCCTAAACATTTATGTTTTAAAAGTTATATTTGATAATCCTTATTTTTCACTATCTTTATACACCGTAATTTCCCAGACAATTAAGTCTTTTGTTGTATCGGGGGAGGTATTTCATCCTATTGTTCTCGAACAGATTTCCAAAGTCTACGGAGTGTGGGTCGACGTTTAACCAACCTACATTTTAAATCCAGAAGCGCAAAAGTTCATTGGTGTATTCATTAGTAGGGATACGAGCGAAAGGTATAGCCTTGATACATCTTTCTTAAAACATTTTTTCCAGGAAAGTTGCAGTAGATTAACGTCTCGCTACTTGCTTTGTCTTGATGCAGCTCTACTGATTGATCAAACTGTGTGTAAAGAAAAGGAATTTCATGTTTGTAAATTGGATATAAAATATGTTTTTGATAATATGAGCAGTTGATCTTAATATTTTCCTCCACTCTCTTTGTTTTTTATTTGCCGTTATATGAAAACCCAGCAACAATCATAAATCTCTCAGAAAAACTTTCTTTAGATTTCTTGATCCATGTTCCAAGATTTTTTTTCCTCTCTGATGGTAATAAATGGATCTCTTTTTATTGCAATCATTTAAGTACACGCAAGATTCGTCTATTATGACAACATTTTTCAATTTTTGCCCTGATAAATGTTTCTCATAAAGAATTTTGTAGCCCGTTCTGCGTTCGGCTATGTGCTGTGGGGTAAGACGACGCAGATTATGTTTTTTCCCCTTTTTGGGATTCCAATTAGGATTAATCACTTTGCTTACAACCTACGTTGAGCATTTTAATGATTTTGCAACTGTCTTTTGATTTGGCGGATTTTTTTTAAGATTAAACATATTACTTTTAAAACATTTCAATTTACTTTTCATTTACTTTTAAAACATTTCGAAACATTCCGTTTTTTTTTTTTTTTGTGGGATACGTATTTAGAAAATTTCTTCTACTTGAATCTAAATTTTGACGCCTTTTTTCTTTGTTTTTAACAATATTACCTATCGTAGCTTTAGATATCAAAAAATTATGCCGTTCACAAAGCGTTTTAATAACTAGATACGAATAATTTTCTTCGGAAAGAACACAAACATACAGTGGCTTCCAAAAGTGTTCGTACACTTATGATTTTCATTGAAATAGGGCTCTAGCCATTAATTAAAAGTAAACTTTCTGAATGAGATTTTAATAATAAGATCTATAATCTATTCGTAACAATATTACATGAAATATTTTTAAAATATAGCGAAGCTTTTTTCTAAGAAATTAACAACAATAAAATGACAAACATTTTACCTCCCAAAAGTCTTCGTACACTTCAAAAAAATCTTGACATATTAGTAAATATTTTAATTTTCCATTAAATTAATAAGTAGGATAT
>KK119305.1:0-50509 GCA_000611955.2 Stegodyphus mimosarum | reverse complement strand
ACCATTTATGTTATTAATATTATTCTATCTTTATTATTTTATGAGTTATTAAACATCAAAATGGGTCCGGGACTTTATAAAAACCCTGTATAATATTTTCTTCTCTATTAATAAAAATGACAAGCTGAAAAGAATAATTACGAACGTCTATGAAAAATGAGACGCATTTCCAGCTATCATGATCCATATCATAAATAATTTTAATTATTTAAGGAATCGCAAATACCCCAATAAAATACTTAATTGCATGTAAAATGCAGGATGTTACAAATTAAAATTTATATTCAGAAATAAAAATGTTAGTATATCGCGTGTAGCATTATAAAAAATAAATATACTACATTATTGTTGTCTTAATTAAAATTTTTAGCCCAAAGGGCCAACTCGCCCAAAAGGGCTATTAATTTCGTTTTGGCACTTTGCGTTTGTTCACTATAAACGGCGTTTCACTTTTCAAACTATTGCCACCAAATATTACAGCTCTGTGTTACATTTAAAAAAAATAAATAATGAAGAATCTGCATGAATACATATATGTTTCTCGCGCTGTGAAAAAACAGCGGTACCGAGAGACATCACATTTTGAATAACGTAGTATTTGGCATCGAATAAGGGCATCTGGAAGCCCAAATTTGGAATTTGTTCTATTATCTCTTTTACATTTTGTAAACTTGTAACGAATATTTTATTAACAAACTCAACGACTTCAAGGCGAGTAATGGCAACACTCTACGGGGAAGAAAATTACATCTCCAGCACGCGAGACTGTGCATCGGGAATTCTAAGGATATGCTGTTTTTAAATTATTTTGTGATATTGCTGTCGAATTGAATTTTATGGTTTAAGTGCGAAGAACATGATATTTCATAAATAAAGATAACACACAAAACATTAAAAAAAAACGCCTTTTCAGATTTTTTTTTAATCCAATGGCGGGCACTTCCCTAATGCCAGAGGTGGTGGTAATTTTGGGCGGTCACCGTTGCCTCCTAAGAAGGGACGAACAGTTACAACCACGCCTTCTCCGGGATTCGACCTCGAATCTTTTGGTACAGCTGTAAACTCCACTAACCACTATCGGCGGCAGCCCTTGTTAAGTGAAACAAAAGAATTATTTAGAACTTTAAACACTTGTCTAGGTAGCTGTTGCAATGAAGTTAAATATCAGATGTTTACAACATCAACTTGATTTGTTGATATTGACCCTTTAAAGATATTCCACATAAAGTGGATTTTATTCAATTAATTAACGTACTCGATTACTTACGATTTAATCCTACAACGTTTTGTCCTCTAATTGCTTCTAAAAGAAATTACATTAGAAATAGTTCTAATTTATTTTCACTCAATCTTGCACGCATGTTCCTTTATGTTTTGAAACTTTAAAACTGAACTTTTGAAACTGAAACAATGAAAAATTTATCATCCCTTTGTTTTTAATATTAATTTTGAAAGAGAAAAATTCTGTCATCTATTCGTAACTTAAAACATCGTTTCGGTATTGTTGAAATATTAGTACGTATCTATTGGTTTAAGATAGCGATAAAATTACATTTAAATGTGGCAGAAATAGGTATTATATGGTATGAAAAAAGCAGTAAAATCCATCATAAATATCGCAAGAGTATACAAGAACTTTCATTTCTTTCTTCATATTCGTCATTCTGCTGTGCTCTGTGAATTGCCTTTTATTTAACTTATAAGGTATTTCTCCCGCCTTCTTCACATGCCTTCGTGGTGTAGTGGTCTGCATGCTCGACGCGTAACCGAGAGGTCCGTGGTTCGATTTCCGGCGAAGGCGTTGCTAATTTTTTATCTCACCTGCTTCCGAAATAATCCTAATGTCTCTACATTGGCGCCCGAACTAAAAAGGTGGTGGATGATGATTCTCCACCTCCGCGATTTGGCGATTGGGTCTCCAAACCCCCAGTCGCCCTTTAAAAGGGGGAGTATATAAGGTATTTCTCCAGCCTTCTTCGCATGCCTTCGTGGTGTAGTGGTCTGCATGCTCGACGCGTAACCGAGAGGTCCGTGGTTCGATTCCCGGCGAGGGTGTTGCTCATTTTTTATGTCTGATGCTTCCAAAAATACCTAATGTCTCTACACTAGCGCCCGAACTAAAAAAGGTGGTGGATGATGATTCTCCGCCACCGGGATTTGGCGATTGGGTCCCCAAAACCCCAGTCGCCCTTTAAAAGGGGGGAGTATATAAGGTATTTCTCCCGCCTTCTTCGGATGCCTTCGTGGTGTAGTAGTCTGCATGTTCGACGCGTAACCGAGAGGTCCGTGGTTTTATTCCCGGCGAAGGCGTTGCTTATTTTTCACCTCTCCTGCTTAATAATAAATAATAAACCTAATGTCTCTACAAACTCCTCTAAATATATTCAGGCTTCAGTAGCCAGGTTATAAAATTAAACAAAACACTATATTTACGAAAACAAAACTGTATGAAGCGAAATGATTGTGAAATATATTTTGGATCTGTAGACCTGTCAATATATGCACCTGTAACCTGATACAAATACTTGTACCATGACTGAAACTTTGCCTGGAAATATTTCAAACATATGTCTAATGTGATACGACCTAAATCCTCTCCTTGTCGTCATGCGGAAAAACAAATTGATTTATAAATAATAACTCTGATTGCAGCAACAGCACTCTTCATGAAGAACTCTAAATTTCAAAAATTTTGATAGCAGTCTTCATCCATTATGAAGTTAGTGTTAACTGTGGCCTGAGAAGCCATCCATTCCAAGCCCAAATTTCAGTGCTGCGTTTATTACTGTGATGTTTTCATTTTTCTGAAAAGTGTTTCTTTTTAGATAAGAGCATAGTATTAAAAGAATGAGTACAAAATGTTCCCTATTACAGTTTCCTAAAGACACAACAAGTTTTAGCAAAAATGACAGTTGCGAGAAAAGTCTTTATTCATCCCATTTACCAGATATGGTAGTTTGTATAACATTGGAAATCCAAGCTGAAAGGCCGATATTTTTGGGGAAAAAACAGGGGAATGAAATTTCAAGCCTAATGTACCCAAAATGTACTAGGTTCTTAAAATATATCCAGGGCGTCAGTTACTTACTTACCAGCATCTGAGTTGCTGTACTGCCTGTTATGTCTATTAGCATTTGTACTCAATTGGTGGAGCATTCTATTTGTCGCTAGACCTAGCCAAAAATCTCTATAGAATATTGAAATTTGTAGCGAAATTTATAAAGTTACTTCAAAAGATAGGTATTTGTGACTTGTGGTTGTTAAAAAAGCCCTGTCAAGACTTTGCCTGTGCTAAATGACGATTTTAGAAATTCTTTATGAATTGTGATTCTGAGTTTATAGAGAATGTTTACTCTAGACGTCAGTGGTAACTTGAATAGAGGCAGAAGGGACTGCTATGAAGATGTTAAAAGCCAGATTTGGAATTTTTTTTCCTAGCTTTATTCTGATTCGCCTGCTACAGTGAAAATGAAATGAAATTATATTTTCTTCTAGTCCCCCCTCTCAGCCCCATTTGTTTTCAGAGAGACTTATAAGACCCTCATTTGTACCCCTACTATAATCGTATTCTCTTTTGCACCTGCATAGAAATACTACTCTTTTCGTAGCCTCGACAGGTTTTTTTTTTATTTTCTCATGAAAATTTACTAATTAATTATATAACATTTACAACTGATGCCTACACTTCCTTCTTCAGGAATTCTTGAACGTTCGCAAATATTATTATATTTAATTGGTTTCATTAACATCACGAGCGAATGCATTTCCGAGCATTATATTTTCTTCTTAATTGTAAACATCTGTGACAGAAGGTTTATCTTGATAGTTTTAATTAATTCCCCATACGTTATTTCAAGAGACAAATTTGCCTATCTTAGTAGTTACGAAATAATATTGCGTATTTTAGTATTTATGCAAGAGTATTACGAATCTTAGTAGTTGCATAAGAGTATTTCGTATCTTGGTAGTTACATAATAGTATTGCGTATCTTAGTAGTTACATAAGAATATTGCGTATCTTAGTACTTATTTAAACAAAAAATGAAAATGATATAGGATATAAAATGAATTTTAATCGGTATGCATATTAAAGATCATTCAGAATAGTAATAATTCAGAATGTAAAATATATTTTAAATGAGAGAAAGCTTACCAGCATTCCAGCGGTAAAAGCCGCTGAACACTGGTAGTTCGGTCTGGGGTTGCGTTTTAGCAAACGGGCTGGCTGCATGGGCGTTTTTGTGGCTTTCCCCATGTGCAACGTGGATACGAACTAGTTTCCCTTAATTTCGGAACAACCATATTGCTTCATCAGCTGCTACGTATTGGCTCCAAGCTCCATTGCCACTATAATATATTCTATATGTGGGAGCTAAGTATATTAAACGGGGTCTCGCGCATTTAACCAATGCTTAACCGCTGTCTAATCGTTGGTATAAATCACAAAGAAATCTATTAAATATTAAATAATACTTAATTTATAGCCAAAGGAATTATACACTTAAAAATTATCACATTCATCGTTACTCCGTCACAATCGAAAATCAAACGCAACAAACACTCTTCAGTTCAGGATCACTTCATTTCAAATCCACGAAGACTAAGATTGATTTTTAACAAAGCTAGTGTCATAAAAATTAACTAGTAGTAAACAATTCAAGTATTGTCTTTAAGAAGTGAAAACTTGTTTAATTAAAAGCACATTTATTAAAAATAGGAAACGAAAGCACCCAGAAATCATTTAGATAAAATAAATAAGATTTGAAAATTAATCATTTGTTGACGAATGAAGCGGAAATTTTCAGTGAACTGAATTCAAAAAGCGGGTTCAAGAACATAGTCTTAGCTAGGGTTTTCAGGGCGCGGAGAAAGATTTTACGCCCCTTTCAAGTTTCATACTAAAATTTTGTAACATCAATTTGGCACCCACTTAATGCTGCACCCAGGGACAGATATCCCCCCCACCCTAGGTACAGGATTTTCAAATAAGCCTGGCCAATGGGTTGAAGTTGATCCATTTGAATAAACTGAAAGAAACGAAAGTTGGCTTGTAAAGTTGTAAGAAATCGCTATTAGTAACAGACAATAATCTCCATATTTCAAGAGTCATACAAAAGTCATGTATTTAATAACATTAGACATTCAAACTTAGTGAATATCAGATTCTACTAGGACCATTTGCATTTAACATATCACTATATAATTTCTGATGAAGAACAAGTTACAACTTTATACAAAAAAATTTGTTATTATCTCGTTTTGCTTATAAGTATTTAAGGTAAAATGAAATATTACTATTAATTCTGTAGAAACGAAGAGGGAAATAAAAGGCAGGTACATAATATAATATTTTCTTTTAATATAAAGAAGTACAGTTAACTCATTGTAAACATTTCATACTTTACCATTTAAGTACGAAGCCATTTATTGCTGAAACCAAAATAGCTGCCCGAAAAGCATAAATTGGCAATAAAAATATAGCATTAGATTAGAAAAGACGAATAAGATGTACAACCGAAGATATCAAATGTGGTAACAGATATTTCTTTTCTTCGCAGTTAAAAAAGGTAGACTAAATAAATCAATTTCGAGTGCTTTGCGATGGCGGAAATTGAACATTCATGCTGATAATAGATTTTTCTTTCGTTTTATTGGCAAATAAATCTACCCGAACTGTACGATGCAGGAAAAATTATTCTGATATAAATCTTTGCCTCCAAAAATAACATAGCATCATGATGAATATCTGAAATTCGAGATATCTCAGGCGATGTAAAAATGATTTATGTTATACGTAATCAAATGTTTGGAGTAGTTGACCTCTTTACTGCATTTTTTAAAATGAAATAAGAAAGGAAAATGGCAAAATATAGCAGTTCTAACGCAATTCAAAATTCGATGGCAAAAAGTAGCAATTCTTGAGAGTGTTTTTATTGCTTCAAAATACATATAAAATATTTTCCGTCGCTATAACTTAAATGTTTGAAAATAACTTTCGAAAGATCAGTTCGATAAAATCAAGACTGATTCAAATGATTTACACTGGTTATCATAAGTTAAAGGAAAATCACAAAAATCACCATTACTGAAAAAGTTGCATGTAGAATTTTACGAAACTTACCCACAATATATACAACACATAGTAAGGTATCAAATAAAATAAAAGAAATTAACAGGCAATTATGGTAGTATGGAAATTAGCATATGTATAAAATGAGCAAATCGATAGTGTCAGTTTGCTATAGGAAAAGTACCTTCAATATGGAATATGATCGCCTCTAGAAAGAATACAGCACATACAGCGATGTGTGATGCTTTCAATTATGCGGTCTATCAGTTTCATAGGAAGCGAGAGCCATTGCTCTTGCAAAGCAGTTGCAAGCGCGGCAACAGTCTCAGGGGGCGACCTGATAGCAGCTAGACGTCTCCCTAATACATCCCAAACGTGCTTGATAGGATTCAAGTCCGGGGTTGGAGCTGGCCATTCTGTGCGCATAATTGTTTCCTGTTGAAGATAATTATCTATGACGCGAGCCCTGTGTGGTCTTGCGTTGTCGTCCTGTGACAGGAAAGCATCACCCCAGGCATATGCCCCACATATGGGCGCACATAAGCATCAGGGATGTCATCTCTATAAACCTGAGCATTCACGGTCAACCTTGGAAAGATAAGGAGGTCTGCGCGTCCACCCAAAGAGATGCCACACCAAACACAGACACTGCCTCTTCCGTATGCATCTCCTTCAAGGATGTTTGACGGCTCATAACGGGATCCAGGTTCCCATATCAAATAATGCCTACTATCGCTTTCTAGACTAAACCGTAAAGAGAACAGCCCACTGCAAACGGTGCCTCCTAAGGCGTGACGTGAGCGGCACGCCTTTTTAGTACAGTTGACGTTGACACGTGCACATAACGTCAAATATTGGTCATCGGCGCTCGTCGTAGCAGTTTTCCGTCTTTGGCTGAACCTTCTAGATGCCTAATCTCTGGTTTGAAATTGCCTCCAAAGTCTATGAACCACAGAAGGACTCACATTTAGCCATCTGGCCACTTCTGTACTTCTGTTTGACTTTGTCCTGCCTCTAGTCTCCTAATGGCTCTCCATCGTAGTTCTGCAGGCAAATGATGCCTGGAGGTCATTGTTACGAATTGGCTATCTCAGATTTCTGATGTTACTATCACAGTGAAATATGTGGGCTTGCTCTCAAACATGGATTTTTATCCTCCTCGCAGATGACGTATTACGAGTGCAGCCCCACTGATTTGCATGTTGCAGTTTTACTCAGCTACTGTCATTTGGGCACATATTCAAATTTTACACGGTTTGGCTTATTTTTGAGGGAGTTGTCTCTATTTTTGTGATTTTTCCTTAATTTATGATAACCAGTGTATTTAAGTATTTTTTTCTACCAATGGCGGGCACTCCTAAGTGCCTCCTAAGTGCTTATTATAAATTTCGCAATTTCAAACTAAATTTCTGACTTGAGAAGGACAAGGATTCTAATTGAAAATGGAATATTGACAACTGCAAATCTGAAAAAGTGTAAAAAAAAGAAGTATAGGAAAAATAACAAGTTTTATGCGTATTAAATCTCAATTGATATGATTTTTCTGTTGTGAAATTAGTTCGTTGATTAAAAGGAGAACTCAAGAGACTTTGCCTTAGGCATATATGAATTCGTCGAAGAATGTGCTGTGATAAAGATCATATATTTGCATTGTTCGGAAAAAGGACTAATGCCTTGCTGGTGAATAAGTCATAGTAAATTATATTTAGAGATGTAAACATTGAGGGTTAACTGTACGTACTATAAAACAGTAAATTGCAGAGTTTTAAGCCATCGATCCTTTCATAACTTTCATATGGATTAGAACTTGAGAAACCATATGTACATAAATTATATAAAATTCTGAATTCATGATAACACATGATAAATTAACTGAATTAATTACTTATACCTAATGCATTTTTGGTCATTCAAAATTATTAGAAACACGACTACTATTGATTCGATTGCATATCGCTTACCTCTGAAAAGAATATTGTAATCTTCTCAACATAATTTTATTCTTAGTTTTCTTGAATTTAATTTGCTTTATTACATGGTATAAATTTAGCATATGCGTTAATAATATTATCATATTCATTTAACTTTTAGTACACACACATAGGTACGCATGTGTATATGTATGTATATATTACCCAACGTTGAAAATGCAACTTCAAGAAGGATTGGTCTGAAAATTACTCAAATTTCAGGGTAAACGCACGTCACCGAGTTATGTGAACGGTGGGAAATGCGCAGCTTTCCAGCTCACATTGAAGAAATTTTTACTTAACTTAAAAATTAATTTTGAAAATTACTTAAGGAAGTTTTTTTTTTTTTTTGAAAATGGTATTATTTATCTAATTCATTTAAAAATGATTGATCACTATTGTAACTTAAAGCAGGAAATGTATTTGCATGCTAAGTGATGGTAGCAAGTGAAATTTGTTCGGAACTGTCTGGTAGGAATTATGTAGACATGATGCTCATATTTCCATTGCCAACATCATCACATTTCACATAATCTGTTGTATGGAATATGAAGATGTATGGCAGTTGTATGGTCTATATCTGAAGCTGTGAGCTACATGAAATATGAATTGTCTAGTCTATTCATTCTTCTCTAACATTTTCTACGCAGAAAACTATTATCGAATACGTCTGGCGGTAATGCCTATAAACATTATTTATCGAATATGTCTGTCGTCTTTGATTAATATACCTAAGTTTATAGTGTTCCTTCCAATTTATTTTTTCGCATTTTTTTGGTTTGTGTGAGTGTGTGTGCAAATACCCTTTCAAGCTTTTGAGAAACTGTGTATCTCAGTATACAATACATGCTTAATTAGTGAGGAAATATAATAATAAAAAAAAGGTATCTCATGATTTTCGATAGGATTATTCTATAAATTACATTTTAGATATCTGAGTTTATCTTTTTAAAAATTATTTTCATGAAGCTGAAATTTATTAAAAATTTTGAGTTGGATGAATTAGATGTTATAGAAGTAAAAAGAGAAAAAACGATATGAACGCTATGAAGTATGAAAAATATTCAGATTTTCCATTAACCCCCCCCCAAGGGGGCGTTTTCAACGTTTTGTGTTACCTTTATTTGTTAACTATCATATTCTTCACACTCAAATCATATAAATTAAAATGAAGTGCAATATCACGAAATATTTAAAAACAGCATACCTTTAGAATTACTGATAGACAGTCTCGCGTGCTGGAGATAAAAGAGGTCTTTCCTTGCAGTGTTCCCAGTGCTCGCTTTGAAATCGTTAATTTTGTTGTTCAAAAATTTGTTAATGTTTTACAAAATATGAAATAGATAATAAAACAAATTCGAAATTCAAATTTCGGGGTTCCAGGTGCTCATGTTCGGGTGGAGGATTACGTTATTCAAAACAGATATCTCTAGGTACCGTCGTATTTTTAACAATGAGATAAAAATGCATACATTCATGCAGATTCTTCATTATTTATTTTCTATAAATATATTACAGCGATAATATTTGGTGGCAACAATTGGAAAAGTTATTCAGTCGTTTGTAGTGATTCAACGCAAAATGCCGTTTCGAGACTAACAGCCAGTCTGGGCTAACGCTCCTTTGGGCTAATAATAGGAAATCAAAAACTAAGATTTACTCTTAGGATAGTATTGCAGCTGTTACAATTCGATGATTATTTTTTACGAGGGCATTTGAAGTTTCTTAACTCAATCTGAGGATAAAGAAACTTCTGTAAGAAAGCTATTAATGTTCTGTTAAATAGCTCCATTTAAATACTGTACATGTATTCAGGTTTGAAAATACTATGTATTTGTTATTATTACCCATTATTACCCATACTTTGCTTTCCATATCTAAGCAAGTCTTTAATGAGGTAGTTTATTGCACATGTTTCTCCTTGAGATAAAACCTGATTTCGTCCTGTAGAGATATGTTATGCTCATTTAAATTCTATGTTATGTGATAAAAAGAATGAGAATGTTTGTAATGAATTCAAAACGAACTGCAGTTAAATGCATTTAGAGTTCAAATTTCTGTTGCTTTTCTTTCTCTTATTTTTTTTATCTAAACTCGAGGGGCGAAGTAAAATATTTTGCTAATATTTATCCACAGCAGTGCACTTTGTGTAAAAGTTTAGAATTAAAAATCTAAATTGTGATTTTTATTCCCTCTATGCTTCTTTTTTTTTCGTTAATCAAACGCTTGCTTTGATAAATTAAGCTGCACATTGGATATAATCTGCTGCTCATTTTAGCTGCGAAAAAAACGAATTCCACCCAGCCGGTATAATGGTTAGGGGAAACTACTGCTGTGCCGAAGCGCCCGGATTGGAATCCCTGAGAAGACATGGCTGTTCGTAAATATATAGTATCCGTGCGGTATGGGGGGCACTCTAAATATGAAAGTCCTTTCGAGAGGTTCAGGGTTGGAAAAAAGTTGCGGGGGATGTTATAAAATACGTTATACGGTGATAAATTATATTTGGATTAAGTGATTAAAGAATATGAATCAAAATGAATGCGACCGCAATAACCCATAAATACTTGAGAGAACTGTAATGATAAAATGTGTAATCTGGATAAAATGCAAATAAAATAACTTACCCCAAAGACGACAACAAATACTAGCGGATCAAATTGAATTTATTCATTATCTTGGTTACTGAAATAATTATTAAAAATTTAAAATCATATGCCAGATACATTACATCTCAGAATTAGAAGAATATCATGAGTGAGGCGAAGAGTATGCCAGATATATTATCATCTCGGAATCAGAAGAATAGCGCGAATGATGCATCATTTGTGATTTGAATCACTAGAACGAAATATGGCTATCTTTTTACATCGACGCGAACGAAGTCACTTCACAAAGAAATGTTCATGATTTAGATTGCAGGTGTTCAGAGTCCTTGAAATTGCACAATATTAAAGGAATTACCGCTGTGGTTTGTGAAATTCAGATCTTAAAAAGAAAACACGTGCACATAAGTCTCTACCGACATGAATAATTGGAACGAAACAATTATCAGAATTGTTCTCCAGAATAATACCTAGTTAATGAAAGCAACAAATATGTCGAATCTTCTTCATGACATTTTATTCGAGACAAAAAATCTTTAGGTATTTGCGTAGGGCATGGAACTAAAAAAAATGGCGAAGTCACGAAAAAAGTAAAATTAACATCTCGGCTAGGTGAGGACAGCCCAACTAGGGGCGTCCTACCTCTACGAAAACCAGCAGCAGAAGAGAGAGAAAACCGGTCTTCACCTTCAAATTCGCCTAGTCATCAAGCTTCGGTTGCAGTTATAATCTCACGTTGCATAATGTGGAGGCTTGCCTGCGCAGGGGATCCTTGTACCCGTCCACCGAAGGTGTTTTTCATCAAAATTGGGGGCGAAACTGAAGTCTTACTGCCACCTGTATTTTGCTCAAAGCTTTTGCCAACGACAGAAGAAATCATGCATTCCTTGCCACTTCAGCTTGTTCTGATGTTCTTGTCAGTTAAGTGAGATAAGTCACACGCAACAACAATGTTCTTTCAGTAGCATGATTAATACCTTATCTTATGCTTAATAAATTCATAAGCAGAAAACACTCAGGCTTATTCCTGCCAATAACCTTCAAGAAAAGCGAGCCTTTGCGGGTTTAACCCATTTTGCATTTATAGTTATAGGGATTTGTCCCTTCTATTTACTAACGTGCAAGTATGACATCAATTTCTGCTTACATGTAATCATCTGTCACATTTAATTGCAGTGTAGGTGCTTAACACAAATTAATTTAAATTATTACTTAATATGAAAATGCGGATAAATTCAATTAATACTATTCAAGAGGCACGACAACTTCTGTTATGTTTCATACAAATTTCAACTTGCGTTGTCAGCGTAAAGTATTTGTGGATTATTCATTAATTTGATTTCAAGACCTAAATCGTAACGAATTCAACAGATATCGAATGAGAAAATTAATTACGCGTATTGCGCATATATCGCAATTAAATAAATTATTATCGATTTTCGTTATTTTGAACAGTAAGAAATATGTATGTAACAGTTCGATAGAAGACAGCATATTGCGTGCAAAAGATATATATTTTAACCTCGATGACGATTACTGCACTGAATGATAAGCAGCAATTCTGCTCAAAATAAATTCAGGCAAACAGTGAATTTGAAGTTTAAAAACTCAATATGCAAACTATAAATTAAGTACCTTATGAAATTCACAATAGCAGAACTTGCAGTTTTTCGCTTAAAATATCGGTCATGCATTATACTAAGAGAAACCACTTTCATGCAGGTAAATTTATTTTGGATACCTAAGTTATGAATAAAATAATATTTTAATAATACAAAATTATGATTAATAAATACATACGTATCTGAGGTTAAATAAATGACAGGTGAATGTTCTAAAATAATTAAAGGAAAATGAACGGCATTGAACTTAAAACCTATGTTTAGATTGTAGAGACGTTAGGTTATTTTGAAGCAGGAGTGAGGAAAAAGGAGCAATGCCTTCGCCGGGACTCGAACCACGGATCTCTCGAATACGCACCGAGCGTGCTGACCATTACACCATGAAAGCATGCCAAGAAAGCGGGAAAAATACCTTATAAGATGCTTTCGTCACATGAGGTAAAGAGGTAAATGTGGGTTCCTATGCACAGTCAAATTAATCAATACTTATGTATATATTTTCATATTCAACAAAGCAATTGTTTTAAATCGCAACCAAATTCATACAAAGAACAAATCGTAACCAAATTTGTACAAATACCAAATCATAACCAAATTTGTACAAAGGTGTAAACAGACCAAAATTTGTATAGCGATAGAGAATGTAGCACTCAACAAATGATTCAATTTTCAAACACGAACAACAATATATCGCGGCTAAATTTCGGTCAATATATTCTTGAATACGCTTTTGCATCAATAATGAAGGTTTTAATTATATTCTGTAGTAACATATACCACGCGTTGTTGCGTTTTAATAGCTCGCCTTGGTATCCTTGAAGAAGGGAGGTATAGTTTGGCCGCCTCATCCGCGACCATGAGCGCAAACACGCATGCGCCATTTTGACCGAAATATTGTCAACATAGGGTGGAAAGATGGGTATTTTTTTCTCTCCAGCTTATCTCTTTCAGGAGAAATAAAGATTTTCACTTGAGCTTTCAAGTCGCAGCAAATAATAACGCCCCTTTTGGACGAGTCTATGTGGTTTGGCAGAATGCCAGCCAGGGTTGCGTTTGAGACGGTCGAACTATATTCAGTCTGACCCACATACGCTGGCATGCCGAAATATCGGGGGGGGGCTCGGTTTGGCTACGGAAACAGCTGCAAGTGTGACCGAACTTTATCGTATTGAAAAATGACACTTGGGATGCCCAGCAAATAAGGAAAAAAGGATGGTCAAGCAGCGCAACTTCAGCATAAAGGAGTCTCAATAAAATGTTTGTAATGTGCGCTAAAAAGTAATGCCTATTAGCACTAATGGCAGAACAATCCGTTATTCCACCAGTTACGTTTTGTTAAAAATGTTAAAGGCAGTCTACCCGGCAGCCACATTAGATTCCCAGCTTCAGATCATGATAATCATGTGTGCAGCGTACCAATATTCGTCTCGCAAAACTTCACTACCCCGTTCGGCACGCCCTGCAACTTTGTTGAGAAAGCATTTTAAACGTTCACGACGATAGATCACGGTTAACAGAAACCTCTTTAAGGGAAACTGATACAAATTGGTAACAACCAATCTTCACGAAAATGTCCCTGTCCATATTGGAGCAGTAAAAACATACTGTACATTTTGCGAAATGTTTGTAGTTGTGACCCGTAATTGGTAGCTCATTGGTAATTTTCTCTTTTATGAAAGTGCATTTCCAAAGTGAATATGATGCGTGGCGTACCGAGCATTACTAACAAAACAAAAAACGGGTATATAAAATTTCCATTGGTTTCCTTAGTTATATAAAGTTAAGAAGACAAACCTACTTTTGATGGTTAAAATTATCGTCGAAATATATTTTAATTATGGAAATTTCTTTACAAAAGTAAACTGTAAGTTAAACTTGAATTCCTTGGTATTTTGCTTTACATTTTAAATTTAATTTGAATACATTATTTATTTCCTTTACAAACTTTCCTATTTTTGTTAAAAACATCACAAATAACTAAAACTGAAATATATGTGAGTTGAAACTCGAAAAAAAGCTGACTAAATTTGAATAAAACTTCAAAAAATGGTTTTGCTTTTTGAAATTATGTGAACAGAAAATAATTACTTTGTTTTGCAATTTGTTTTTGTCTTACGGGAGTCAAATGTTTTCAGTTTTATTTTTTATAGTAAACTCGTACTAAATATTCTAGAGTTGGAAAAACATGCACATAATATTTGAAAAAGCAAGCCGTCACATGTCTCACAACGTAATTCCCTTTTGACTGAAAGAACGTTGGCTAAAAAGACTATAAAAGGACCGATTGAAGTTTTCTTCGAATGTCACGTGTCCTCGATGAACTTACTAATGTAATTATTTGTATTTTATAATGATATGCTGCTGTTTTAAACGAAGAAGGGCTCTGTGAGGCCTAAATGCATTGCGGCCCTCCTATTTCTCTCATCACTTTCTGGTTGAGATTCATGTACACTGCGCTTAAACAGAAGAAAAACAAAAAGGATGGGACAGATATATATCTCCCGTTCTACTGGGCCGATTGATGAAATTCAACTTGCGATTTTTATATCTCGAAAGCGTGGCTTAGGATATGTATATTTTGGCTATTAATTTTAATTTAATTTGATATGTATTCATTAATATCTCTTTTTTATTAAACTTATCTGATTCTTCCTTTCAGATTTCGAATTTTAGGTTCATTCCGAATAAAAGTCGTCACATTTTTATGATTTATTTTTTAATTTGTATTTTTAAATAATTTTTATAAATTTTTCAAAAACAATTTGTATAACCTATAAAAGTTTTACAATCATCTTAAAGTAGATGTATTTCTAAGCGTACCTGCAAAAAATTAGTTTTCGATTCAAAATTTCCTAAGATATGCGTGAATTTAGATACTGGCACGTTTTGAAATTTTGTCTATCAGAAATTCTAAATTTTTGCTGTTTTTAAATTATCTGAAAGTTGCGTTGCCCCAGATGCTCTCGAAAAGTTAATATATCTGTAAAAGTAAAAAAATACGTGTTATGGCATAATATAAAAGCTTTCAATTGTTAAAGCTTTCAGATTTTATATTTTATATTATTTAACCTTAGGATCTTAGGTTATTTCGCTCAACTGCCAAATTTTACAGATCCAGCAGGAGTTTATGGAATATAGACATATAATAACGGATCACAATTATATTCACGTTTCCCCTTATTATTTCATATTTTTCAAAACTTAACAACACATGTTTTTAACGAACTTTACGATTTGAAAGTGAGTGGTAGAAACACTTTCTGTATAAAGCAGATTTTTACCTCAACCGCACGAGACTGTTGCCACTCCGAAAAATGAGCGTTTCCGGAGTTTTAAATTAATATCTCGGCTGATTAAAATTTTACGAAGATGAGAATGGTCGAAATGACTTCTCACGAAGTTTTGGAATATAAGGTACCTCTCTCAAAGCTCATTTCTTCTCCGTTTTAGAGGAGAGAATGTGATAAACAAACAAACTGGCAGACGCGCACAGATTTTTAATAGTATAGATTTTTTTTTAATAAAAAGTACGAAAACATGAGTTAAATTATTGTTGCAACTGGAATTATGTGCTGATGAAGAACGGTTGAGAAAATAAAAGGTAAATAAGCACTTTCATAGATAATGTGCATATGCAGAAAATGCTGCTCTCAGGTGCATCCCCCTCCCACTTACGCAAACGAAACATGCCGCCAACATCCATAAATTTGTAAAACAAAATCCATGGTAACTCTTTTTAATGATTATTGATTGGTTGATTGATTTTACATATTTATTGAATTATTGACTTTGATGTTAATAACTAAGATATTAAGAACTAAATTAGTTGAGCGCTGTTGTTTGCTATAATTTCCTATTCATGCCTCACTGTAAAAATAATGTGCATGTTGAATCGACGAAGTATTAGACTGACAAAGCGAATACTTCCTCTCCCTTCCTTCCGCATTGCCAATTGGGATTGCACAAATTTTTCGAGTCTGTGCATAGCAAAATGGACAGATTTTTCATTTACTATTGAATTTAGAGCAATTTATTGCTACTTTTTGTTTGGAAACATGCAAATTTCAGTTTCGAGATTTGCTTTGTACTTCGCATTTAATTTAAGGTTCTTACTACTTCTCACAAAGTTCCCCATGAAAATGTTTTATACTATATGACTAAGGAGAATGTTTACTCTAGAAATTTGAAGCAAAATATATACTTAAAGAAAATTAGGCAGGTATAGTTCGACTGTCTCAAACGCAACCCTGGCTGGCAGTCTGCCAAAACATATAGACTCACCCAAAAGGGGCGTTATTACTTGCTGCGACGTGAAAGGTCACGTGAAATTCTCCTCTTCTCCGGAAAGAGAGAACGGAGGGAAAGAAAGTTTCCATCCTTCCACCCTATTTTGAGAATAATTCGGTCCAAATGGCGCATGCGTGTTTGCGCTCATGGTTGCGGATGAGACAGTCGAACTATAGTAGTTATTATGCAACAGAATTTTTTTTTTGTAAATTTCTTTCAGTTGTTTGGTACTGATATGACAAGTACTTGGACTAAAGATCAATAACCGTATTCACAACATCAATGACGATATAATACAACAGAAGTGAAGTCTCCAGAAGAGTTTACATGACGTTGAGTGAACATCAATGATGGAAAATTTCACCATGCGCTGCCTTAAGTATGCAGATCAACTTTTGAATCTCTGCCAAGAAAAGAAAAGATAAATGCTTCGTCAATCAGAAACAACGAATGTCGACTCACGTGGCAAGCGGCAGCTATCATTTCGTTTACTTTAAATGCAAGTTATCGTTGCATTTTAGCTTCTAGATTCATGTTTTATTTTAGCTTAAAATTCAATCTCAATATAATGGATATTTATATTAAGTCTGATTCCTTTCTTACTTATCGTTTTCATTTAACCAATACAATAAAACAATGTTTTGAAGTTGCAATAGTTAATATTTTTCTGAAAATATTTCAAGTGCAGTATAAAAAGGAGCATAAAGGTGTCTAAAAATCTGATTGAAAAGTCATTTAACTTAAGTAACCAAAAGCGATAGACCTTGCCCTCCTTTAACCAAGTTATGCTATGGATAAAACACAGGAATTTGCAATGTACTGAAAGACATTTTCAAGCTACTCAGAACTAACTAGTTGGTGATTTTGAGGTGTTCAAAAAAGGTTGTTCCTTTGCTTTTGTCTATTATTAGGTGTTGACAAATCAAGTTTATGGACTAAGTCTGCATTTAGTAATCTGAATATATTATCAATATCTATGTGAAGATGTAAAAAATCTCTTGGTCATATTAAAGCAATTTTACAGCTTTCCACATCTGAGCGAGGCTCTAACAAGAATGTCCAACACAGGACATCATTGTACGGAATATTAAATTATACAAATTTTGGCTGCATTTCATTTAAACTTATTTCCTCGAATTTTATTAAATGTATTTCCCGTTCAATTAATTCCGTTCTAAGTTCGCGGTAAGATAAAAAAAAAACATAAAACCTCAAAATATCTCCATTAAAAATTGAAAAATATAGAAAAAAAAAAGAAATAAAACACTAAATACAGTTAAAACAATCAAAAACAACTTTTACAATTAAAATTAGAGTTTCTTTGCAAAAACAAGCAACTCGGCCAGCAGGCAACAACGCAAAGTTTTCGAATCACAAAAAGGAAAGTTTAATTTTGGTCCCACTCGGCAAAAAGACAATGAAGGTGCAGAAACTGAATTCACTATTCTGCTAGGTTTCAAATCTAAACAAATTTGTCTGCTATGGTAAACAAAAATTATGATTATCCGCACATAAACAAACTTTTAAATTGTTGATAATTCTACAACTAACGCGAGTAGATTAGCTAAGGGCATAAAAATTTTAACTGGAAGATAAGAACAACATAATTCATTCATTCGTAAAGCAAAACATGCGCAATTTAGCAGCATATAAGACTAAAAAAATGAGCTCACTGAGCCGAATAAGACAGTGGTATATATATTTATATAATTTTGGTGTGACCGATTGTGACCAAAAAGGGGTTACACAACTACATATTATAGCAGTCCTATATACAGAATTTCAACTTTCTGAGGTGTTCTGAGGACGTTAGTACGTATGTACAGACGCCACGGAAAAAATCTGTTCTGAATCCATTTTAAGTCAGTTTTAAAATACGTTTGGGAAAAAAAGTCCTTTATTCTGTCCTTACGTACAGATGTTACGCAAAAAGATCGTTAAATTGCATTCGATGAGGGTCAAAATGGATATTTTTTTTAATTAGGATACCCCGAATTTTTCGTGATTACAGTTACTCCTTTACTTTGTACATGGAAGTAAATGTTGAAATAATAGACTGGCGAAATGCCATAGACGGAGAGAGAACATTCGAGAACGAATTCTTACTGGTTTTCCCGATAATGTTCCCGAAGTCAGGTCAAAAGCTATAAATAACCTGCCTGTACGCGGAGTAGCAGTTTATCATGAATATCTTGTGTTGAGTTCAGTAGTAGTGCTTTGAGTTCAGAGATTAGCTCAGCGATTCACCTAGTTGGAAGCTGTACTTAGTGCTTTGCCGTGGAGCTGTCTTCACCATTGTAGTCTAACACAGCCTGAAAGCTGTGTTGCGGATTGTTTAGAGTATTTATTGTAGGATTTCGCCTGTTATAAACTCTCCTGTGTAATACTGGCGAATAAATTGTGTTTTTGATTCTTCATCAAGTGTTGCCATCAAGCACTCTAAATTCACGAACCCGTAGAACGCAACAATATTTAGAAAAATACTCTTAAGAAATCTGAAAATTTAGCTCGTTTTTAGGACTGATTATATCAACAGAACTTGGACATAAACGAAAAAGCATATTTAATAAAACAGATAGTCAAGAATCAGTTAATAAGATATTTTCACTGTAGAGGTCAAAGAAGTTACAGATATTTTTACCTCACGAACAAAATGGAGATATGAAAAAAATAAACGATATCTTATTCAACTTTCGTTTTCATAATTTGCGAAAAATTAATACAATTATATTTTAATTTAAAAGACACAACTTACAGCTTAGCAATGCTTAAATATCCAAACAATGTAAATGCTTCAAATACATCGCTGGACATTTTCAGTTTAAAAAAAAAAAAAAAACATTTGTTTCTGAATACGGAAATGGCTTCAGATTTTCAGAAATAATTCACGAAAACAGTTTAGTTCTATTGAATCAGTATTTAGAAGCTGCATTTAAAATACTTTAACACTGCCAAGATACTATTGCTAGCAGAGAAAATAGCTTCAATATAATTACGAATATAAAACTGGGGTTATTCTTTTTATAAAATATAATTAATCTATTCAAATATATTTTGAAGAAAATGATTGGTGATTTTGCTTCATTAAAAGCTAGAAAAAGTAAATTATTAAAAAAAGGAAAATCTGAGAGCTTTCAGATTTTATATTACGCCCGAAGCAGCCTTTTCTTTATTTACATACACATACACGTTTCGAAAGCATTTGGGCTAATGCTCCTTTGGGCTAAAAATATCTAAAAGGCGCCTGTCTTTAGAATTAGACAGTATCGAGGGCTGGAGATAATTTTTTTTTTTTTTTTTTTTATTTTTTTTTTTTTTTTTTTTTGCGTAGAGTGTTGTCATTGCTTGCTTTGAAATTTTTTAGTTTGTTAATAAAAAATTCATTAAATTTTACAAAATTTCAAATAAGCAGTAAAATATTTAAAAACAGCACACGTTTAAAATTTCCGATGGACAGTCCCTCTCGCTGGAGATAAAGTGCTTTTTCCCGTACAATGTTTATCATTGCTCACTTTGAAATCTTTGATTTTGTCAATCAAAAATTAGTTAAAGTTTTAAATACACAATAAAACAAATTCGAATTTCAAAATTCGTATTCCAGCTGTTCATATTTGGGTGGAGGACAAAGTTATTCAAAATTTGATGGCTCTACGTACCATCGTTTTTTCACAATGCGAGAAACTCACGTACATACATGTAGATTCTTCAACATTTAATTTCTTTAAATATAATAAACGACGATAACACTTGGTGGCAACAGTTTGAAAAGTGATTCAGACTTTCAGAGTGACGCAACGCAAAATCTCGTTTTGAGACATATACTCTTCTAAGTTAACGCTTCTTTAGGCTAAAATACCAAAGTAAGTGCAGCATTGTTTATGTTACTATTTATGTTTTGCTGTTATTTGGTATCTATCCGAGGGCAATATTTAATGTCTTTTATTTTAAAATTGTAAATCACTACATGTATAATTTTATGAGTATAATAAGGCTGCATTTAAAAGTTTTATAAAAGCTAAAATATTATGATTTAAAGTATTAACCTTTGATGAATGCGATATTGTATAAGTACAATAATTTGTCTAGGCTGCGATTGATATAGGGGCGCATATTTATCTCTTTCCTTTAGGTTAAAAAAAAAAAAAACTTTAGCCACGGTTTTATCAGGCGTCAGATATATTATATTTTCACAAACCAAATATAATATGTTTTTTTCCGTGTTAACTGCCTATAAATATATATATAGATTTTATAATGCTAAGATAAACAGTAAACTGGTGAGTTTTAAAAAAATTTTTATATGCAGATTATAATTTATCTCCGTGTTTAAAATACATAATAACCAAGCATTGAATATGCGTAATGCTAATCCCCATTCATTAAATAGATACTTTTAAATTTCTTGTTTGACAGCATGATTTTTTAAGAAAAGACAGGACACTCTCCTGGCTGCTGTGTGTAATTAGTGAGAAAATATCCGAATTATAATGGATGGCAGTTCCCTGATTCAGCAAGCGGAAAGAATTCTTTTTTAAGTGAGTAGTTTAAAATTCGATAAATTTATTTACGTAAACCACTTACAAAACCTTTTTAACCACTCTTCTATCATATTTACTTTTGAAAGTATAGAGGGAACTCATATAGCTTACCTTTCACTGTTAATCTCGTACTGACGGCCCCTGTGCCAACGTCATTTGTGGCCAAACATGTGTAATTCCCATTATGCTTGTAGGCTAATGTGTTGATTGTTAGTGTAGATACAAAACCATTCCCGGCGTAAATTATACTGGCGTCTAAATCTTCTTCGATTAAAGACAATCCGTCCTTTAACCACCTTGTTGTAATTGGAGGATCCCCAGCTAGGACAATACACGTTACCGCTGTTCGCATTCCTTCGTGGAGGTTGCCCGGGAAGCTGAAATTGCCAACTTGAGGCTCCGCTGCAAGAGAAAAAAGAAATTAGCAAAGCGAATACTTCATCCAGGGTTTTCGTTACTGTAGAAATGGGAACTGCCCATGTACAGTAGATAAGATTTCCCAGAAATTTTCGTTCAGAGTTACAATAAAAAATACAACACTTTGCAAGAATATATGGTAGATACATTTTCATCTGTTTATTTGTGCTCGATTCATCTCAGGTGGAATATAACCATAAGTACATTTTTATTAAAGTCCCTAAAATCTTATGCCCCTTTCTTTATCTCGTTTTAAAAAATTTTATATTTTTTCTTGGACATTGTAAAATAGTTCAAATTATGGAAGTAAAAAATAAATAAATTGTAGGGTTTATTTTTAATTTTGAATCCCTTTCCTTTAAATTCTTATTTTCCACGTACAACTACCTACCAAAATGAGATTTCAATTTCGCGTTTTATGTAAATGAAGTAGAACCAGCATTTAATGGGAAGTTCAGTCACTACTGAAGAAGAGCTCAGAAGTTCTCAGTAATGCGTGTTCTGCATTCGGGCTTCTCGTTGCTTTAAGCCCATCTTACTGTGTTAGGTCATAAGCTTATGTGCCTGTTAGTATTCGCCGATGGGGTTTGTTTACTGGTCAACTGGGTTAGTTATTTTTGTACAGTTTCGTCTAACATTTAAGTACTTAGAATTAGTTTAGTTACTTATTTTCTATCTTAAGTTAAAGCACAAGTGAGTTTTCTTGTAAGCCCGAAAGGGGCCGTCTGTTATATCTGTTTGAGTCAAAAAAAGCGTATTTTAACACTTCAGAAGACTTATACTTTATAGTTGCAAAAAGACCAGGGAATAGTCGCTAGATACTTCATTAAAGTTCTAGTAGCCAAGGACAAGTGAATTAATTAGAACTTTATAAAATAAAGTGAGATATTGTAGGAAAAGTTTGTAATGAGACAAAAAGTGTACTTTGTTTTCGTAAAGTTTCTGTCAACTTTTTAATGAAAATTAATTTTGACATAAGTTAATTAACTGGTACTACTTTTTTGTAATTTGATAAATACATAAATAGAATCCCTAGGTAATCATTTATGTTTAAAAATGTTTAAAATAAATTTTGACATAAGATAATTAACTGGTACTACTTTTTTGTAATTTGATAAGTACATAAATAGAATTTCTAGGTAATAATTTATTTCTAAAAATGTTTGAAACAAATTTTGACATAAGATAATTAATTGGTACTATTTTTTCGTAACTTGATAAGTACGTAAATAGAATCCCTAGGTAATCATTTATGTTTAAAAATGTTTAAACCAAAATACCTCATTTTTAATTTAAATTTATAAATTCAATTAATTATAGCGAAATATCACTTAATCTATTTCATAAAATAAGAAACGCTCTAAGAATTGGGTGTAATATGCTGAGCATTTCTTAAGTCTGTTTAATGCACTTAAAATATTTGAGAAATCTAAAAGAAAAACATTCACAAAATGTAAACTAAATCTTCCAAAATTTATGAAAATATTAGAGGAAATTTACTCTGCGATAAATAATATCCTGCTCATAATTAATATCCATTCAAAGTTTGAGACTAAAGTACTTCTAATCAAATATTAGTCAGAAACGGATCTCAAAGTAAGCACCAATAATATGTAGATAGAATAATTCCGTTTGTAGTATATGCTTCTTTCGTTCTTATTATAAAAGAAATAGTTACAGCTTGTGCACGCATGCAATAAGAATGAAAGATATATTAAGCAGATCTGTTTGTGTTGTTTGAAATATGCGAAACATAACAATAGACTTCTACACCTTTTATATTTTAGTTTTATTTTAAAAAAAGCATTGTGGGAATGCCTATTATAACTTTAAAATTTATTTAAAAATACTGCTGCCCTTTATCTAATGCGTTTTTTGACGCGATACGTTTGGTAAAATCTTCAGAATTTGTAATTTTGAAAGATGAAATGTAATGAAAATAAAAGGATTCATCATGACTTATTTTAATATCAAAATAAACATATATAGCAACAAAGCCTTTCTATATATTATAGTGTAGCATGATTAAAAGTTGCTTAATTTTATGACGAAATAGAATGCTATATTACAAATACAAATAAAGGCAAATAAACACCAAAGATGTAAGCAGTGACCTTCGTAAAAACATTTAGAAGAAAATGGTAAATAGTAAAAAGAAACAAAGGGGAAAATATGTATCAGCATTTTAAACCTCGTATTTTTCGTACTTTTGCAATTTCAAATACATTTTTTTTTCTTTTATGTGGTGTATTATATAACGTATTCCAGTGGGACTTGCTTTTTTAAGTTCAAACATAATAGTAAATCTGAGGCGGATATGCTGTTTTAAAATGAGACAAAGCTAATAAAACTCTTTGCGAATAAGCTCAACAAATTCATAATGTTTTTTACTCTATTTTTATTAAATTAACGCAGTTCCGTTGTACACTGAGAAAAAAAAAGGCCAATTCTATATCTTTTGTTTATAGCATTGTTCTAATTTGACTTTTCCTGAAATAACATGGCAATTTTTTTTTATATTTCGATTCTACGACTCAAATTACGCTAAAGTACGAAGTTTTGTAAAAATTGTACGAGCAGTTTTTAAAAAAATTAGTTCTTAAAATTTTAGCTCCTCGATGCTAAATGAATTTGATAAACATTTATTAATATTTCTTTTTTTATTACTCTTATTTGATTCTTCCTTTTACATTTCGAAATTTAGGTTTATTCCAATATAATTCGCCCATATTTTATTATTTACTTTTAACATTTGCATTTTAAAATAAATTTTATAAAATTTTCGAAAAAAACGTTTAATTATAACCAATAAAATTTTACCATTATCTTGAAGCAGATGTATTTATTTCTAAGCATAGCTGCAAAAAACTAGAGATTTTATTCACAATTTTCTAAGATATACGTGAATTTACATATTGGAACGTTTTGAAATTTTGCACATTTTTTATAAGCGATAAGAACGCTTAATTTGTTTTAAGAACTTTGAAGTATGAACGATGACGTTTTCTAAGCTCGTGAATAGAGAAAAAAAGAAAGGAAAATAGATTGTTATAAATTAAGAAGTTCGCCAAGTGATTTATTCTTGATGCAAACCGGAAAAAAAAATCATCCAGATAGATTTTTAAATTTTTTCATAAATTTCTTCCCAAAAATTATAAAATTTAGTATCTAGGCATAATTTGAGAATTGAAATAAGAAACAAAAAGGTATGTCATTTCAGAAAGAGTCCGATTTTGTCTCAAAATATCTATGTTAGGCTAATGCTATATATAAATCTAATATATATCCTAAGACTCCTAAGACCTGCTTTCGAGATATGAAAAATGCAATGTAAATTTCGTCAATCGGCCCAGAAGAACAGGAGCTATAGTAGCATTGTCCCTTTTTTTTTGTGCTCAGTGTACACCTAAATAAGTCGGTAAAAGTTGAAAAAAGTGGCAGTTCTTTGTTTTAAAATCACAGAAAATCACATTCACTTGCATTGAATATTTTATTCTAAAAAAATTTACATAAACTACATAATTTCAAATGTACACTCACGTTTGTGAAAATTGCAACACCAAGAAGGAATCGTCATAATTGAATGCAATTTAATACACAGTTGAGTGGTAGTGGTACAAATAAATGATTAAATGTTCAAAGCAAACAAACAAGAACAAGAGATCAGAATCAGTATTTTGTGTGGCCACCACGCGCCGCAATAAGTGCTGCTACACGACGTGGCATGGAGTCAAACAAAGTTTGAATGTCTGACTGAGGAAGAGCATTCCATATCGTTTGTACGCGTACCCAAAGTTCGTCTGCAGACGCAACAGGACGAGGATCACGAGCAAGACGCCGACCAATGACATCCCACACATGTTCAATTGGCGACATATCCGGGGAACACGCAGGCCAAGGAAGAAGCTGTACCTGCTGCGCTGCAAAGAAGGATTTAACAATCCGAGCAGTATGAGGGCGGGCATTGTCCTGTTGAAATACAGCGCCTGGCAAGCTTTGAAGGAAGGGAACAGCTTCGGGCTGTAGAACTTCACGGATATACCGGTTGCTGTTCAGATTGCCCACAATTCGTAGCAATTGAGATCGTCTATGATATGCTATGGCGCCCCAGACCATAACTCCGGGTGTTCGTCCACTGTGGCGTTCGATAATGCACTCCGGAAGGTGGCGTTCACCGGCATAGCGTCTGACACGAATGCGGCCATCATGGTACCACAAATTAAAGCGGGATTCGTCAGAAAACACGACATGCTGCCAATCAGCACGCCAGTCTCTATGCTGATTGGCCCATTGTAGCCGCAGGCGGCGATGGTCGTGCGTTAGGGGGATCCTGTATAAAGGAGTCCGTGCGCGCAGTCCACACTGCAGCAGACGTCTACGAATTGATGAAGCACACAATGAAACACCTGTAGCTATTGACCACAGTGCTGCCAATTGTCTAGAGGAAGCTGTACGGTCCGTCCGCGCCATGCGGACCAGGTGTCTATCATCGCGAGCTGACGTCACATTTCGGGGTCCACTCCCGGATTTCCGAGTTGTCCGACACTCGTCCGTCCACTGCTTCCAAACGCGCATCACTGTGCTGCTGTTACGCTGCACACGAGAGGCTACTGCACGATACGACAATCCAGCTTCACGAAGGCCGATGATTCTCCCTCGTTCAAACTCTGTAAGTTGTTCAAATCTCGCTCTCTTTCGTCGACGAGGCATAAGTACAGATTGAGTTAACGTTTACCACTAGCAGATAACCACCGATAGCCATACACGCCTCGCTACAGCCGTCTATTTATTCGGATCCATCAGCCGTTCAGAGGGCGCTGCTCAGCATACGCATGCGCTACGGATTTGCAATTCTAATCATTTGCATATCATGCGCTACTTTGCATTTCCTGAAAATTTCAGCTCACTCGCGTAAGTCCTTCATGGTGTTGCAATTTTCACAAACGTGAGTGTATGTATAACATGTTTTCCAAAAGCAAAATTTTAATCTCTACTTGCCATTATTTCTAAGAAGTTAAATACCGTTATGTAACTTTGCTATATCCTAATAAGCAAATTGAAATGTTGCAATTTATATATTAACAAAACGCATTGCGCGGTATCTATCAAAAAGAATTTTTAATATCATAGCTGTAGAGAAAATATTTTTTTAAAGCTAATTGAAGTGTTTATAGTACTGGAATTAAAAGTAATATACTTATTTAACAATGGTGTTTCTGTGCACCTTAAATTGGCAGAGCATAATTAGTTCTCTTCTTAATGAAGCAATATATTTTACATTTTCTAACCTAAATATCTAAGATAATTACAGTTGTTTTTCACTCAGATATATTAATTTATATATTAACAATTAGTCTAGTATGGTATAATATAATAAATTTCTGTATTTAGTACTGATTGCTTGTATATTATACATATATTACCTCAAGCGCTGTTAATTAAGGTTTGTTTCTTTGAATTTTCCATTTTATTCAGTTCATGATGCACTCTTCTAGTGGCTGAGTGGTTAAGGAAGCTGAACACTAGCAGTTCCATACCCGACGATTTTTTATCTTTAATTTTTATCTTTATTCTTTATCTTCTTTTATCTTTTCATCACTTTTATCTTTACTCTTTATCTTCTGTTTTATCTTTATCTTCTTTTTTATCTTTTTTATCTTTATCAAAGCACCGCCCAGAAGGTATAGTGGTTAGGGTAGCCGACTGCGATACCAAAGGATCTGGGCTCGAATCACGGAGAAGGCATGGCTGTAACAGTCGGTCTCTTCATAGGAGGCAAAGGTGGCCCACCTACTGGGTGCTTCCATTATGAAGTGACGACCACGTCTGGCCTTCGTAGTGGCCAAGCCGAAGTCGGCTGAAAGCCCGTCATTGGAAAAAAAAAATCTTTATGAGAGCAGGAGAACGGGTTGACTTACAGGACTGCTTTTCCCTAGCGAAACGTAAAATATGAATCAGGTTTCATTAGAAAATCCCCCACAAAGCCATCCCTCCCTTAAAGGATAGCCCTCGTGTGTTTTGCCATATTCAGACAACCTCAGCAGATTCTGATGCTTCAATATTTATCCTTACTTTTCTAAAAATGTTTGATCTTTTCATGAGTACCTGACATTCTACTTCAAATTATGCGATTAGGAGGCTTCTTAATTAACAGCTTTGGACGACATTTAATTGATAAATTTAATTGATAAAGCACATTTAGTTTTGATAGTTAAAATCAAATTAAAGCATTTTTGTTTTTCCTAAATTAGTGATTAATTTACCAAAAAAATGCATTCAATTTCCCCTAATGGATATGCATGGCTCAATAGTCTTCTATTTTATTGTTGCTTTAGAAAAAATGTGTTTCCGTTATCAAATTTATACACTGGTGATATTGTTATCTTTATTTTCTTGGGCCCTTGCAGACGAAAACTGATCTATTACCAGAAAAGCAATGCAAATATCTTTCCTGAGTATTGTGCATCTATTCTCCACGATGAGTGCCACTTGCATATGGATAAGACAACTTGAGGTCTTCTGCAGCTGTGCGCAAATTTTAATTTCTGGCATTACTTTAACGATTCCTCCAGTATCAAACGTTTTAACCTCTCAGAAATATTCATAACAGAACATGCTATAGAAAAGAATTTTGTAATCAACATTGACTCAGAAATAAAGAGTATCAGAAAAAAGGCTTCTGCATACCATTTCTTTAGCAAAACTTGAAACATCGCCTATTTTTCGTTATTCGAGTCTTTCGAATTCTCATCTGGAACTGCGTAACATTTCATTGACATTTATTAGCAATAGGTCATTCGACGCTTCAAATCCAACGTATCTTTAAAAAAGAATTTCGATTGTAAAACTTGAAAAATCGTCTTTTTTTGGTTATTCGAGGCTTTCGAATTCTAATTTGGAATTGCATAACATTTCGTTGCCATTCGTTACAGACAGGTCATTCGAAACTTCATATCCAATGCATTTTTGAAAAGGGTTTTGGTTGTAAAACTTAAAAACTTGTAAATCTTGAAATTTATTGTTCGAGTATTTCGAATTTTAATCTAAAGAACCATGAAAGGTTTATCTTAATCATTTGAACTAATTAAATTTATTAATTTAAAAAAAAGCATTCATAAAATGTCCCACTTCTACTTTTCTGGAGAGAATTTAGTAGTTTACATTTGGTTGGTATGTTTGGTATTTATCTGCGTTATTCTTTTAGATTATTCTGTTTCGTCTATATTTGCATTCACTTCTAAAAATTCTGGCAAATGTATAAAAAAGTTGATTTGTTACTCAAATATTATATTCAAATTACTTAAGGAAATTGAAATTGAAATTTTTATTATATACTTTAACTATTATATTTCATTTGTGTCTAATTAACAAATATAGATACATTTTTTAAAATCATATCCTTAATTTTTTTTATTAAAGACAGATTTGATTTTTTCCTTCTTTAACAGATGGAGTGACTCATCCTTTAAACGGCGCATCTGCTTTTCGGTCACGTGATGCGTGATTTACAAAACTATAAACATTTCTTTTTTCTTACAGTCATGTGACTTAACGAACGTTAGTGGAGGATTTGAAAGCTCAGCGTGAGCTATGTAACTTAAAACTCTCTTGCATTTTATTTCTTTCTATGTGTTAATTCATTAATAAATTAGCGTTTGTCGTTCTTAATGGTCTTCATTATTAGCTCCTTAGAGATTCCTCTATAATGAATAAGAATAAATACATATGTGTATGCGCTAAACTTCCTGTTTTTTTTTATTATTCTTGCATGAAAGATTCAGTAATCTTCCTAAATTCAGATTCATTGTAATTCTGTTTAAAAAATAGATGACTGTTTCAACAAAATGTTAAAATGCTCTAAACTGCTTTGAGAAAGAAATCTATAAAGCACAACTAAAGCAGTGGGAAAAAATTCGGGTAATATAATACACTTAATAACGAAAGTGTTTGCAAAGCAATGTAACAGAACTATTTTCAAAAATTAATTATATACATGCATTATGATATTATGTAGCATTTCATTGCAAATATTTACTTTAATAATTGTAGGGGTTGCAAATTTATGTTGTTATAACGAAATACCAAACAGCTGGAAAGCCTTCATCCGATATTCAAAATATCACTTCCCTTGGTACACTTGAAAGTTCACGATTCTTTGAAAGGGTCGTTTCCCTTTATGCCTTTCAATAACGAGTTCCCATAAACAACACGATCTGAGCTACAGTAAAAGGAAAAAAAACATAAGGAAAAAGAAGAAACATATAAATATAACGCACTTCTTATGATGATTGAAAAGGTCCTAGATGCTGGTATGCCTTTTTCAAACGTTACTTCACAGCTGTACAGTCCATCATCTACACCTGGTAACATTTCAGCTATGTATAAGGTGCCATTAGGGAAAACTCTTTGTCTTTGATTAATGGGTAGAAGTCTGCCATCTGCAAAAATTACGCTTTGTCATTAATTACGCTTTGCAAAGAACATGAATGCATATTAAAAATACATAATATCAGTAACAAATAAAATACAACTATAAAGTAATGTCATTACTTAGGTAAACACCAAAGTTTAATAAATAAAGACTAAAAGAATAATGTTAAAATAAAAAGTTTTTTATAAAATAAGCTTTTATTTCAGACTTATAAAATAATTAATAACTAAAACAAATCGCATATTAGCTTTTCACTAAACATAACGTGTTATGAGATATTTTCAATCTCCTTTCCGCATTGTCTTCGTGGTGTAACTGAAAGCACACTCGACGAGTATTCGAGAGGTTCATGGTTCGAGTTCCGCCTAGGGCATCATAGATTTTTTTTTTACGTTTCCTGCTTCAAAAATAACTTAATGACTCTACAAGTGGTGTCCGAACTCAAAGGTGCCGGACGATAATCGTTACCACCAGGATTTGGTGATGGGCCCCCTCATCCCTAGTCACCCTCTAAAAGAGGGTAGTATAGAGAGTATTTTCTTCCTCGTTTCCGCCTGCCTTCGTGGTGTAATTGAAAGCATACGCGACGCGTATTTCAGCGGTCCAGGGTTCGAGTACCGGCCAGGGGCACTGTACATTTTTCATGCTTCCTGCTTTAAAAATAATTAACTCTACAGTACGACAGTTCAATGACTCTACAGTACGACTAATCCTCAATAAGACCAAAAGCGTCTTCTCTTTATGTCTTCAAAATACTATAGTGATTTGAGGAGAGTGTCAAAGATTTATATAGTAAATTATCCTTTATTTCAAAACTAAGTAATTATCCTTTATTTTAAAACTAAGTAAGATGAGCAGACTGTATATCTGGTGCTTACAAACCAGCCACCATTTAGGGCAAGGGCTCAAAATAGGAATTCCGTGCAATTCTAAATAAAAATACCTAACATTTCAAAGGCTAAGCAGAATAAATTAATCTCGAGTTTGGCTATTAAAGCATCAAAGTCGTGAAATGTTATCGGTAGTTACAATACATGACCGAAAACAGGATCACTTATACTAAAATAATAATAGTAGCAATGTGGCCTTCAACAGGCAGATCATGCTCTGACTTCGTAAAATCAAACCACCACTTAAATACACGCCAGCTAATTTGCATTCTGCCATGGAAACGGAAAGAAAAAAGGGATAGTAAAGATTCAAAGCATAAAATAACTGTTAAACAAATTAAATAGACCTCACAAAGTAAAGCAAATTATAATATAATTCTATGGGAAGAAAAGCTTAAATAACTCTTTTTACAAAATTCACCGCTAACTGACTGACGCTAATTAACAAAATACCGCTAATTGTCTGACGTTACGAGCAGCACTGTCTATCGAGACGCCGGGACAAATTGCTTTTTACCTATCCTTTGATACAATTTGGAAACAGATGTTTTATCTTCTTCAAAACAATTCATAATTTTAATGGTAATTAAACGAAACTGATGTTTAATAAATTTTATTTTATTTTCCTCCTATTATTTTTTAAAATAAATTTATTGATTTTATGGGCATTTATAAAAATATTTCTGCATATAATAATGTTTTGCTGTTTTTCATATTTTAAGAAATCAGTATTTCCATACTGGTTAACTCACATCTCTAATTTTACTAGCCTTTCTGAATGAGTGTATTCAATATGCACAATGTCATAAAATCCACAGCAGCAGCAAAATAAACTTCTGTATCTAAACATTAATAATTTCTTCACCATTCCGAATAATGAAAGTTTTTTGTTATATCTTTTTTAAAGGCTTATATTCTGACTTCAGGCTGAAACAATTAGTCACAAAATTAACTTTTAATGCTACCTAAACAGATTATATATTTTTAGGAAATAACCACCTTCGGTAAGCTAGCTTTCCCGCAAAGCGGGATTAAGGTTTTCAGAAAGTGACCAAAAATGGCAGGATTGCCAGATTTGGCACGAAATCGCCCATTTAGCGAAAAATCGGTGATATGCCATAGGGGAGAGAGATTATTTTAGATCGAATTTTTACCGGGTTTCCGAGAATGTTCTCGAAGGAAGGTCAAAAGCTATATATACCTTGCCTGTACGCGGAGTAGGAGAGTATCTAGAGCATGTTGAGTTCAGTAGTAGTGTTTTGATTTCAGAGATCAACTCCAGAGAGATCGACCGATTCGGGAGCTGCACTTTTTAGTGCTTTGCCTTGAAACTGTCTTAGCCGTTATAGGCTGATAACCTGAAGGCTGTGTTGCTGACTGTTTCAGCTTGTTTGTCGTAGTTTTTCGACGATTGTAACGCGTCCTTGGAACTGACCTGTGTAATACTGACGAACAATTCATGTTTTGATTCTTCATCAAAAGTCATCATGAATCACTTCAAATCTACGAACCCGTAGAACGCAACAATACTTTTTTTTTATCATTTTGTATATTCATTTAAATAGTCCTAGTAAATTGCATTTCTTTGTGACAATGACAACGTTTGCTTTAAAAAGTAAATAAGTTAATAATTATTTATAATAATATAACCGGAGTTAAATAATTACAGTGAAGATAGTAAAGTAAAATTTTAAAATCCTCTCACTTAGTATGGCTGATTTCTGAAGGAAATATTTTAAATAATACTTTGCATAAAATGCATGAAGCAGTTAAGAGGCTTCTCTTAAAAATTCTTTTCCTCTTGATCTCTTTTTGCGCAAAACTTACGAAATAGTAGTTTAAATCATTCTTAAAACGAGAAGAAATAGAACGCTATGTATTAAGACTATTAATAATCTCTCGTGTTTTATTACTCTAAACGTTCTACTGTAGTTGATATTTTAATTCAAAAAACAAACGTTTATTTGTATCCCAGTCGATGCGCGAAAACATTATTTTATGTTTCATTACTGAATAATAAATGCATTGCCATTATGAACTTTATGTGAAGTAGAATGTTTACATATTTTTAAATGCTAAAACGCGGTTTAAAAGCATTCTCCTATAATTCTCTGGCATGTCTTTAATGGAATTACCTGAACGCGTATCCTTTAAATTATCGATTTTCGGGAAATGCAATTTCGGTTTGAGCAGCAAAGTTTGGCGAAGTGATCAAACCATCTATCACTTTCCGCCCACTTGTGTTGATGAGAAAAGATCAGGAATTGGAGGTGACTTACACTGTTGTAGAATACGAAACCGTTGGACCGAAAGTACCTTAGCATCTTTCTTTACTTTCATGCTAAATGGATACAAATTTACAGTTTTAGGAATAAATTACCAGCATTAACTAACAAACCATGAATAATTTTCATAGTACAACAATCTGCGTTTGAAGATTAAAATGCATTGTTAGAAGTAAAGGAACTCCGCCTAAATAAAAGACCAGATAAAATACAGTTTACGCTCTACTGAATTTTTGATGAATCCTTATATTAACTTTTTTTGAGAGGCCTAAAATTTTAAATAAAAAATACTGCTTTACTTACAATCATTTTTTGAACTGCTAGATGTAGTAAACAAATTAAGAAGCTGAATATAGATATTGGCGCAAATAAGCAATATATTTTCGATTTCATTTTCAGTTCGAAGCAGAAGTTTCGTTTGAATTCTCTTCAAATATCAAAATAACCGAGCTAATTCTTATGTTGAACTTCTTTATCGGTATACAATTGAACTGCACAAAAGTATTTTAGATATTGTTGCTAAATGCCCATCTGCAGTAAGATAGCTTCTCCGCAAAGAGAGGTTAGGTTTACCAGAAAATGGAAAGGAGAGCAGGGTTGCCACATTGGGCGCGAAATCGCCCTTTAGCGACTAAATTGGCGATATGCCAAAAACGGAACGAGAACATTTTAGCACGAGTTCTTACCGGATCTCCTGAGAATGTTCTCGAAGGTAGGTTAAAGCTATATATACCCTGACTGTATGAGGCGAAAGTAGTACGTTGAATTCCGTAGTAGTGATTTGAGTTTAGAGATTAGCTTGAAAGCGACCGAACCGAGTCGAGAACCTTAGAGCTTGGCCTTGAAGCTGTCTTCACCGTAGCAGCTTGTAGGCTGAGTTACTGATTGTTTCAACGTGTTTGTCGTAGTTTTTCGACGACTTTAAACATGTCTTTGGAACTCTGCTTTGTAGAACTGGCGAATAAATCATGTTTTGCTTCTTTATCAAATGTTATCATCAGCCACTGCGGACACACGAACCCGTACAATACAACAATATAATATATTAATATTTATGTAATTATAATAATATTTATGCTTCAAGCATTCTTTTAAACTCTAATATAATCTAATGAGTACTAGGAAGTTAATTGGAAATTATCACTATTTACATTCTTTTGAATGCGAAAAAATTAGGCTGATTGAAAAGCCTAAATTCAGCTACTTTGCTTGAAAAGCAGAGGATTATGCAGCCTTAATAATTATCCCAAAAGTGGATATTTGTCCTGAAATGAGATTGTTCCGCTATAAATGGTGTATCACTTTTCCAACTGCTGCCACCAAATATGATTGCCTCGTGTTATTTTTTAAAGAAATGAAAGAATGAAGAATTTGCATGTATGTAGGTATGTATGTTCCTCGCATTATGGAAAAAAAAAGAGATGGCACCTAGAGCCATCAGATTTTGAATAATATATTCCTTCACACAAGCATGGGCCCCTGGTACCCAATTTGTTTTATTATTTATTTCTTATTTTCTAAAACTTTAATGAATTTTTTATTACTAAACGTAAAAACTTGAAAGCGAGCAGTGGCAACATTCTTCGAAATAAAAGATTTTTAACTCCACTGCGCAAGACGCTTGCCATTCGGAAAAATGTAAGATATTTATTTATCTTTCAGTTTCAATTAACAAACTTAGCTCTGTGAAAGAAATGTGCTGCTGCGGCTAGAAATAAAATATTTTTATCTCCCATGCGCCAGTGTGTTGCCATTCAATAAAACCTAAGATAATTCCCAATCTAATCTGAGATGCTACTGAGTAAACTAAGTGATTTAGAAGCAATAAGTACAATCCTTAAGAATATTTGTTTCTACATTTCAATGGGATTGATTTAAGTAAACATGCATTAAAATCATGATATTACTAATTAACCCATGAGATCTCTAAATAAAATATTCAATACTTTTATGATATTTCGGTAGCTGGAACCATTAAAATCATTATATACTTTTTCTCTTTTATGATAACTATTTTAGGCGACTGTCTTTGCGAGAGGCTGGTTTTTAAAGAAATAATATAATTAATATAAAATATGTGTGACAACATTCTGTCGGGAAATCTAAAGCTATGTTGTTTCTAAATAGCCTGTGACTTTTTTGCTAAAACTGAATTTTATGCTACATAAATGCAAAGAAGTAATATTTAATAATTAAAATTAACAAATAAAAAATTTTAAAAAATCTGAAAGATTTCAGATTTTACATTACGCCCAAAGGGGCGTTTTTTTTAACGTTCTGCGTGTTACCTTTCATATTCTTTCATGTTTCACTTAAACCATAAAATTCAGTTCAAGAGCAATATCGCAAAATAATTTTAAAATGAGCATATCTTTAGAATTTCCGATACAGAGTCTCGCAAGCTGGAGATATTTTTCTTTTCTTTTCTTTTCTTTGTTTTTTTGTCCCGTACAGTGTTGCCATTGCTCGCTTTGAAATCGTTGAGTTTGTTAACTGAAAATTCATTAAAGCGTTACAAAATATGAAATCGATAATACAGCAATTTCCAAATTCCAAATTAGGACGTCCAGATGTCCATACTCTATGGAGGATTACGTTATTCAAAATTTGATGGCTCTAGGCAGAGCAGGGACAAGGTTGAGGCAAGTGAGGCACTTTCCTCAGGTGAATTACAGAAGAGGCTCCAAGCTGACTATGCGAATTCGAAAATTACTTTAATTATGGTTGTAAATTTGCCAATTATTATTAGGGGAAATAAGTTTCGGCAAACTTACATTAATAAAATAATATGAAGAATTGCAAGAAAACCTGGAAATTAAGAAATTTAGAATCTTAAAAGAATCTTAAATCCGTTAGAATCTTAAAAGTTTCAAATATTTTTTTTTTCAAAATATCTTTTGCATTTAATCAAATTTACACATTTTTCATTACGACTTAAAGTTTCAAAAATTACCAGAGAAAATGTCAGATATCCTAAATAAATTACAGCTGATCTGCAGCCGATCCTTGTATGAAAAACCTCAGAAGACTTGGATTGTTTCTTTTCAGTAAGCCTAGTACGTATTTATTGTAATATAAGTCAGGAAATTATATATTTTCCTTTATGTTAATTTATTTTTAGCCCAAAGGAGCGTTAACCCAGAAGGGCGGTTTGTCTCAAAACGGCATTTTGCGTCGAATCATTATAAAAGTCTGAATCACTTTTCAAATTGTTGCCACCAAATATTATCCCCCTGAATTATATTTAAAGGAATTAAATAATGAAGAATTTGCAAGAATGTATGCATATATTTAGCACTGTGAAAAACCAATGGTACCTAGAGATATAACATTTTGAATAACGTAGTCTTCCAACCGAATGTAGGCACTTCGAAGACTAAATCTTGAATTTCGAATCTGTAATTGTCCGCAAATGTAAAAAACAGAAATGCACGTTTGGAAGTAATATGAAATCTGAAAGCTTTCAGTATTTTTTATTTTATTTTTTATATAATTAATAAAGTTAGTAAATAAAATTTCAATGACTCCTGCATTTCCTCTAATGCAATTCCCAAATTTTATTGTTTCATTTATCTTAGTGTATTTCAAGCAAAAAAATGCATCTTGATAAATACAATTATCTCTACAAATACAACTTTCATGAGGCTTTCATTTCGAGGGAGAGAATTAATTTTATTTATTTAAACACGTTATTAAGCGTTTTCATAAATAAAATAAAAATGTTTTAGCAATAAAAGAACAAAAACAGTTTAAAACAAAGAATATTTTTTTATTTCCTTTTAACTTAAAAATTATATGCATTCTTTTGGTTTTATTTTACTGTACTATCATAAAAAAGAACATTTTCTTTCATAGTTACCTTTATTTATCATATTTTATTTTTTATTATCTGGGCATTTATTATCGCCGTATATCAAAAAGAACTGATGCATTTCGACCCAACTAAAATTAAACTGATACATGATTTTGACGTGAAAAATAAATTATTCCATAAATAATAATATACTGCGTATAATTTATATACCTACACTGTAAGCACATATTTGCACTTACAGATTATTATGAGTTTATTATATTAAGATAAGTAGGTCATTTGTTTTGTTGCCAAAAATCAGTCTTATTTATTTTTAGTACGCTAAATTTCTCTGCATGTTATTTCAATTGAGGTAAAACAAGGTAGGTAAAATAAATCAATAACAAGCTCAAATTTATTAGGTCCAAAAAGCTGAACCAGTTACCTGGGTACCAGAACTACGGTTATTTGGGGAAGGGATATTTTGAGTTATACTGGAAGATGTTGTAAGCATTTAGATAAATAGAAATTCTTAAAGATACATTTTACATAAATCGGAAAAATATTAATACATAGTATTGCGAATATAACACACAAATAAATGGCTCTGTTTTAGACTCATTCTTTTAAAATGTTTTATATGCCTTTCTAAAACAATTAACACTCTATTGTTTATGCATGTACTGTAATATAATAAAAAAGCTTTCATGTGGTAGTTTTTGCTTGATATCTTCTGTACTAAGTTAGTCAGGACTGAGTGTTCTGTGCATACTTTTGGCGAACATGTTCGTGATAGTGTTAAAATCCTGATCTTGAAAGAGAGCTGAATGCAGCTATGTTCAGTGGAAGTGGTAGAATAACTGCACACAAGGAGGGTTTAAAATCACCCTTTTATTAAACTACTATTTACAGTCACTTCCCAACTCGGAAGGGATAACAGAAAATAATGACCGCACTTGGGTCTAAACTGAACAATCAAATAATTTAAAATAAAGTTAAGTAGAAAATTAAGAAGTCGTTGCTCTCAGAGCTATAAACGCGAGGTTGGCCTCTATGCTAAACTGTCAATGGTGCGTAGCAAGATTTAGCTAATACTAACGCACTTAGATTACTTCAATAAGTATTAGAGTAACAGCGCTAAGGCTTAAAATCTAGCTAGTCAGGCGAACGTCGAACAGAGCCGCAGTGATCTGAGACTAAAAGCTCTTTCACCCTGAGGAGTTACTTGCTAACCTTTAAATACAAAAACTTGGCTCCACCACAAATTAGCATAAAGCTGAAACGCGGTCTTATTCTAACGGGAAGTTGAAATAAGAGCTCACAGGAAAGAGAAATTAACATAAAATTTTGTTAGTTTAAACAAAAACCTTACAAGTTAGTGACAGAAATTGCACAATTTATGGCGGTATTATTGTATATCAGAACTAATTGTTTGTCAGGGACCATTTTCTATTCTCGTGTAGTTGGAAAATCATTACAATGCCGTTGTAATTTTTTTCTTGTTGCCTCATGTTAAAATACCTTATTGTTTTCTGCTTTAGAATATGTTAATTGATATCATTACTAAACAGAAATCAATTTTACCGTTTAATAGTATTCAATTTGGTTTAAGAATCTTATATCTGTTACGGAAACTTTATCACTGTTGGGGGTCATATCTAGCTATTTTCTTTATACAGAGACAGTTCTCATATCTTTTAAACGGTTTTGTTTTTGCTGGAAAACAAATCTTCTGGTCAGATTTTTTTTTAACTGCAACTATATTTTTGAAAGTATAAATCATCTTCTGCTACTAAGCAGTTTTATTTTCATGTAAAATGTCACTTTTAAACAAGCAATCGATGGAAGGCTATGTTTGTATTCTTTCCAAAGAAAATTTTTCGTATCTAGTTATTAAAAAACGTTGTGAAAGACCTAGGGTTTTCGATTGTCAACAACAAGGAAAAAAAGTCAAAATTTAGCTTCAAGTGAAAAAATTGTTTCACATACGTATCCAAGGAAAAAACGGAATGTTTCGAATGTTGCATAAGTAAGACCTTTAATGTCAAAAGAAAATTTGCCAAGTCAAAGAACAGTTGCAAAACCATTTAAATGCTCAGTGCCAGCAAGTGTTTAATACTAATTTGAATCTTGAAGAGGAGAAAGACATAATATGCATCGTCTTTCTCCACGACACATCGCAGAACGCGCTACAGAATTCTTTGCGTGAAACATTTATCCTGTCAAAAATGGAAAAGTGTTGTTACAGTAGACGAATCTTGGGTGTACGTAAATGATTGAAATAAAAAGAGATACATTTATTATCATCAAGAGGAGAAAAATATCTTAAAAAAAGCTTCAAAGAATATAAAGTTTTCTAAGGGATTTATGATTGTTGCCTGTTTTTGATATAACTGAAAATTAAAAAAAAGAGAGCGGAAAAAATTTTAAGATCAATTGCACATGTAATCAAAAACATATTTTGCTTTTAATTTTCGAACTTGAAATAGCTTCTCTTTAGACACAGTGCGATCAATCCGTAGAACTGCATCAAGACAAAGCAAGCACCGATAAGTCAAAATCTACTGTTGCTTTCAGAGAAAAAAAAACGGAACAAGTAACGGGTATTAAGGCCATACCCTTCCATCATATTCTTGCTATTAAATCTCCTGATCGATCACTAATGCATTTTAGCGCTTCTGGACTTTTAAAAAGCGGGTTGTCCAAGTATCTGCAACCTTCTTAGATTTTGTAAAGCTGTTTGAGAGCAGTAGGACAAAACACCTATTCCGATACTATAAAAGGCTTTGTCGTCTCGAAAATTTCGTTGTATATAGAGATAGTGAAGAACAAGGGCTATCAAACAAAACATTAAAAACCTTAAACTTTTAGGGAAAATATTTCTAAAATTGCAATGAAAATGATCTAAACAATGCGCGAAGAGGTCTCTGTATGATGATTACATTTTTCGGCATTAACAAAAAGTGTTATATTTTGTTCTCAAAATTGAAAGAAAAAAGTGTTTTATGCTTTTAACTTGTAATATTGAATAATCAGACATCTAGAAGCATGTGCTTAGATTGAATAACGTTCAAACGTTCCGCTCAATAAAATATTGCCTGCAAGTGACCTCAGTTGGGTTTAAATATTAAATACACTGGCACTTTCTCGGCCTTCCAGATCTGTAAGCTAATTTTAGTAAAAATGTCCTCCCTGAAGGTGACTTCCCTTTTAACACATAGATGGGGTGTGTTTTGTCACAATCATCTAAGCAAGCAAACAAGAAATTATTTTTCATAAACTTGCATAAAAACAACATTCAATTAAAACTTAATAATTTTATTATATCTTAAATTTTTCTTAATTTTTGTTTGTCTTTTGCAAACATGATTTAATTTTCAATTATTCTTTTAATATCTTTTCAGAAAAGTTAAGTGCACTCTTCTTGATATTTTACATATTTACGACCTCTCTCGAATAGTTAATTGAAGAGCACGCTGTATCATCAAATTTTGAAAATTTTAGAATTAATTAAAAAATTATTAAGTTGATAAAGTTTTAAATATTTTAGGCTGAAATATGGAGTACATTACGAAACATAATAAATAGATTTCAGGAATCTGAATTTTTTAAGCTACTGAGGCTTGTCGTATTTAAGATTAAAAGCCTCAGAAATCGTCTAGTTACGAATTATAATCATTGGTTTAAGGGTAGTCGAAATACCTAATCCACAATGTTAAATTAGCCATTTTCAATGTACACTGAGGGGGTGGGAGAGAGACATTTCTATACCTTACGTTTTCTCGCGCCCATTTACAAAGTACAAATTGTGCTTATATATTAGATTTATATATAGCAATATTCTAACATAAGTATTTTGGCATAGATAATCGAACATTTCCTGAAATAACAATTTTTTTTCATATTTTGATTGGACTCAAATTATGCCTAGATTTTAAATTTTGTAATTTTTGGTGAGAAATTTGTATAGAAATTTAAAAATTTATCTTGGTGCATTTTTTTCAGTTTGCCCCGAGAATATTGTCGAATTCTTAATTTAACTTGGCGAAATTCTTAATTTATAGCAACCTACTTACATTTCTTTTTTCCCTTGATGCACGAGTGGAAAAAAAACATCCATCGTTCATTCTTTCAAATACACTCATGGCCATAAATTAAGGATAATGCAAAATCAGGCAAAGGAAGAGTTAGAAGCAAAACAAATTTGACTTATTTGTAAAGCTTATTTATTAAACAAGAGGTAAAGAGCAAAAAAAGATGCTATATGTTTGATGGTATTAAAAAAATTAGCGATTTTTTCTCCCTGGAGCAAACTACAAAAAAAAACCTATTTACAAAAAAACAATATTACATGGTTGGTATGATTGTTAATATATTGTATGTCTCCCAGACGATGCCATGCGGTCCGTACAACGCCTAGGCACGCTGAATATCAAATTATCGATCTCATCTTGGGGGATATTACACCACTCAAAAAGCAATGCTCTCCGATGTTCCGGTAGACATGTAGGAGGAGGCTGACAGGCTGCAACTCGTCGGCCAAGCATGTCCCACACGTGCTATACTGGATTCAAGTCCGGTGAGAATGCTGGCCAGTCCATACGGGTGATATCCTCCGACTGAAGGCATTCGCTTACGATGTTTGCATGGTGAGGACGGGCGTTGTCATCCATAAACACAAATTCTGCGCCCATGGCGCTCCGAAACAAACGCACATGTTGTTCCAGAATGACGTCCCGATAGGTTTGGCTTATCATGGTTCCAATTTGAACATGCAGGTCATTTCTGGAACACAGAATAATTGCACCCCAAACGAGCACTCCTGCACCACTGTAACGGTGTCGTTCAATGATGTTTTCTTGGTGGTAACGGGTACCTGGAGCTCTCCACATGAAACTACGGCGAGAATCAGACTGTAAGCTAAACCTGCACTCGTCGGAAAACATCACACAGGCCCAATGTTGCGGTGTGCACAATGCATGCTCTGTACTCCACGCTAACCGCAGGCGACAGTGAGTTACAGTAAGTGGAACGCATCTGACAGGTCTACGAGCATATAGACCAATCTGCCCTAAGCGTCTGTACACGATCTGCCTTGAAATTGTCGTACCAGTGGCTAAGAGAGCTGACGAGGCAGGTCCGAGGCTGTGCTCCGCCTGTTTCTTTCGGCAGTAACTGCCAAATACCGGTCCTCATTTGGCGTTCTAACTCTGGGGCGACCTGTGCTGTTACATCTACTCCCATTACCATCATCTTGGAATCGTTGCCAAAGCCTAAAGATGACACTCTGGGCAATTCCAAGTTCGTCTGATACTTCCAGTTGGGTACTCCCAAATTCCAGACGGTCGATAATTCTACCACGTAAAAAATAATCCAAATGCGTCCTTTGTTGCATAACTATTCGGTTATTGCACTGAAATGCTGATAAAGCGCCTGCGAGCAATTTTATTTCTTTGTCTGTATTCCTTATATATCACTTACTTGCACTCTCGTCATTGTGACGTACCATCGGTGTCATCTGGTTACTTCCTGAAATTTTCATATGATTCTTGAAGATGTGTGTAGTGATTTTACAGGTTATATATTTATTTTAGATTTCGATTTCCGCGTGACTCCGAATTAATCTTAATTTATGAGCATGAGTGTAATTTTAACAAAGTGCGTAAACTACATTTTCGCTATTATCGCTTACAATAAATACGTCAAATTTCTAAACGCGTCAATATATAAATTCATGTTTATCTTGGGAAATTTAGAATAAAAGACTCTAAATTTTTAAATTTTTGCAGGCATGCCTAGAAATGCATCTACTTTAAGATGATAGTAAAAATTTTATAGATTATAATACAAACGTCTTTCTAAAAATTATAAAAATTATTTAAAAATACAAATATTAAAAATAAATGTTTAAAAACAGATGAATTTTATTTGGAATTAACCCAAATTTCGAAATAAGAAAGGAAGAATAAAAATAGATATTAACAAATATATACAAAATTCAATTCATATGGATCAGTTAAAGTTTTGAGAGCTAATCTTTTTGAAAACAACTCATGCGACTTTTACACAAATTATTAGTTTGCCATAATTTGAGTCGTAGAATCGAAATATGGAAAAGAATTGACAGATCATTTCAGAAAAAATCCGATTTTGTGTCATAATACCTATATTAGAACAATTCTGTATATAAATCTAATACATGTCCGAAGTCGCACTTTCGAGACATGAAAAACGCAAGTTGAATTTCGTCAATCGGCCCAGTAGCATGGAATATACAGAACTGCTCCTGTTTTCTTTTCCTTTGTGCAGTGAACCTTTTCTCAAACTGCTGTAGATACACGTTTGAAATTTTTTGTGTAATTCAACTACACCTATCTGATTACATTGAAATGCGCTTTTGAAACATTTTGATTTTTAGTAGTTTAGTAGTTTAGAGAATATTGAATTTTGCGTACGAAAGTTTAATATTTTTCTCACAAAAAGCATTCCCAGTTTATCACAAAAATACTCATTTTAGTAAATATTAGGAAACATTATAAATAAGGCATAAAATATTTACATACTAGTGAACATTGTTTTCTAAAAAAAGGTTAATCGAGTAAAAAAAAAAAAGGAAAAAAATCACATTTGGAGAAGAGCGCATTTTTATGCAAAAATCCTCATTTATATCAAAGCATTCCATTATAAATTAAAACTATATTTTTTACACTTCTGCATATAGATTAATTTGGTATTTTTAGAAAGCTAAAAGTGCAGAGAATTTGAAAATGCAAAAATTCCAAATCACCATTTTTTGAAGATTTTTGGCTTCCACAACCCCTTAAAAAGTGGAAATTAAATTTCCAGAAATATATTTTTAAATTTAATTTACGTAATATACTAGTACATTTGAAGTTCATATAACAAAATAAAACTGGGAAAAAGAAAAAAAAAGTTCAACCCTCTGTTTAGTAGTTCATCCCATTAATCTTCCACCACTAAAAAGAAAACTCAGCCATTTTCCATGACATCAAAAATAGTTCAACCCATAAACGACACTGAAATCACATGCCGGCACTAGCGATTATTTTCCGCAATGTTTAATGGCCATGTCCTTCTTTCTATGCATATCACATATTTGCATAGCTCCCGTCAAAACTCCCGCGGCCTGAAAATAAATGGCTAATATGCAGATTATTCGCAGGCATGGACTGATGGCGTTACTAATGAAGGCCCGGGGGATATTTAGGTACACATACGGAAAACTTAATTTCACCTGATTTATGTTGGAGTTAACTTTGGTCTGTTTCAGCGTATGTGTACTGTTGATGTATATGGCCTGTAATTCATCACTTTATGGTGTTACATCATAACATTCATTGGTATGTTAACACCGAATATTTACTAGCTTGGAAGGCAATTGTAGAAGCATCGCAAAAATATGCTTAGTCATAATGCTTTTAGATTTCTTTACCCTCTAAAATATGTGTAGAAGTCATAAAAGCTGAATTTAGGAAATAAAATTGAACATGATTACTCTATGTGAGCATTAAAATGCAAAGGAATGTTGGAAATAAAACATTCATTAAAAATGAACAACAGGGAAAAGAGCATTTCAGTTATCATACCCTAATTTGACAGAATTTATTTCAACTGGGAGATATTGTTAAAAAAGGGTTATCAACATTTGTTGCCATATTTATATTTATTTCACCAGCACTATTTCTGTACACTTTACAGTTTGTTAAAGTATATGAAATAAATATCATTTTAACAAAGAAGGAACTTGAAATGTTTAATATAAACTAAGCTCGGTGTAACAGCCCTAGCGGGGCAGGGCCTGCAGTGCCCCGATATCTGCCTTGGGGTACATAAACATATGACCTGGACAAGTGGTCAGCTTTTCGCTGGATGCCCGGCCTCCAAGCGAACTTGGTACTCATTTTATCGACCCAGTCAAGGGATGAAAGGCCGTGTCAACCTTACCCAGCTCAGAGATCGAACCCCGGACCTGTGGTGCTGCTGCGCCATTGGACCTTTAATTTTTAATATAGTTTTCCATAAATATGCATGTTGTTTTTATACATTATAACATGCGTGATGATAAAGAAAACAACTGGTAAATTATTTCAGAAAGATAAAATAAAATAAAGGAAGTGATATTTGATTTTGAAGCACTTGTTCGAGGTTTTGTTTTAAAATTGCATCTAGTCCATATATTTTACTGTATATTTTAAAGGAAACCAAGTTTATTTAAATTTATAAAATTTAGCGAACTGAATACGAATACAAAAGGATACGAATATAAATAATTAAATACGAATATACAAGAGCACAATAACATTTAATTTTTTTTTATTATTATTTTCTAATTTGCAGTGTTTGCAGCTGTAGTATATAATTTCTTGGAATTTTAATAAAAATTTGGAAAAAAAAGAAAAGTATTATCAAAATTTGGAATTCCTGTTTTAATTATGAAAAATCTGATGTAAACACCACATTACTTCCTTGTACGGCGCATTTAATTACGCACATTTTTTCTGCTTTTTATTTACAGTTATTTCTTCGAACTTCATTTGAGTTATAGTTCTCATTCAATTAATTCCGTTTTCACTTCACGGCAAGGCAAAGAGACAAACAAACTCAAAATCATTAAAAATTGTAAAATACAGACACACATAAAACACCAAATACATTTAAAACAGTTAGGGAAAAAACAATTTACGCAATTAGAATTAGAATTTTTCCTACGCAAAAGCAAGCAACTCGTCCAGCGGGCAAGAAGGCAGGATTTCCGGTGCACAAAACTGGAAATTAACTTTTGCTGCCACTCCGCAAAAAGACACCGAAAGGGCAGAGACTGACTTAATTCAATATTCTACTACGAGTTTCAAGCAATGAAACAAACAGCTGCTTCGTTAAGCTTAGTAGCACTTGAACAGATTTTTAATTGCTGATAATTCTACATCTATTGCATGCAGATTAACTAAAGCCATAAACACCTGAACCAGAGTATAAGAACAACATAATTCAACATAATTAAAAAATTACCATTTTCTAGATCTCCTTTGCTTAAAAATTCTGCTAAGCAAAAATGCGCAATTTACCAACACGTAAGAATAAAAAACTGAGGTGACCGAGTCGTCTAAGAAAATAGCTATATATATATGCGTGTGTGTAATGCTCTAATGCGTAGAAAAAAGAATCGGATACTTTTTAGCAGCTTGTAGCTGTAGACAAGGCTGAGTAGACAAATGCATAGAAGAAAACACTGGAAATTTTAGAAGTTTTCGATAGTCGAGTGGAAAAGCGGAAAGATGATATTGCAACAAACGGGTTTGAAGAATTTCATCTTTATTTTTACGCATATCAAATCATCCTTTTGCAGACAAGATATTTTTTAATCATAGTTGAATACCATAATTTGCATGCACACGAGTTTTAAAGTAAGACGTCATCTTAAGCAAGTAAGCAGCAGCTGCGTGGATGAGAAACGTCTTGGCAGGAGGAAAGCTTATGCGAAAGAGAGCGCTGGAATTCAAAGGAAGAAGGGAGGGTGTCAAAAGGTTTCAGTTCCAGTTTAAAAAAGTTTTGGTTTACAATTAAAGTTTTGGTTTAAAATTATTGTGATCCGACAAGAGGTATCTGCATTAAGCGTTACGTAACATGGAAAGATCTAGAATTTGGAAAAAACATCTTGCATTGTAAGATATAACAAAATACGATGGATAATTTAACAATAATTGGCGACCTCAAAGTCAACTATTCTAGAGTTCATGCTCTCCCCTTAAATTCCTCTGCTCTCCCAAATTCGAGTTCTTTCCACTCGTTAAAACATTACACACACACACACACACATATATATATATAGTATTTATATATATATATATATAAACCTATATTTCATTATAAGAAAACTTTCCATATACCATCATCAAGAAATAGAAATTGAAAGGCATGAAATGAAAACATTTTTAGTCAGAATTTTACTCAGTATTTAAAAATTAGCATTTTCTTGATCTCCTTTGCTTAAAAAATCTGCTAAGAAAAACCTTTAATCACAAAATACCAAAATCAAAAGGAAAATTATAAATATTGCAATTGTCTATATATATATATATATCCTAAAATCCTATTTGTAAAAGCACGGTAGTGCCAAAAGTTACATATCAAATAGAATCAAAATATCATTATTAACAATAAAACATGACTAAAAAGAAAAAATAATATATGAGACAAATAATTGAATATTTAAAAAATGTGGGAAAAGTAGAAGTTGCAAGAAAAATGGGAGATGTACAAAAAGATCAAAATTGTAATATTCCATTGAGAGTCACACAACAGTTTCGTCAGGGGAAAAGTTCTATGCAAGTCTCACTGAAAGATAACCTCCACGCGTTTCAACAAACGACCAATTGAGATAATAAACGCGGAAAATAATTTAATGATACCTATCAAATCATTTAATGCTAATCGAAATTGTCTCAATTGGGCGTTACTTTTCCCTACGCGTGGACGAAAAGTTAGACTGCTGAATTGCCAAACATACAAAATATGTAAAATTTTGTGTACAATCTCCATTTTTGTAAACTATTACTTTTTGATGATACCATTTTCTATAGAGTGTCCCAACAAAAGTGTCGGGGTCACTATGCCTAATAAAATACTGTACTTTTGCAAAGTAGGACAAATATTTTTACATAATTACAGCATCTAAATGCTCATATTTAAGAACGAAAAATAATATCTGGCATATGTACTCAACGGCACACTGCAGCGCATCCCTCTTCCAACTTGTTTTTTACTTTCCGCTAACCGAGACATATAGGTAAAGGAGATAATATTATCTGTGCAAAAATTCGATAGTGAGTTTTCGGTGAATAAGCACGAGCAAGGACCCCGCAACATGGTTTTACTATTTTTAGAGAGATGAACTTAGAAATCTAGAATCTTTAAAAAGATGAAAGCTATTTTTAGAAAGATGACTTTTTGTCTGCGTATCCGTGTGCTTGTATACATGTGTGTGATGAATTTTTTTTCCGCGGCAAATCTGTAGAGACATTAGGATTTTTTTGAAGCAGGAGACGATGAAAAATGAGCATCGCCTTCGCCGGGAATCGAACCACGGACCTCTCGGGTACGTGTCGAGCATGCAGACCGCTACACCACGAAGACATGCGAAGAAGGCGGGAGAAATACCTTATAAACTGAATTAATTTTCTATTGTTATTTGTTCCCTTTTTGTTTGTTCTCAATGATTTATGCAGCAATTAAGGTTCAAATGAGGAATTGAAGCTCCTTTACGCAACAATTATAAAAATATACTACTTAGAAACTCCCTTTGACAGAAAAATCCCTTTGAAAAACGAAAGTTTTTTTATAAGGAAATGATTACTTAATAATATTTTTGAAAACTTAGTCTAATACGCCTTAGATTTTTTTTTCTTTTAATATTTAATATGACTTCTTCTCTCCATATCTGGTAATGACGGTTTATCTGTATGCTTCGTGGAGTTTATAAAATCTACAAATTTTGTGATTAATAATTGAAAACATTGATAATAAAAAGAAATATCTTAAATCTAAATTTATCGATATCTAGAATTTGTGCATGCGTTTTTGCCTGAGGCGCAACAATGGTAGCTATGAAAATGAGAAACATAGCACATGGCGAAATGCTGTGCGCGAAAGCCAAGATCACAAAGATATCTGAGATACTGAATCAGTTTTATTTAATAGGGAACATTTAATTATCTACATCAGCATTACAAAAATATTTTTAAAACATAGTACAGACTATGACATTAACTGAAGTTTTAAAGGAAAACAGAGTTTCTTTTTAGTTTGACATTGGTTTCAAAAGAAATGGCTCCTTATACTTCGAGCTCACCACCGGCAGAGCTTTAAAGTCTCTGGGCACTGGTAGTTCGGTCCAAGGTTTAAATCCCACAAGCGGGCTGGCTGCATGGGTGTTTTCGTGGTTTTCCCCATGTGTAATGTGTATACGAGCCAGGTTCCCTTAGAAAGTCCTCCACGAAGGCATCCTTCACCTTAGGCAGATAGCTCTCGAGTGCTTTACCGTAATCAAATAAGCCAAACCTTATACTTCAAACGATAATTTATTGAGTTCTTTCTTCAAGTTACTACGCTCCTACGTTAACAAAACAAAGACCAACTAACAAAAGGGTGGAAAATACGAAATAAGGTTTGTAAACGATCTTGAAAACTAAATATTAACCATACAGAAAGTCAGATGACTGTTGAGAATTTCAAATAATATATTCACCGGTCTGGCTTAGCTCTTCGAAAAAGTTTATGAAGAAAACTGGGCAAAAACACAGCAATGACAAGTATTGAAAATATTACTAATTTCCTTTTTATCAAGGAAGATTTGTGCTCTTTAATGAAGTCACATTGGAAAATTTTGTCTCACGCCAAAAGAGAATAAATTAGCAAATTCTCTATTTTTAGTCATTGTCGATATTTCCTACTTCGACCTGAAGTTATAAACCTAAAACAATTAAGAGGAGAAGAAATTAGTAAATCTTTTATTGCTAATCATTTTCTATTTTCTAGCAGTTTCGCAAAAAGTTTACCTTAATGTAAACATTATTCATATCTTCTAGACTGGCGCATGAATTACATCCTGTCTTTACCTTTCAATACGAGAATACAAAATCATATTTTTTTTTCAAATAAAATTTTTTCGGAGAAACTGTGTTTTACTTACATAAAAGAAGTGCTGTAGCCCTTTTATTTAGTGCTCCGTGCTCCGGTTAGAATTACGATTTACTTCAGAAACTGAGAAGTATCGGAGCCGTCTTCGTTGGGCTTCCGTGCAATTTAAGCTCTGGTAACGTGTATACGATTTAGTAATTTTCACAATGGGACTGAGCAAAAAATTTCCCCTGAATCCTATCCGATAACAACATGAGAACAAACGAAAGGTCTGCACAAGTGACAACTTTTGTTCGTATTTGGTTATATTGTTCAAGTCTGCAGGACCTCTGCAGTGAAAGATTACTAGCATTGTAGGTGGACGACTAAGATAATCACTCTTAGTACTTTCGAAAACAAAACATCTTACCAGTTCTTACAAATTCATTGTACTGCCTGAAGAATAAGCCTTTGACGTGTGGATTAAGGACATTTCTTTCCTTAAAAGTCTTAAAATCCATCAAGGTGGCGGAGAAAAACATGCATGCATTCGGAAGTTATGATCGATTATTACAGCATATTTAGTTTTCAAATAAAATTTTTCCGCAGAAACTGTGTTTCACTTACATAAAAGAAGTGCCGTAGCCCTTTTATTTAGTGCTCCGGTTAGAATTACGATTTATTTCAGAAACTGAGAAGTACCGGAGCCGTCTTCGTTGGGCTTCCGTGCATTTTAAGCTCTAGTAATGTGTATACGAGCCAGCCAGTTTCCCTTAGAAAGTCTCCACGAAGACAACCCTACCCTTAGACAGATAGCTCTTGCGGGATTTGCCATAATTAAATAAACGAAACCAAACCAAACCTACACACAACTTGGACCTCATTTACCTTTGTCATAAACTTATCTACACTCATGTCCATAAATTAAGGATAATTCGGAGTCACGTGGAAATCGAACTCTAAA
>KK119304.1:880761-969290 GCA_000611955.2 Stegodyphus mimosarum | reverse complement strand
TTTCTTAACCTTGGTTGTTAATGTTAATCTCTTGATAAGTTGATCCTTAAGGTCAATCTTTTATAAGTTTGTTTACACAAGTTGGTGTTTAAAGTTAATTTATGTTTTTTTTTGTGCCCCCTGTTCTGCTAAATTTGGGATCCATATTTTCTGACTTTGGTGGTCGTTTTGGTGTTGTGGAGCATATATAAAAATTTTCATACTTGATTATTGTATTTTAACTGAAGTAATTTTATTTCCTTACTATGGTGGTCGTGTTTGGTGTCGGAATAAACCCAAGAAAATTATCTGTGAAATTATTATATTTTTATTTAAGTACTTATCAATATTGAAGTTAATTTGTTGTAAATTCTATAATTAACTCTTATCCCTTCAAAACTTTCAAATTCAGTCCGTTGCCCTTCCAAAGAGATTTATTGACTTGTTTTCGATTTCTTCGCCCGCTAGACGGTAGTCTGTGAAACCTCTGTCAACATTAGTAAAAATTGCACCCTGCGGAGAGGCTAGTTTCTACATTACTAATTCTGCCGTAGGGTCAGGGGGGCGGGATGTTTTTGCTTACTCGCAGGCTTTTCCTATGCTGGAATGGGACCCCTCGTCGAGGCTAGCAGCGATTCTTCGCCACGTCTTGGAGCTCTTTCCACCTTGGACTGCACCTTCCTGCGTGGTTTTTCCCTGGGGTTGCCGGGCTGTTGGCGGTTTTCCTACTATCAAAAATCGCCAATCGAGCGGTCTTGGCGTTTTGAGTAAAAAGGCTTGGGAGCTGGCGACGTGGAGGACTGACGGAAGACTGACATGCAGCCATTTTGACGGAAGGAGACGGAGCTGAAAGCGTCAGCGTTATCAGAGAAACATCGATGTCGGAAGAAATAGACGAGAGAAGGATACTATGGAGGGCGACGAAAATGTCTAAACTTAACTAATTCCTTCCTTTTTTTTTTCTCTCCCTAGAAAAACCAGTAACCATATCTACAATGTATCACTGTTTACATCACTACTACATCACTGTTTGGAACGTCAAATTGTGTAGCGCAGGGATGTTGGCCGAAGTTTGTTTGTCGTCTGTATCTACAATGTTAAATTCCCTGTTTGGACTGGTATGATTGTTTTTACTTTTTTCCACTCCACCGCCACCTATGTAACTAATTGTAAATTATTCAGTATTATCTTAATAAATTCTATGTTTAATTTTAACTTTCTTGTAATGTTTTCACTTTAATTTAGAACACTGGACCTGTCTACATATTTCACAACGCATTAAATTTAATTATTCTGTTGGAGCTCTTGGTCACTATTTACGATTGATTTGAACACCTATTTTACAGTATATATTGTGTATATCATGTTGTCACAAACTTTACACATTCATGTTATTGAAAATTGTTTATCCAAATATTGACTTATCATTTGGTATTGAACTTAAAACCTATACACAAACTCTTAAGAATTAAAAGCTCCAACAAGAAAATGGTGCCGTGACCTCGCGAATTTTGTTATATGCAATTTGTATTTTATTTTGTATTTGGTATGCACGAAAAAGGTGCCATGTATTCTAATTTATCATTTTTGGTCCAGTGTAATTTTTAAAATTGCTTTTGCTAAGAGTGGTGGCAGTGTTATTATTAATTACTGGTAATATTTTCTTTATGTTGATAATTGATATGAATGATATTTCATACTATAATATTTTTATGAGTACTGTTAAAAGTGCTGTTAATTGTGTAATTAAGCTACACTATTTTGCTTATATATATTTTGCTGTACTGTTTACCAGTGTTACATTATTTACACAAATTTAGTAGTATTATATTATGTTACACATTTATGAGTTAAATTGGTTAATATGCCTACAAAAAGGAAGAGTTTAACTCCAGCGGCATCTAGAATGCCTGTAATAAACCGTTTAACTGGGGGTCGGAATCGTCAGCCTGCTGCAAATAGAATCTCAGTTTTTGGGGCTGATCCCTTGGTGTCAATTCCCACTTTTACTGGGGCAGAAGGTACTACTCAACTTAATGATTTTCTGGACAGAGTCAATTTAGTTGCAGCACATGTAGGCTGGGCTGACTCTGATAAGTTGACTGCTATTCGTGTGAAATTAGATGGAGAAGCTGCTGCGTTTATTCGCAATAACCCTCGTCTCAAGAATGAGACTAAGTTGGAAATTGTGGTTGAGGCTTTAAAGGACACATTTGCTACTGTTCAAAATTTACATGCTAATATTAGAGCATTAATTCAAGCCTTTCAGAAGCCTAGAGAAAGTGTTAGGCAGTTTGCTGCTAGAATAGAGGCACTCTCTTGTAAAACAGTACCTGTCGATAAAGTGGAAGATCCCACTGTGGAAAGTCAGAGACTTGATTTACTCTTGTCTGTTTTTCTTGAGGGAATGTTGGATGTGTTGGCCATTTTATTATAGAGGCACCTAACAGGCGGCCACTGTTACCTCCTATGGAAGGACGCGCAGTTACAACCATGCATTCTCCAGGATTCGAACCCGGGCCCTTCAGTATAGTAGTCGGCTCACCAAACCACTATAACATCTGGACGGCTCCTGTTAAAAAGTGTTCCTTCAGGAGGAGAAAAAATATTTTGGGGTTTACAGTAGTTATAAATAGAAGGGACATTCTTGCGCATATTTTATTCATTCTTCTTACCTAGTAAACGCGAAATTTGTCACGGGACTTAAATTTCTGTTGGAAAAAATAATTTATACACCATCCATATACTTGAAATGTAAAATCATGCACCTACATCCGTTTATTTAATATCCGCGGTATAAGCAGGTCACGGAGAAAAAAACTGTGTAAATTCATAAATATCTGCTACAACAGTATATTGTAAAATAATGAGATAGAGTAACTAGTATATGTTCAATATTGTTGTAGTCCCATAATAATTGCAATCATAAGCACGTCCATCTTCTTTTCGCACTAACTGACCCCAATATATTTGCGAAAAGATCTCCATGGAACCTTATGTGACGTGGCTTTAGCGGCCAGATAGTGTTTATCTAATCTTTTTTTTCCTCTCGTACCCATGTTTTTGGATTAGAGTTTGCTTCTGCTTTGCTGTTGATATTCTCATGGTGTTCGCCAAAAACATCGGACGAAAACGTCGAGAAGAAAACAACGCAAGGCGAAAAAGTAGCAGTACAAAACATCGTGGAAGAAAAGAAAGAAAAGAGAAAACACTGCAATTCTAAAAAATCGGGGTTGAAAATAAAGCGGTTCAAAAACTTCGCAGTTCGTCAAGTATCGTCTTCGAAAATATCGTGGAAAATAGTAAAATGCAGTTACGGTAAGGCAGCTTACCCGCAAAGGAGGTTTAGGGTTACCAGAAAATGGCAAGGTAAGACATGGTTGCCATATTTGGCAAGAAATTGCCCATTTGGAGACATTTGGCGAAACAACTGGCGAAATTCTATGGGCGGATGGAGAACCTTCTGGAACGAATTCTTACTGGTTTAGCGAAGAATGTTCTTGAACACAAGCCAAAAGCTATATAAATCCTGCTGGTATGGGGAGAGTCAGTGCGAAGCCAGTGCCTAGTCTACCGAGTTGATAGTCAATGAGTGAGTGAGTGTCTCGTAGTTTAGTGCGGATTTGGTCGTCGAGTGGATTAAGAGAGCCTCTTAGTGTATCGCGAGTTTGTGCATCGTCAAGATTTATCTTAGAGTATGTTGAGTATCGAGAACGACCCAACCCAGTCGGTAGCTGTACTCTGGTGTATCGTCGAATGCATCGAGTGTTGTAGTATGGAGACTCTCTAGAGTACTTTGAGTTCCGAGGACGATCAAGCAGAGTCAGGAGCTTTACTCTGGTGCCTTGCCGTCAAGCTGTCTCCACCGTTATAGCCTGATAGCCTGAATTCTGTGTCGCTGATTGTCTCAGCGTGTTTACAGTAGTTCTTCGCCAACTGTACGCGTAATTTGGCGGTCTTGAAAAATACTGGCCAATAAAGTTTGTCTTAATGCTTCATCAAGTGTCGTCATTAATCACTCCAAATCTGCGAATCCTTAACGTGCATGCGAAGAAGAGAAAAACGTAACAATACCTATAAATCATTGCATGATGATAACATCGCACACATGCGTTTTTCAGGTTTTAAAACCTGTAAAGCATTTTCGCATAGTAATTTAGGAGCGCAAGAATAAAAGACGGAAATTTTTACTTCTATATTTCATATTTTTGAGCGAACTAATATATTTTCGCTGAAAATGTAAGAAGGAAACTTAAGCTTTTAAAAATTGAAAATGAGTAGGAAATTAATGTAACTTATAGCACATAACAGAATTTTAAAATTTACATAGTTAATTAAAACAGGTTACTAAATTAATCTTTTTTATAAAGTTACTGATAATTTTTCATGAAAAATACAGTCTAAAAGTGTTTAGAAAAAAAGCAAGATAAATGACTCTATGAGTTTACCTGTATACAAATTGCTTAATTAGCTATCAAATCATTTTGTTTAAATTTATGAATCTCTTATTATTTTCGTGAAAATTATATTTTGTTTTGCTTACTTATTTACTTTATTTCTGAAGTGTCGTTAACATTTTCACCCCGTTTTCCTCTTTCCTCCTCGCGCTTCCAAACTATTATGCGAAAATGCAGTTACAACTTTTAAAACCTGAAAAACGCATGTGTGCGATGTTATCGTCATACGATTATTTGTAGGTACTTTATTTTTTTCACGATTTTTTCGACGACGATGTTTCTAAACTGCAAAGTTTTTGAATACTTTATTTTCAACCACGATATTTTTGAAATGCGATGTTTTCCCTTTGCTTTTTTCCTCCCACGATGTTTTGTACCACGACGTTTTCGCCTTGCGTTATTTTCTCCGCGATGGCTTGGCTGTAACCATTCTCGTTAGCCTCGTGTCAGCTATTTTACATTTTCCTTTGCTTTTTTGGAATAAATGCTTTGTATTTCTGGCATTTCCCGAAACAATACTTTAAACAGTGGAAAACGTACGGTGCTTCATTCCTCACTCTTCGTTTGAATATAAGACCCACATAACAGAGTCCCTTGTTTTTATATTGTCTCTTGTTGAGAAAGAGTAGTATGCAACGTAATTTGCACTGTTTTGGTTGGTAATAATTCTGCATTGTATTAAATTTCCATTTATCATCGCTAAACATGTTTCAGACACTTAAAACAGGAACCAAATAATTTAGCAGATGTAATCCTAATATTCAGAACCTTTGAACTTGTCAAATCTACGATTTACTTTCCTGCATTACTTTGTATAATTTGCTTTCCCTCACTAAAACCCCTTCTATATGTATGGTGACCTAAATCTAAGTTTCCATAAAATATTCAATGACAAACATTTTGTGACAGTAAACAACTAATAGAAAAAAATCTTCCATTCGTCGTAACCAGTCCCACATCATACACCACTGACGATATCGGATTGTCCCACCCACTGAAGAGGTCCTGCTACTCAAAATGCAAATTCTGTAATCAGCCCCGGAAAGCTTCGAAACTTTATTTCCAGCGAGAGTTCGAAAAGAATTCCACTGTTACTTAAGAGCAAAGAGAGGGGGAGCCACGGAACCTAATTAACAACGCTATTGCGGAGAAAGCAAGCTTGTTGTTTGCCTAAGTAACTAATTATCGCGCCGAAGGCAAGGGAGGTACTTGCTTTTACCGGAGGTCCACATGGCTCTCCTGCCTGACGCATAATGCAATCAGAGCTGAATTGGAACGCTGTTTCAAGCAGATAAGCCAAAAGTTTGTTTTTATTTGCCCGTATTTGGGGGATCAGATAGGAAATTTGCTCCGACTTTTCTTCATTCGGTTTGTGAGTATACTAAACGTATGAGCATTTATATACCTTTAGCCGAGATCATTTTCAGATTCTTTGTTGTAGATGTTCTAATCCTTTATCAAAGAAAGTTTTTTGTTAGACATATATTATTAGCAATCAGTTGCTTTTTGCTGAAAACTTCTAATGGGCTGACGGAGGAAAAGTAAATGAAATGTTCTTTACTTAGGAAATCACAGCAAGTAAGCATTATCTGCACTTTATATGATATCACTTACATGCTATTTGTTTGACAGATCTGTAAATATTTTTCTGTTCTAACTCAATTCGTTTTTTCTGAAAATAAAATAATTTTATAGACACTACCGTCCATGACAGAATTAAATAATATTTTTATTATTAAATTTATTATTATTCATATTATATTTAAGAATTAAATAATATTTTTTATTATTAAATAATATTTTTATGATGGTGCACACATATAGCACGAATCGGAAAACCTCTATTTTGACAGAATCATAAATAATTAAATACATGAATACTTTTCGCATCATAATTAGAATGATAATTACGTAATTAGACATCGTAACAGAATACCCAATGTACTGCTTGAATGCGTTTTTGCAATTGTGAATCTGTGTGAAATCTCTATGAAAATCTATGAAAGTTTAATTTATCATAGTGATGCTTGGTTGTGCAATATTCAGGAGTTTGGAATTTAGTTCATCAATTATAATGATGATTTCGTTTTTGCTCTTGTTTCCTTCTTCGTTTTTTACCTCCAGATATCCGGACACTTCTTGGACAGTCATCATCGAGAATTCCAGAATTTATGGGTCCGTCTCATTACCAAGAGCGCTACGATATTTGCAGTATATTGAGCAAACGAATTACTTACAATCGGAAGAAGAACAGAAGATACATATATACAATCAAGTCTTCGTTCAAACCCATATCCTTCGTTTCAGTCTAGCACTCATTCTTGGTTCTGTTCTTTTTGTTATTATCCTAATTGATACACAACTTAAGGTGAATATCAGTACGGTTACCACAACACTATGCCCATGTTGATTTGTACTTGAAACCACGCGGTTGTTCTTTCATTCACTTTCTGTTGCATAAAAAACACTACTAAATAAATAAAATTAATTGCCACTTCCTAGTTTGATTCCCAGTTAGGGCGGCATGGGGATTTTATAGCTTAAATCGTCTATCGGAAACAATTTTAGTCACAAATGTCTTCGCAAAAATATCCCTCTGAAGACAAACAGAGCTGAAATGCTGCAAGAGATAACATAACTGCATACTTTAATTTCCTTTATACTTTTTCTTTTTGTTCAAGAAAATAGTTACCTACTGTCGAATGATATAATTTTCGGTTTTTTGGAAGGGGGGGGCTATAGTTTGAGTTTGTAAGTTTTACTTTTAAACAAGGAGAGTTACCAATTAGCTCGTTTCTCCTCTTCAAGATGTAGTAGATATGAACTAAAATTATACTGCATATTTGGGCTATTTTGAATACTTTTTAAAATATTACATTTTTGATAAATTCTAAGGAATAATGTATTAATCTTCACGAATACGTTTACAGTGAACAATACCATAATAATTTATATATACGTTAATTAAACTAGACTATTAAATATATTATAGTATATCTGTTTCCAATATTAACCCATCTCATACCAAGCGTTGGAAAAATTAATACTATTTTATAAATTATTACATATGTGTTTTTTATAAATTCTTAGGTATGTGTAATAGTCTATGTATACATATAAAATCAAAATATTTACCAAATTTTTATTAATATGATAACTAGAGCCTGTCCTAAAAATAGGATAATGGTGTAATCCACTACTAATCATTCTTACTAGGTGGAATGGGAGAAAGCATTTTAAGCATAGTCTAGCGTTAGATGTTTTACAGATAGTTGTTAGTTTTGCTGTGTAAGTTTTAAGCTGGTATCGTCTTTGCCTATTTTGTAAGTTTTTCTCTATAACATGTTTATTTTGAAGCTTTAGGAAATCCTCATTAACCTGTTGAACACCGAGTTTTCTGCAAGATGGTTTTCTTGGAACGGAAAGTCCCAAATAGGCAACTATTACGTGTCGTCTTCGAAAACCAAGTAGGCGCAGACTATATTCATTAAATAACTGATTTAGCCTCCATGCAGCAACAAGTACTGTTTCAAACGCATTAACAAATAAAGGCCAGTACCATTTCATTCCTTGAATTAAAGTAACATAAACTAGCGTATAATTACCAAATAGGTCAATTCCGTTTTTATATTTATTGTAGGATGCAATGCACATTGATAACTTTACCCGTTTTCTGCCAACTTTTACTCTTATTTCTATGGTTGATACACTTTGTTTTTTTCTAAATTCGACATTATTGAAACAACATTACTGTCATTCCATCGGACTGCTGCAGTTTTGTTTTTTGAATCCAAACGGCTATCTGAAGAGCCCCGTTCCATATTTGACATTGTTTTAGAGGGTATAAGTGGGTATTTAGACATTCTGTGTTCCCTAACAGTAGCTGTAGCAAATAAGGTTTTATTTTCAAGAACGGATAATAATTCATAGGAAGTAAAGAAATTATCCATATAAACCGTATGTAACTCAGGGTTTGTAATTATTGACAGCAAATTCTGGACAACTGTATGAGATAATGCCTCATTCAGGATTTTCTTAGTTGGTTTCCTTTTTGTGTCTGGACATTTTCCTCACCAAAATTCAAGCATGCAAAAAAGAGAGAAATTTAGACAACTTTGATCAATTTCAGAATGCGAACTGACTTCATGAGTCAATGTTTTACTCAACCTCCTTGCATTTACTCAACCTCCTTGCCCACATTTCACATACCTGCGGGTCACGTAATGAGCATCTGTCAGCTAAGGTGCCTGGGTTAATTGTAGAAAAACAATGTTTGGAATGTAACAGAGAAAGAGATGATAATGTCTATTACAAACTGATAGAGATTTGATAGTAGTGGATTTTACAATCATCCTATTTTTAGGACAGCTGAAAGTGCGAGGAAAATTTGTCTTTCAGGTAGAATGTTTTATAAATGTTTACTGGTATAAAAATACGGAATGTTATCTCAGTAAAATTTATATGTATTTTTTCCTTGGAGTTCAAAATTTTAATAAAATTAGACGTTGAAAACATACGCAGAAAAATCTACAAAAGTCCACATATTAAAAAATTAATAAAAAATATCTAAATTAATTCTATTTTACGATAAAGACAAATATGTAGTTAAATGAATCTTAAATAATAAATAGTTAATTAAATTACTTCAAAGATTTTATACAAAGACCACTTATGTGTGCTCTACTATTTTTAGGATGATGAGGAAATATGGGGTAATGTAAGTCTATCTTGTTCATTTTATTTTACAGTTAGATTTAATCATGTGATGTGCGGAAATTTACATAGTTAATATAACTCCAACAGGTAATATTTTAATTTTGATTAAAGGCATTTTATCCGCACCTGAAGAAATAATTCCTAATCTGTAATAGAATTTTAGCAAATCGATTTTAAATATTAATATGTTTCGAATCAGAGTTATATTATTATAATTTCTCTGTTAGATATTCTGAAATATGCGATACTTATATGTTATTGTAGTAGAATCTATTTAGAGCTATTTATGTTCAGATTTTCCTTTCCAATTATGCATTAAAAATCAATGTAACATGGCTTCTCTAACTATCATTTAACCCTCTGAGTGGCATAAACCGCCTTTATCCGTTCATGAGAATTTTGGTATGCATTACATTATAATTTAAAATATTTTGCTTGCTTTTCATAATAATGTATATATCATCTTTCGGAAAGCAAGTTTAGGAAAACAGAAACTAAAATAAGTAATTGCGCAAGATTGGCTAATGAATGCTGTTTAAATACAAATCTTTATGAACGGATTCAAAAAGTAGTGATTCAGAGCTGAATTATCGGATTTCATGTACAAAGAATTTCCGCTAATAGAAAGCTAGAGATTAAAAATAGTAACTTTTGTGTGAACTCCTTTCCTTTCATTATTTTTTAATACTGTGAGCGTCTGCAGATTTTATCATAAGTTCCTTCATATTGTAACTGCAAAGAATAAAAAGGGCCGTTTTGGAAAGAAAATTTTGTGTGTAATTGTGTAGTCAAAACTTATTTGCTTAGTGTGTATAATAATGTACTTCTAAAAATAATTATTTAAAGAAAACGTAATTTTAGTAATAAATTTTATATTATTAGTCCAAAAGGGCTTTGTTCCTGAAGGACTATTGTTTTCGTTTAGGAGTTTTGCTTTGAATCATTATAAACGGCTGTTACAAATTGTTGCCACCAAAAGTTATCGCCTTGTATTGTATTTAAAGAAATTAAATAATGAAGAATCTGAACTCTGCATAAATGTATGTATATTTCTCCAAATGCGAACCAATGTGTATCTAGAGCCATCCAATTTTGAATAACGTACGTTTTCACCCGAATATGCGCATCTGAAAGCCGAAATTTGGAATTTGTTTTATTATCTATTTCATATTTTGTAAACCTGTAAGGTTTTAGTTAAACTAACAAAGTTTCATTTTAATTTAAATCTTTCTATCCCTTCTCATTTTCAACTTCCCGTTAGAAGAAGCGCGCGTTTTCAGCTTATGCTAATTTGAAGTGGAACCAACGACTATTTAAGCAAGAGGTAGAAACCTCTCAGTGTGAAAGAGCTTTTAGTCTCAGATCACGGTCATTCTATTCGACGTTCTTCTGACTAGCTTGCAATTAAATTCTAAGCCATAGCGCTTTACCTGATTGCTTATTGAAATAAATCCAAGTGCGTCAGTATTAGTAAATCTTGCTACGCACCATTTAGTTAGAGGCCAACCTCGCGTTATAAGCTCTGTGAGCGACGACTATTTACTTTCTATTTAACTTTAGTTTTAAATTTATCTGATTGTTCATTTTAGACCCAAGTGTGGTCTTTTACTTTCTGTATCCCTCCCGAGTTGGGAAGTGGTTTGTAAATAATAGTGATTTAATAAAAGAGGATTTTAAATCCCTTTCAAGTGCAGTTATTCTCCAACTCAAGCACAGTATTCTATCACAGAACATAGCTGCATTCAGCTCCCTGTTCCAGATCAGGACTTTAAGCTGTCACGAATGTTTTCAAAGAATATGCACCGAACACTCAGTCCTGACAAACCTTTAACGAATTTTTGATGAACAACTCAACGATTTAAAAGCGAGCAATGGCAATACTCTTTGAGAAAATAAAAACCTTTTTTTCTCCAGCGCGCGGAACTGTGTATCGGAAATTCTAAGGATATATTTATCTTAAAATTACTTTGCGATATTGCTGTTGAACTGAATTTTGTGGTTTAAGTGCGAAGAACATAATATTTAATAAATAAAGATCATACACAAAACGCTAAAAAAAACGCCTCTTCGAATGTAAATTAAAATCCGAAACCTTTCAGATTTTAATTTTTTTTTGAAAATTTATTTATTTGAACTAATTTGCATAAGAGAATTTTCCACTTTTTATTGAAAAAAGGTATGAAAAGGTACCAAAATAATAACAACATCTGAATATATTAAAAGCTAACTAGAAGTAACAACTGTTTATAGCTCAGTCTTTCTAATCAGTAAATATTCATTACTGATAATATTGAACTCATAGATATGTATATAAGTTACATAGCAAATCCTTTTACAATTACTAGCAATTTTTAACTTACAGTATAAGGTCTACACACAATTTGGCGCATGCACTTCACACCGTCACGGTATGGATTTCGAAGCTGGAACCACGTAGTATCAGTGACCCCTTGATTTATAGTATAAGGTATTTCCACGTTCTTTTCTGCATGCCTTCTTGGTGTAACGGTAGCACACCCGGCGCATATTAGAGAGGCCCATGTTCGTATCCCGGTGAGGGCATTACTTATTTTTTATGTCTCCTGCTTCAAAATAACCTAATGATTCTAGAGTGGCGCCTGAACAAAAAAAGGTGGTGAACAATAATTCGTCACCATCAGGATCTGGTGATTGGGTCCTCTAATCTCCATCGTCTTTTAAAAGGGGGGTATATAAGGTATTTTCTCCCTCCTTTCTGCATGCATTCGTAGTATAACGGTAACGCACTGGGCGTGTATTCGAGAGGTCCAGGTTACAGTACCAGCGAGAGTACTGCATATTTTTCACGACTTCTGCTTCAAAACTACCTAATGACTCTATAGTAGAAATAATTGCAATGAAAGTCCTGTGCTGTTAGAACATGTATTCGTATCGAATAAGGCTGCCATTTCCCCTTAATATGCTCCTTTCAGTACAATTTTCATTACGTTTTAAGCAATATATTATAGAAATTAAATGGTCTAAATTAATTTCTGTAAATGTAAGATTATCTCACTGTAATCAGTATACTTTCTATAAACCTATTTGGCAAATACTACTCATTTTAAACAACTTACTGGAATGCAAATCTGATTACGCCCAGCATAACCAAATTACAATTTCAGCAATTCTGTGTGATTATTAAGTGGTTATAGTTTTATAATCAAAGAAATGAAGCATGATTACATTTATTTCAGAAACACATACTTTTTTTTAGAATTAAATACCTAGTTTCAAATCTGTCAGTTTTTCATACCTATATACCAACTAGCTAGACTTTCAAGTTACTTATCGCCTTCTTTCTAACTAATATCTATCATTATCTATAGAACAGTAGTTTTAAATATTGATGTTTGTTTTAATCTATTATTATGTGTTCGTAAAAATATTTCGGATTACATATATTGCTACTTAGGAAAAAAGTTTTTGCAAGTTCGTTTTTTTTTAATGTGACGTTTGTGAATTTAGCGCTATTTAATTTTTATTAAAGGTAAAAATAAAACCTGCTGAATTATATTAGCTCATTTTATGCTTCTTTATTATGATTCCGCTCAGAATGGAAATAAAAAGAATCAGATGGGAAACATCTAAGCAAAATATATTGTACTCAGCATTGTTTTGCGGATATGTACGAATTAAAGTGTTTAGAAGTGGTGAAAGAAAGGTGAAAACAAAATTTGGCAAATCACGTTCTGGAATATAAAAAAGAGATTTTGTTGAAATTCGCTTGAAGGTTGGAAATTTAGCAAACATACATATTTTACACTTCTAATTAAATCAGGATGATTAAAAGAATTACAATCAAACATCTAATAATTATGAAGCTTATAAATAACTAATTTTTAAATTCTGAACAATTTTTCTAACTAAGAGACAGAATTAAAACAAAATTTTAAATTTTATTTTCAAGTTGAGCCTTTCTTTTCCCAAGCTGAAACCTATTTAAAAACAAAACTTCTGAAAATCTTCAAGTGGAAAATCTTACACAGTATTTAAAATAACCAAAAATGCTAATAACTACTTAAAGTAATTGATAAATTCTTTTATGATGAAGGAACTTCCAAGTAAAAAGTTTCTCCTTTCTAACCCCTCAAATGTGAGTTCGAATTTAACTTATCAAAAACGTAGTGAACTTAGTTTGTAAAGGCTCCTCCATAATAAACCGCATAGAGAATTACAGGCACTGTGTGTATCAAGCATACTTAAATACTTAGTTAACATTAACCCCTTCATGAGGGGTGCATCAGCAGTTAATCCTCTTACTCGACGGCATGCCGCTTAACGCAACCCTCTTTCGAGACGTTGTATTGTTACAGTGGTACGATCACACAAGGTGGGATATTTCGTGTCGCTAAACCTAACACTAAGAAAAAATCATTATTTTTTTTAACAATTTCTTTGATTTTTCTGTAATGGTATCTAACAGTAATATAATCATAAATACTTATATCGAGAGATTCTGAAAAAAATTTGATTAAAATCTAAATGCAAAATAAAATATCTGACTCATCTTGATGAAATGTTGTAAAAACATTAGTTAAATCATTATCTAAAAGTACGTAAAAAATAACAAAATATATGACCAATCATTTCAGCATAAATGATTCAGAAAGAGACGGTGTGTGATAATCTAGTCGCTATCAATTGATTAGTTATGAAACACATCTTAGGGTCAAACCATTATTCCATCCCAGCAGAATAATTAATCCTAGGAATCCCTTCATTTTAGGCACATCTAGAATAGTATGTTGATTTTGGATAAAGATGTACTTCCACTCACCCTTTACTCATAGAAATTATTAGTTTCTTCAACTGTTATGTTCATTAGGTTATCTAAAACTATGGTGAAAAGTCCAATTTCATTCACATAAATTTGAAATAAGTTTACTTTTGCAATTCGTGTAAATTCATAAGGCTTCAATTATTTCACAGATCGAGTTCATACGGAGTAGCCACTGTTCTGTTGGAACAAAAGCAAACAAATTTCCAATTCAGTCTCTGAAAAAAGTTCGCTATCAAAATCGCAGTTAAATGTAGAATTTTCTGTGTCAGAATAGTCACTCATGGGCTCCAATGGACATGCTACTGCTTTATAATTCGAGTATGCTCTCCTTCCGTTAAAAACTTCTTTCTCTTAGACATCGCACTCCTTTACCCACTCTCTTACCTGGTGCAAAACCTTGCATCTGCTGGAAAAAGAGAAAAAAAAAAACTTAAAACATCGGAAACTGTTTAGTGTTTATATCACGTGAAGCCAACTGCCCGTCAGCTGGGTTTTGTTTACTTTGAATCATCTGCTCGTACATTTAAACGAATCAGCAAAGTTCTAAAGTACTTTACTGACACAACGTCAACAATATACACTCTTCAAATAAGATAACTGTAGGGGACACGGAGTGCCATCTAGTGATTTAGAAAAATTCTAAAAGGCGATATATGTTTGAAAGTGCATATATACACCCGTCTGAGAGAGAGCAATGTAAGTGATGATGCACCAGTGCGCCTCGCGACTGCTAGCCACATTTGGGACTGACGCATATATGGCACACCGGTTAGCAAAGGGTATTTAGTTCAGCAACATGCCATCACGAAGGGGTTAAGCTCTCGAGAACATAATGTTTTAGAAAGAACGATTTTGTGAAGGACTTTGTAAAAGAAATTAGCTGTTATTCAAATCATACTCTAAACAAATTTTAAAAAATCTGAAAACTTTCAGCTTTTATATTACGTCCAAAGGGGCGTTTTTTTAACATTTTGTGTGTTAACTTTATTTATTAAATATCATATTATTCACACTTAAACAACATAAAATTCAATTCTACAGCAATGTCATAAAATATTTTAAAAAAATTATGTTTAGAATTTCCGACAGACAGTCTTACGCGCTGGAGGTTAAACGTTTTTTTTTTCCGTACAATGTTGTAATTGCTCGCTTTGAAATCGTTGAGTTTGTTAATCATAAGTTAAATGTTTTACAAAATACGAAAGATATTGTTAAAAAAATTCAAAATATAAAATTCGGGCTTCCACTTGCCCATGTTCGCAGGGACGACTAAGTTATTCAAAATTTTATGTTTCTAGGTACCGTTGCTTTTTTTTCAGAATGTGAGAAACATTTATGCAGATTCTTCATTATTTAATTTCTTTAAATATAATGCAAGACGAAAATATTTGGTGGCAACAATTTAAAAAGTGATACGCCGTTTGTTGTGAACCGACAGAAAATGCCGTTTCGAGACTAATAGTCCGTATGAGCTAACGCTCTTTTAAGATAAAAAAAAGAAAACTCTATGATCCTTTTATTTCATCTGCTTGTAACACAACTCCGGAGTGAATGGCAGCATTCATGGGTGTCTGTTTGTGGACGATTGGTGGTCCAAGGTCTTTCTCAACAACATTAATATTTAATCTAATTTTTTTTCTATGTAGCGCATTTTTGTTTTCCACTTTCAGTAAATCCTTTTTTATATTCTGGAGATAGATAACAAGGCTATTTTAGAAAGTAATAATCGAACAGATAAGTTTAACCGATTCATCAGCTAGTTGATAGTAAATGTTATTTAACAATAAATACTGAAAACATTCGCTTATATTTTTATCAATCATTTGCTTGTGATAAGCACTTATTTCTTGCAATAAAATGTAGTACTTTCGAAGCCTGCATTAACGGTGACTTAAAACGACTTAACATACTTCCGAATTAAGTCTTTAAATATTTGCATAATACCACTTTCTAGTATATCCAGTTAAAAACATGATTAATGCGAAAGAAAAATAATTAGATAATCCATATTACGTTATACAGTTATAGATTTACACTAAACTCTTCAAAAGTGAAAATAACAGCTTACCAAGCCCTATTTAACTCTCCCGTCAGTGAACTTTCAATGCCAGTTGGTTTTCACGAACAATTAACAACAGGGAACGATAGAAAGATAGCTTTTGTCAGTTCATTTTTACAATGACTACATAATAGAGTATCCGCTCTTCGTACAATGAATCATTGAAAAAGTGTGTCAATTGTATCTCCTGTGTCTTTCAAAGCTTTTCAACTTCCTGTACTTAAACTAACACGAAACCGAACACTTTTCCCTTTTACGATGCACCCATAAATTACATCGATTGGTAACTTCGCCATTTTGGTGCCTCGCATTTATTCTCTACACGTCCCTGTGCCATCGTAACTTTTAATTAATATCCATTTTTCTTGCGCAGGTTAAAAATAAGCTCGAAACTTGCAAACTGAAAACAATAATTAATTGTAAGTTGGACTCAAGAAAACGCTTTCTTTTGTGCTGTCGTTTACCCACTGACATCAGCGCCTTCGATCTTGGTCAGTCATTTATTAAGGTCTCTAATAAGTAACTATGGTTGATTCCTCCTTTTGCAGATGGGTTATCCAAAATTAGAGACAAACGCCCACTAAGAGGAAAGTCTGTTGTCGATAATGCAATAGGTTAGAACAGCTCTTTCGAGATGGTATTTAGTTTGGATTCCTGAGATGAGATCCCGTTTGATTTTAGGAAAGTTTATCAGGACTGAGTATTCGGTGCGTGTTCTTTGCAGACATTGTGAAATATTTACCAGGGTGTTACTTCTCAAGTTTTCAGTCCTGAACTGGAACAGGGAGCGGAAGGTACGCTATGTTCTGATGTAACTGCTGGGCTGGAGAATAACTGCACGTGAAGGGATTTGAAATCCTCTTTTATTCAATCACTATTAAATACAAACCTCCCAATTCGGGAGAGATACAGAAAGTAAAAGACCACACTTGGGTCGAACTTAACAATCAAATAAACTTAAATTAAATTAAATGTAACTTAAATCAAACTTTGCTTCGCAGAGCAATTCGCGGAGATTGGCCTCTATCTAAAAGGGTGCGTAGCAAGATATACTAAATACTACCGCACTTTAATTTATTTTACAATGCAATCACGTAGTAAGCACTATGGCTTATAAATTTAAACTGCTAGCTGGTCAGGCGAACGTTGAGCAGCGTGACCGTGATCTGAGGCAAAGCTCTCACACACCGAGAGGTTTCTACCTCTGGCTTAAATAGTGCTTGGCTGAACTTCAAAAATTAGCATAAGCTAAAAACGCGCGCTTCTTCTGACAGGAAGTTGAAGCAGAGAGGAGATAGAAAAGATTTAAATTAAAATAAACTTGGTTAGTTTAACTAAAACCTTACAAACTTCCCGCCAGAATTGCGATAGTTAAACTACTTTGGTCCAAACGGACCATGTTGAAAACTAGCAATTCTAAATAGTCGAAAATTTCACTGTTCTAAACTTAGGCCAACTCTTACAAGGCAATATATGTTTGTGTAAAATACAGACGAAATTTTCTGGAACAACAATCTTCAACATTTTTTTTTTCAAGTCTTATTCTTCAAACAGTCTTACTCCTTCCAGCAAAATCTGGAAGGAAAACAACTTTAGTATGACATAATAACAGAATAATTCTAAGTGGTACAAATCCTTATTTTTTTTTTTTTGTGTAATTTTGCACACACACATTATCATTCAAGCACAATTAAATTCTTCCCCCGTATGCTCTCTCACCGGTGTTGGATGTAAAGCAAACCGCCATTGCGGGTTTTTATGTGTTCGGGGGTGTTCAACTCTTCCACCTACAATCGACTAACATTAGTTAGAACTTGACATACGAGACCTGAAAAAAACGCCCTATAACCAGCTAATCCTAAGGTTCTCACTAGCTTTATGTCTAACACTTTAAGTGTATTTGGTGGAGAGCCTAATTAACACTTGCATTCTAAAATAGTCAATCTTTAACTTTTCATGCATACAAATTCGCAGTTTGCACACAACATTCACATTAATATTGCACTTAACGTGCATTGCTAGCATAATATTATTTGTTACATTTCATAACACATTAACAATTTCATAGCAATCCTGAAATGCAAATAGAGGTTAAATTTCTAAGCTTACAGAAATATAGGTTAAATTTCTAAGCTTACAGCAAGTGCTTCCTATTCCTTTCTCAAGGTACTTTCTTGAAATATCAAATTACATTGAATTAATAGTCTACAGACTAAATCGTGTTTTTCAATTTTCCGAATTTTCATTCTAGACATTTTACAAGTCTTTAGACAAAGCGTCATACAAAATCATTTAGTTAACATATTCTTTTCAGCAATTCATTGCTTTTACAGAATTAATCTATTTACAAAATTAAGTAATTTTAAATCTTTAAGAATTACAATTTCTTTTAACAAAACATTTTACTTTCCATATGAGAACTTATCGCTCACTTGGCGTAAAAGTCAACCTCGCTTGAGGTAAAATCAGTCCTGCAACTTGCAGTATACTCAAAAATTAACTAAACTTTTGAATACGAAATTGTACTTATCTTATTATGATCGTCCATCCTTTTCTTGGCCCAATCTTTAAAACTTGAGTAAGTTGTGGCCTGGTTCAGTTTCCTCGTTTTTCGTTGTTCTTTCGGAGCCTGCTCGTCTCTTTTTCTTTTGAAATTCCGTCGTTGTATCCTCGGCAATTTCCTTTGTAGAGGAGGTTGCTCCGCTGGACGTTTGGTGGACTGGGCCCTTCTCTCCTGGGCCCTTGCTCGTTGCTTGTCCTGGTTCCTGCTGTATTCGGGAAGTTGATTCTCAGGCTGCAATCGACGTTTCTTGCTTCTCAGGCACCTGTCCGATGATTCCACAGTTCTTTTGGATACATTGGGCTTCCCTTGCCCATTCTGCTTTCTTCTCTTGGTGCGCTCGTAATTCCGTTCGTAGATTTGTTCACCTGCATCGTGAGACTTTCTTTTGAAACCACCTTTTTGGTTCTTATTTCTTTGTTGGGGGGGAGCTTTCTTCTTCTGACATTTCGATGCCGTTGTAGCTGGTTCCTGCTGTTTTTGCTGACGTATATCTTCCTGGCTAGTCGATTGCCTCGGATCCTGAAACGAATCTTTAAATACAGCCATTTTGCTGCGATTATAGAACGGTTTTATTTGGTCCACATTCGCTTTGAGCGTTTGACCATCATTTCTTTTTAATATAACCACTGCCCCCGTAATTTGTTCAATTGTGAACGGGCCTTCAAAACGCGGAAAAAATTTCCCCACCTTTTCCTCTGGGGCATTTGACAAGTTGTGTTTAATCTTCAACACTTCATCTCCCACATTGTACTTGACCTCTCTTCTTTTTAGGTCATAGTACAATTTCTGTTTTCTTTGGGCCATTTCTATATTTTCCGTCGCTTCCCGTATTAACTTTTGTATATCACTCATTTTAAATTCTTCTGCCCTTTCCTGTACAAAGAACAGTTTATCTAGGGGGGTCAAGATCTTTCTTCCTAAGAAGAGTTCAGCGGGTGTTTTTTGTGTAGTATCGTGTTTGGCGGTCCTAAGTGCAAATGCAAATTCATTTATATGGCTATCCCAGGTAGAGTGATAGTTTTTCACATAACTACGAATTATTTTCACTACATTTCTATTCACCCGTTCCGCTATGTTTGACTGCGGACGATACGGGACCATCTTTAGATGACGTATGCCCAGTTTTGCACACATTTCCTCAAACATTTTACTAACAAACTGAGGACCATTGTCTGAAATAACTTTTAGGGGCGCCCCGTATTTTAAAATATACTTATTTAGAATTGAATCTACTACAATTTTTGCAGACGCGCGTTTTAACGGAATTAACTCTAACCATTTGCTAAAATGATCCACTATAACTAAAAGATATCGGCTTTTATTAACTTTACTTCGAGGGTAAGGTCCAAGTAAATCGATGCCTATTATTTGATTTGGGAATTCTGATTTAATACTATTTAGGAACCCGGCCGGGCGGAAATTAACATAATTATTTAATTGACATGTTGGGCACGACTGGACATACGCCCTAGTAAACTTTTGCAGTTCTGGAAAGAAAACTGCCTCGCGAACTCTCTGAACAGTTTTTCTTATACCTAAATGAGCCGAAATGGCACAATCATGCAACTCTTCTAATACATTCAACCTCATGCTAGCTGGGATAACCGGTCTATATTCATGATTCTCATTAGTAGCTTTCGTATAGAATAACAGTCCGTCAATTAATTCGTAATTTTCGGCCCTATTTCTTATCGGCACAATATCCGGATGATTGAAATTCTCAGGGTCGGCCAAATAATTGTATATATTTTTGAACTCCGGATCTTTTTTGAGTTCGGCTATTACTGTTTCACGAGAATCTAATACTTTGGATGTTAACATGGCTATCTTAATTACACTTCCATTTTCATCTAAGTTAATTCTGCTTAAAGCATCTGCCACAACATTTTCCTTTCCCGGCGTATGTTTAATTATTAGGTTATATTCCTGTAATTTGAGAGCCCACCTTATTAATCTGGGTGATAAATTTTTTCCAGAATAGAGTCTAGTGACCGCCGCGTGGTCGGTATATACAGTTACTGGAGAACTTCCAAAGAACACACGAAATTTCTGTACTGATGCTAACACTGCGAGAGTTTCTCTCTCTGTTGCGGAATAGTTTCTTTGGGTTTCATTTAATGTTCGGCTGAAAAAAGCCACGGGCTGACCATTTTGGGAAAGCACTGCACCAATCGCGAAATCTGAAGCGTCCGCTGAAATCTCTAATCCTTTATCCCCTTCTGGAAATTTTAAGACGGGAGCTTGAGTCAATGCGTCTTTCAATTTTTGAAACGCCAAGTTGGCTTCTGCTGACCACGAAAACCTAGCTTTTTTTCTTTTCAACTTTAGCAGTGGCTCAGCTATTTTTGCAAAGTCTTTAATGAAAGCCCGGTAATATGAACACATCCCGAGAAACGACGATAATTTCTTCGCTGTTTTAGGAACAGGATAATTTCTAATGGCTACTATTTTTGACTGATCCGTTTCGATTCCCTTTTGGGAAATTTTAAATCCTAAATAACGTAACTCTTTTGCGGCAAATTTACATTTAGACGCATTTATCTTTAAACCAGCTTCGTTTAACAATGAAAATACTTTTCTTAAATCTTGTAAGTGTTGTTCTAGAGTACTACTCGTAATTATAATATCGTCTAAATATATGAAAGTGCTTTTACCAAGGACTGGTCTTAAGACGATGTCCATACATCTTTGGAACGTTGCCGGCGCGCCGGATAATCCGAACGGCATTCTAAGAAATGCGTACGTACCAGATTTCGTTATGAACGCGGTTTTGTGTACGTCCTCGGGTTTTACCCCAATCTGAAAATAGCCACTCGTGAGATCTAATGTAGTCATGTATTTTGTAGACGAAATATTTCGAATAATTTCTTCAATTATCGGCAACGGATATACAGGATATTTTGTAACTGAATTTAACTTGCGATAATCTATAGCAAAACGCCACCGCTTCGGGTGCGTAATCGGGTAATCATTATTTTTCTTACACAGGACAACGGGGCTAGCATAACTGCTAGAAATTGGCGTGATGATTTTATTCTTTAACATCTCTTTAATATGATGTTCAATTATTTCTTCTTTTGTCCTATCATATCTATATGGCTTTTGCCTAACTGGCTGAGCGTCCCCCGTGTCAATGTCGTGGTTCACCACCTGCGTAAAGCCTGGTACATCACTAAATAAATTCGCAAAGTGACTTACCAGACCTTGGATTTTCTCTTTTTCCTCTGCTTGTAAATGTTCCAAGTCCAGCTGCGGGGGCTTATCATTCTTCGCTTCAATTGGCTTCATATTTAATGTTAGTTCTCCCCCCTTGAAATCAATTTTTGCTTCTGCCAAACTAAAAAAGTCCACACCTAGAATAATACAAGTCTGCAGGTTACGCACAATATAAAACAGGATTCTTACCTGTTCGTTGTTGATACGCACGAACAATGGTACTTTTCCTAAACAGCTACATTTTTCTCCTTGGGCCGCTATGACATCCGTGTCTCTTGCACTAAAAATTCTGTAACGTCGAAAGTGCTTCTTAAAGAATCTTTCCGATACGAAGCTGCTTTGGGCTCCTGTATCCAAGAGGGCTGTCGCCGGTATGTTGTTGATTAGAACTTCAATCTTCGGCAAACTCAAATTCTTAACGACCACGGTGTTTAAATTGATTTTGGAAGGGTTTTGCGCTGCTTCGGACTTCTTCACCTTCCTCGAAGAAATCCCTCTTAGTTTAAATTCTTTTTCTTCTGGTTGCCCTCGGAATCTTTGCTTGTTCTTCTATTAAATTCCCTTCGTTCGCCGCTCGCTTTAGGAGACACATCTTTCTTCGGCCATTGCTTCGCCTTATTCCCGTAACTTTGATTTTGCTTTTGCTGCGGTCTTGGCGAACTCCACTGACTTCTTCGCTCAAATTGGCGTCGTCGTTCGTTGTCGGCTGTTCTTCGGCTTTCAAATTGTACCGCGAGCTCAAATAATCTGTCTAATGTTGTTGGATTTCTTAGTTCGATGAAATCTTGAACTTGGGGCAGTAGCCTAGGAAGTATAACTTGAATAATTTCAGGATCCGGGCGACTTCCATACAAAAGCTTGAAAACTTGAATTTTCCTCAAAATAAAATTAGACAAATCTTCTATTCTTTCTTGGTATCGGCTAAACAGTTCAGCTTCCAATCTGGCTCGATCTCGCACCACGGGAAATGCTTTCACTAGAGAATTCTTGAAATTTTCATACGTGTATGTGGGGCTTCCTGGTTCCCCCAAGAGATTCTTTCCGATGCACTTGAACCAACTTAGCGCTTGGCCCTTCAAAGCGCTGGTAGCAAGAGCGACTTTCTGAAATTCGTGGACTGGATATAGCATGAAGTGGGAGTCTAGCTTTTCCAGGAAATTGATTACGGCTGTCTTGCCGTCAAAACTTGCCGCTGGCTTCATGGCTGCTCGCATGGTTTGTACGATGTAGCCGAATCCTTCTATGCCAGGAGGTGCTATCTCAGGATTCTGGACAGGTACAGCAGGTGTCTCAGGTTCGTCTTCTTGTTGTTGAGGCCATCCTCTTCTTTTTGTGCGGGCGCCACTATCAGGACTTAGCATTCTGTGTGTATTCTTTGAGAACATGGTAAATTCTGTAAAGGGTTCTTATCCTTACGTTCTAAGTCCTGAACTGGAACAGGGAGCGGAAGGTACGCTATGTTCTGATGTAACTGCTGGGCTGGAGAATAACTGCACGTGAAGGGATTTGAAATCCTCTTTTATTCAATCACTATTAAATACAAACCTCCCAATTCGGGAGAGATACAGAACGTAACAGACCACACTTTGGTCGAACTTAACAATCAAATAAATTTAAATAAATTAAAATAGAACTTAAATTAAACTTTGCTTCGCAGAGCAATTCGCGGAGATTGGCCTCTATCTAAAAGGGTGCGTAGCAAGATATACTAAATACTACCGCACTTTAATTTATTTTACAATGCAATCACGTAGTAAGCACTATGGCTTATAAATTTAAACTGCTAGCTGGTCAGGCGAAAGTTGAGCGGCGTGACCGTGATCTGAGGCAAAGCTCTCACACACCGAGAGGTTTCTACCTCTGGCTTAAATAGTGCTTGGCTGAACTTCAAAAATTAGCATAAGCTAAAAACGCGCGCTTCTTCTGACAGGAAGTTGAAGCAGAGAGGAGATAGAAAAGATTTAAATTAAAATAAACTTGGTTAGTTTAACTAAAACCTTACAAGTTGTCCGTAAGAAGAAAGTGGATATGTAGATTTTATTAGTTCAAAGGGATATGAATCTAGAAGGACTATTACTTTCGTTTTGGCATTTTGCGTCGTTTCACTTTTCAATTTATTGCTTATTTTATTTATTTATTTTTTTTGACGTAGCTTTCTCTCCAAACATCGTCTGCATTGCACGGAAAAATAAAAAGGAATTTTCATTACAATTCTAAATAAATAGAGAAATAAATATGAAATTCAAACAATATTCTCTAAAACTTTAACGAATTTTTCATTAATAAACTCAAAGATTTCAAGGCCAACAATACCAATGTTGTATAGAAAAACATTTTTATCTCCAGCGCGTGAGAGTGTGTATCGAAATTTCTAAAGATATGCCCAATTTAAAATTATTTTGCGATATTGCTGTTGAACTGAATTTTATGGTTTAAGTGCGAAGAACACGGCATTTAATAAATAAAGGTAACACACAAAATGTTAAATAAATGCCGCTTTGGATGTATTTAAAGTCTGAAACTTTTCAAATTTTTTATATAATGCACAGTGTAGTCAATAAATATTTGGTTTAGTTTTATTTAAACCTGTTTTATTACTCAAATCCTTCCTTTCCTGCAATTATGCAAGGTGAAAAATCCCTCATAACGCAAATGGCAGGTACCGTAGGCACACTTTTTTTGATTATGTTTGTCTACTGTTTGAGCAAATGATAATATTAAAGGTTGACAAAATATATCCTTCTTCAATTTAATATTATTTATATAATATAATTATCATATGATATAATTTAATATTAAGTATATATTATATAACTACACATAAAAATACTTACATTTTAAAATCTAATCGATTAGCAGCAACTGTTGGTAAAAATTCGTTAATAACTGTTCCTAATGTTTCCGGAAACATGCCTAATTTCAGTAATTTGGACATAATTCACCAGTTTCATTATGCCCATCTTCAGAAAGTTTATCGTATTTTGTGCTTCGATTTGTTACACAGAATAACTAGCAGACATGTTCTGTTGTTATTAGTACTGCAACTTGAACAATTTCTTCAATATCCGCCCATGCATTAAATTGCTCATTATTCATGTTATTTGAAGATATTGAATTTCTTTTTGATATTATTCTAATTCATCATTCACTAAGAGTTTTACATGCTTCGAAAAATTCTTTATTGTTTTCTTTGAGTTTCTAAAATATGTTCAGTAAATGCAGGTCATCAAGAAAGTTAACTTTCTTTACTAAATCATTTGCACTTATATCCCTATCATCCATATTATCCATATTAAAAAGAACTTTAATAATCAACCCACGGCAGTACTATAATCCCACTTCTGTAATAATATTACATTAATCACATATTTGAGATAAAGCTGAGGTGTATTCTTGCAAATATACAATTTCAATAATTATTGACATCATCCATCACTTGAACAATATCTATAATCAGATTATAAACTCTTTACTCCTTTAAAGCATAGGACATTTTCTGTCTTTTTCTGACTACTAACAGTTTTCTTCTTTGCTACACATGTTACTGCAACATAAACTGTTCAACGACTTTTGATAGTTTGAAACATTTTAATACTTCCCTTTTAAACAAATATGTATTTTGGGGCAACGCATAGTACTATAGACTTGCTTGGCCTACGTTATAAATATTTTCAGGATAATATTTTGTAGACAATTTAGGCCTCTTATTTGATAAGCAGTTAATTCATGATCTTTTTGTTTAATGTTAACGCATTTTAAGTAGGTTACTGATTGAAATATGAAGATACACGTTTGTCACCATATGTTTCCCGTTTTTATGGATATTTCTTCAGCTTTCTGCTTCATTGATGAAACGATGACTGTAACATCTTTTCACTAATTTTAATAAACTACATTTTCAGTGTTTTCTCAGTGTGAAGTTTTCCACTATATATCTGTTTAATATTTTCATTTTAATTTTGCGTTGATTTGCAAATGAAGTCTTCTTGATTCTTTAAAAATGTTTAATAAGAGAAGTTCAGAAATATTTTAGGATTATTTAGAAATATTTAAGAGATTTTTTGAAAGCAGGTCGTTGCGATCTAATAAATCGATTTAATCCTTTGGACTCAAATCCTTAAGTATCTTGCTTCATAATTTTAAGATGATCAAAGTAGAGTAAATGTGACAATAAATGCTAAAATAGTTATAAGTGTTTAAATTAAAAAAAAACAATATGATCTTCCTAGAATAGCAATTTCATCAAAATATTAAACTCTAAAGACAGCAAGCAATATTTTGGGGTTAAAAACAATTATTTCAGCCCATTAAATCAGTTCATCTTCGTAAAACTTGAAAAATTTTGTTTTTTGTTTTGCCCATGAGTGACTGATTCAAACTGGAAAAGAAGGTGGCAACGGAAAATTTTAAATTGAGGCACGCAGCAACCTCAGTTAGGTGTAGAATGTTTCACGTCCCCCCCTCCTAAAGGGAAGAACTTCTATCTGAATGACCTCGAAATCGCAAGATTTATTCAACATCTGCGGAGAAGTAAGGCCTAGTTTTGCATTTTACTTTCTTTTTGCCGAGTTTCAAATGTTTAACTAATATCAAAACCAAGCTGTCTGGCACCCCACTCCCATCCCCGTGGATATTTCTTTCATTTTGCGAAGTTTTTTATAATCTGTTTTAACCAATTCTGCGACTTGTCATTAAGATATTTTGAAATAGGAGACATGAAAAATGAGCAATGACTCTACAACGGCATGCTGGAAAGAGGGAGAAAATACCTCATACGTTATAACGAGGATAATGCAGATTAATGTTTTGGCCTAATTAACATTACTTAGTTTAATCGTGTTTACATGAAATAAATGAATTTTATTTCATTTGAAACAATAGAATCAAAATCAGTATAATATTTATTTATTACTGTATAAACTATTAAAAGAAAAGTTGACAGAATAATATCTCTTTAAAATATAGTACATTCGAGATACGTCAAATTTATTTATGTACAGATAATATGATCTTAACTCTATTTAAATGTTATGGCTACTAATAGTAACGTAACAAAAATATTTACAAAAACAAATCGAGTCAAAGTCTCTTTCGGAGCAAAGAAATGTACCGAATCTTAAACTAGGCTTGAACTACTGAGTTTTTAATCATTCCCTTCAAAAACATCTCCATTTCCTCAATAAAAAATGCTGATAATAACAAGAACAACAGCAACAAAAAATTTAGATCACATGGCAAAGTGCAGCTTCGCTTTCGAAATTGAATCCTCGAAGTCTATTTTCAATTTCTATTGATCACTCCTTTTATCCTGATGGATAGAGGGAAAAGCGATTTGAACCACCTGCGTTCTTAAAGCAGGAAAGGGAAAAAGTCATCTCAAGTATTGATTACAGGCTCCCTTACATATATCCCTAAGCGAGGGGAATCTTCAGTATCACCTTTTACTTTGAAGAAAAGCAGGTAGAAGGAAAAAAATAGAGAAATAAAAAAGATTACGAAATCTGCAAAATCGGTTGAAACCATTCTCGAAAAAAATAGAATAATGATTCTGCTAAATAATAAATAAAAACATTTCCGATAACCCGATCGAAGAATCGATCTAGCTAATTTCGCTAAAGGTTTTTGTGAAAAAGGTGAATATTGTTATAGCTTTGAAAAAAGAGATTACTTCGCACGAAATCGTAGAGAAATAAACATCTTTCTTTCCTGGTAGAAAAAAAGTAACGATACAGTATAGTGTATGAAGGAATAATTCAACTGGAAATGAATGCAGTTATTCGAGATCCTGAGAATTGTTATTTATAAATTTAATTCTCTCGAGATGAAAAAAATGAATAAAAAGTCACACAACTATTTTCTTTGAAATCTCATTTTACGTTGGAACTGTGCAGATTACTAAGTCGATTTTTATTGCTACAGAAAGAATTGTTTTGATTGATTTTTAGCTTAACCAGCGTACTTTGAGAGAGAGAGAGAGAGATCATATCTAATAAAAATGTTTATTTTGCATTTATAATTACATTTATATATCAATGATATGTGCGTATAGTATAAAAGAGGAAATAACAATAACAAAATATACTTTGTTTTGTTTTAGAACATTTATGGTCTTGAATGAATTATATTAATTTATCACGCAAACGTTCTTGATATTTCTTGCACCGAAATCTTGAAAAATATACAATAATTTGTAGTTAGACAATTTAAAAATAATACAATTAAAAACATCTTCTTTCGTATAAAACTAATTTAAAGTTATTATATTTATGGTCATATATTTCTTTTGAAACCTTTTGACGCGAAAATTAAGTCATATGTCAGTCATATGATCGCAGATCTTTTGCCTTACATTCGAAAACGTTCCGCAGTTTTCAATTATTCAGATCAAAGTATTCCCATATATGGCAAAACATTTGACCGAGACCGCCAACATGTTTTACAAGCGGGAAAACAAGTTACAAGGAGTTTAACAAGAGAGGAAAATGGCTTGCATGTGAAACGGCAGTAAATATGTGAACAATATGTGTTCTACTAGCTAGTTAGAATACCTAATTTGTAGCTAAAATTAAATAAATAGATTTTCGTTTTAAAAAAAGAACATTTTAGTGAGAAATTATCTTGAGACGTCTTTAGGCATTAAATGAGCATATGAGATGGGCATATTTATTTATTAAAGATATTTTAAAGAAAGAAATAACATTATCTTATATTCAGACCAACATTATATACTATATTTTCGAACATACACATCAACAAAATGTTGCATAGAAAATGACCAAAAATTATATAAATAAGGAAATAAAAAATAAGTGTATGACAAAAAATAATAACAAATCAAGAAAACATTTGATGCCTTTTTCATTAAATACTTAATGATAAATAATAAATCAATAAAATAAATTAATCTTGTTAAATAAATCAATAAAAAGTTGCGCATAAATCGACAAAACTGGTATTTCATCACCAATATATCATCAAAAGTGGCTAAGTGTAAACAAGGATAAGACTGCTGAGTTCCGATACTTTGACAACAGTTAGAAATTCGGCGAAAGCCTGCGAAGGTATGCTCGTGGTTTCCTCATATGTACGTACAATGGGAAAAACTAAAGAGACAGTTCTATATCTCTCGTTCTTCTGGGCCGATTGGCGTATTTCAAATTGCGTCTTCTATGTCTCGAAAGCGCAACTTAGATATATATTAAAATTTTATATAGCATTGTTTTAATGTAAGTATTTTGACACAAAACCGGACTTTTCTGAAATTACATGCCAATTTGTTTCCATATTTCGCGAAGAAATTCAAAAATTTATGTTGGCGCATTTTTTTTTCAGATTGTGTCAAGAATAATCCGCTTGGAGAAATTCTTAATTTATAGCAATCTATTTTCCTTTCCTTTTTCCTTTGTACACGAACGAAAAACGCGTCATCATTCATAATTTCAAATAATTTTAACAAAATGCATAAACCACATTTGGAGTTATTATCGTTCAGAAAAAGATGCCAAATTTTAAAATGCGCTAAAATTTAAATTCCTGTGTATCTAAAAATTTTGGATAAAAAACTCTAAAGCAATATCGCAAAATAATTTTAAAATGAGCATATCTTTAGAATTTCTCGCGTCAGTCTCGCGCGCTGGAGATAAAAATAATTTTACTCTACAACGTTGCCATTGCTCGCTTTGAAATCCTTGAGTTTGTTAATCAATAATTCGTTAAAGGTTTACAAAATATGAAATTAATAATAAAACAAATTTCAAATTTCAAATTCTTCCAGATGCCCATATTCGGGTGGAAACGTTCAATATTCAAAATTAGATGGCTCTAGGTACCGTTGTTTTATCACAATGCGAGAAACATACACGCATTTATGCAGATTCTTCATTATTTAATTTCTTTAAATATAATACAGGGCGATAATATTTGGTGGTAAAAATTTGAAAAGGGAAACAACATTTATAGTGAATTAACGCAAAAGGCCAAAACGAAATTTATAGTCTTTCTGGGCAAATTGCCCCTTTATAGTAAAAAGTGAGAGAATTTTATTTGGAATGAACCTAAATTTCGAAATGTGAGAGGAAAGAATCAAATAAGTTTAATAAAAAAAGAGATATTAATAAATGTATTCCGAATTCAATTAACGTGGAGGAGCTAACATTTTGAGAGCTAAAACTTTAAGCTAACTCGTGCGATTTTTACAAAACATGGCACTTTGACATAATTTAAAGTGTCACGTTTTGTGTGCCAAACCAAATAAATTTCGTAGAAACGAAATATGGAAAAAGTCTCATGCATTATTTCAGAAACAACGTGATTTTGTGTCTAAATATCTTTGTTATATATAAACAATGCAATATATAAATCTAATATATATATCCTAAGTCGCGCTTTCGAGACATGAAAAACGCAAGTTGAATTTCGTCAGTCAGCCCAGTAGAGCGTTAGATATAGAATTGTCCCTTTTTTACACAGTGTACATCCGTTTCTCTTAGATAGTGTTTCCTTTAGGCATCCCTCTCCTTATCCAGACATCTAGTGAGTTTTTTCTCAAACAATTATGATAATAACCCGAGGAAGTACAGTGCAGGTTCTTTAAACTAAATATTAGAACAAAAGTACTTGACTGCTTCATATTTTACATATTATGACAGTCGGCTTAGTTATTTATCATTCGGAGTTTTAGAGAATTATATCCATTATTGTGAGAAGAATGTTAATGCTAATATTGAACACTTAGATGAGTGCGAAAAGGTTATCAGTTTATTTGCAAAAGAGAACAAAAAAAAATGCAATATGTTTTACCAGTTTCGTATGATTTGAGTGATTACACTGCCAAGAAGGTTTGCTAAAGACCCACATGAAACTATTCCATTGAAAATTTAACAGAATTTAAGAAGATCAAGGATACAACATAAATTTCAGTAATTTCGCATTAGGCATCAAAAGAGAGTCTGTCTCAAAACTAGTCAACAAACGTACAGAACGTAAACTTCGTTATCATACATAAATTTTTCTGTGATTTTCATTTGATCTGTGATTCTTTTCCCTTTAGATCATATAAGTAAATTAATATGTCAAAGTATTTTTCGTTTTCTCTAACGTATCTATCGAATGCATAAAACAAATTCAAGAATTCATGGAAAGTTTTCTTATGTTTTCACTCAAACTTGTATATTATTTTAAGAAATTTCATTTGCCACTAATATTATACCAAACAAACTGTCAACATTAGCAACAGGAATACTGTATAATGATTGCCAAAGTAAGCGTTTTCAATCAGTTTTAAACAGTATGATTAAAAATGGACTATTTTTAATCGTACTGATTAATTTAAAATATTAGCAACAGCAGATATCCATTAAATTAGGATATTTTGTCCTTATATGCTTAAGAGAATTCAAAGCTGATTGGTGACTTAGAGGTTTCAGTTGTAGAGATATAGCATTAATTCCCCAGTTCGTTAAATTATAAATTTCAATAAACCATTTTGTTGTCTTAGAAGTATTTGTTCCACTTCCGTACCTACTTTATACATAAAGAAAAAACATGGAAAATATTTTTAGAATAACTTTACTTGTGCTACTTCAAAACTAATTCCACTTGTATTGAAGAATGAGGATTTTACGTGCACTTTATTTACAAAAAAATAGGTTATTTAAATATGACAAAACACACGAACAGTATCGGCCTAAGAGGAAGTTTGTCTTCATGGAGAACGTTCTAATTCAAGCTGAATCATATTCATGTTGCGCACAGAAAAAATTATAAAACTAAGCATTCAATCAGCTCATTAGCTCGGGATCAAGCTTAAGTTCAAATTTCCAGTACTCAATGTTTTTAACCACTCGGCGACTGATGAAAGTTGTTTACAAAGGATTATGTGTTACATTTTTTACTGACATTAGTTTACCGACGCAGTTATTCAAGAAATTATCAAAAATTCTGCAAATATTACTTATTTCGAAAATTGAAATTTATATTTTTCATTTCTAATTATGATTTTGTGAAATTGTAACATTGTACATTCTTTACGTTTAAAGGAAAAAAAAACTGTAAGTCTGTATAATTCAGTCTACCTTATTCCATGAAATACATGTAAGAATTGAAGCTGTAAAGAAAGTCGAAACTGTAATTGTATACCGATTAAAAGTTTTTTGGACCTTTTTTGACCTATGCCTATTCTTAGCTTGCAATTAAAAATACAATCCAATCGGAATATATTTTCCCCACCCGTTATATTAAACATTTTGAATCTAGCTCTTTAAAAATTGAAAATTTCTATTATCCAGTTTTCTTTCTTATTCCTTGCTTCTTATTTTACAAGGAGGCTAACAATCTAAAACGGGAATTTAATCACGTATTTGTTAAGCGAGAGGACCTAAACTTCATCAAATCACAGCCAACTAGTGAGGATTTTCAACAATAAAGAAGGGATAAAAAGGAAAACCCTGGGGAAAATAAGAAAACGTGGCGCACCATAGGAGCTCATCCACGGGATTTAATTGAATGTCTAACGTGTCCAAGACACCGTAACCGCGATTGTGTAAGGGTATCAAACTGAAAGGGAAAAGAATGCGAAACCCCGTGAAAGGAATTTACCCGATTTTCATCAGTTTCCAATTACAAGCCCAAAACGATGGTGATTTTTTTTCGCTACTTCATCTTCTTGCGATCTGGATGAACGCAAAGGAATGTAGAAGTACACTAACAAAGTGCAATGATATAGCACTCTTAGCTTGGGAAGGAGTTAATAGGAAATAAAAAAAAATATGAATGAAGCTAAACAGAATTCCTATCAGTGTTGTTTTTGCAAGGTTTTGCTACAATGTGTTTTTATGTATGTTTGTCTGTTTATATACTATATTTAGTATTTACAAATATATAAGCACTCTAATTTAGTAATTAGAACGTTTTTTGTATTTCTTCTTCTTTAACGAAACTTCGGATGAAAACCTTTGTAGTCTTATATCGTGTCGTGAGTTTCTTTATTTATTACAGCTTTTATCGGTAATTCTTGTTTGAAATTCCACTAATGTTCTTCTAGATCTTCTTGTATTTATTCTTGTAATCTATTGGAGTAATATGTAATCTTTCTATTCAGCATTATCCATATTCAAGGGAGCTATAAGATAGTCGAAACTTTCTTTTCTGCATCACTGGCTATTATTCTTCATTCTTAGAATTCTGGTAAATCTATAGCTTTGCCATTTATATATATAAGCAATATGCACTAAATTATTATAATTTTTTTTTGCGAATAATTTTGAAAGTAGCTGAGTAAAACGATTGTAATCACATTTATTTTAAGAGAACTTTACTCTTGTACATGCTAATTTATTTGGAAATTTTGTATAACTACACTGATTTTGCTACAAAATTATCATTATGTATAAAAGATTTATATTAAGGACTGTTTTAAAACAAAGTTCATTAAGTTATATATCAAACCTCCGTTTTACTGTGACTTGACTGCTATTGAACTGTATAGTAGTTGTATCGCCTTGAATAATTTTACCGTAAAACTCTATGCAACATACCCCGATTTACCTCTGCAAAAGTGGCAGTGATTCAGAATTTAAGATGATTATTACTAATAGTTAGTAGAAAAACATAGGACAGTATTGTGAAAAATAGGAGTGTTTGATTATATGACTAGATAGGATTATTTGATTTTTAACGAAATTATATGAGACAAAATCGAGATATATTAGGTCTGGAAAATAAAGTACTCATATTATATTTCATATCACGCTTCCTTAACCTAAAACAGGTGTCTTGAGAATATTACAGAATACTGTGTGGTAAAGAGAAAATTTGTAATTTTTCTGATTTTGAATACAACATTTGAACTTATTTCGTTTAAATGTGGAACGAGAAGATTTCTGGGCGCTTTCAGTAGGAAGACATTTGTCACAAAGAATTTAATGTCATACACTTTTCAAGATACAGAAAAGTCATTCATTTCCCTTTGGAAAGTCACGAGGATGTGTCATATATAGACTTGGTTTACAACTACTCCAAACCATTCAGGTGTTCTTGTATAATAACTCCTTTCTATTAATTTGAAATATTGATGAATCACAAAAGACGGTAAGTCCACAATTGTTTTATTTTCCTCTGCACTAATTTACACCTGTGCCTAAATGGAAACAGCACAAGCTCTGCACCGATAGACGACTCAGGTCCTGTTCTTAGCAAACGGAATGGCTTCTTAGACTATTTTTCGCAATTTTCGTTTTCTTTTCCTCATTTAGTAACATCTGTAAATTTCCGCGCAAAACCAACCTTTCTGTTAAAAAGATTGCATGTTTTGCGTTAATTAATTAATTAATAATTTTCTCCTATATACTATTTTTGCATGGAAATCTTGCGAGACTCTTCATCATGCTAAATCTATAAACCATCAATAACAGACATTCCACAACATGTTCCAAATGAGAGGGGTGAATGAGAGACTGTTCCGAATGTTCCGAATGAGAATGATAAATCTGAAAATCGGAAAGGTTTAGATTTTAAATTACATTTAAAGGGGCGTTTTTCAAGGTTTTGTGTGTTACCTTTATTTATTAAATATCATGTTTTTCCTTAGAGTGTTGCCATTGCACGCTTTTAAATCGTTGAGTTTGTTCATCAAAAATTCGTTTAGGTTTTATAAGATATGAAATAGATAATAAAACAAATTCCGAATTCGGTCTTCCAGATGCGCATATTCGGGTGGAAACGTACGTTATTCGAAATTGGATCGCTCTAGTTAACGTTGTTTTATCACATTTGGAGAAATATACATATATTTATGCAATTTCTTCATTATTTAATTTCTTTAAATATAATACAAGGCCCTAACCTTTGGTGGCAACAACATAAAAATGTGTTTGTTTAACTGTATTAATTTATAATTTGTTAACATATTGCGAGCAACATGGAATTATTTTGACATTTAAGATTTTATACTGAATAGTTTATTATAAATCTTACTTATAGTTATAAATATAACAAGAAATCATAAATTTAATGTCATATTTAGCCTTGAATTTGAGAAACTAATGCATCAGTGTCTGGTTCAATTGAAGTAGTTGCAACTGTCAGAAAGTTATCAAGGTGTTCTCCGCGATATTCTCGTTCTAATTTTACTTTTACTTTGCTAAACTTTTAAATACAGTTGTTTACAAATGTACGTGCTGATATATATAATGACATGAATAATGCATGACCGTGCATAGAAACATATTTGTTTCTAGATAGGTATGAATTATAAAAGTTCAACAAAGAGAATGACACTATGCTTTTGTGTCTGTGACATCGATATGAACACACCGTTGAAACATCAAACTAGTTTTTCACCTACGTATCCTTTTAATGTAGTAATTGCGCAAACGATATAAGGAAACATACAGCAATATTTCAGCATATAGCTCGAAATATGATTTGAGAAATCCATGACACTTTAAATATACCTTGAAGCCCTTGAAAATATAACATGGCTGGTGTGCTTTACAGCTTTAAGCACTATATCAACGTGAAGGTAATCATTTCGTTCGCAAGTCAAAAGAAGATTTGAAGCCATCACTCTATTGGAAACGTCTTTTATTTCCTCCAGTCTCAAACTGTCAAGTAACTCGTCCTTCTGTCTGGAAACCTTGGCTAGTACCCTGATCGCAGCAGTAAAATGTATCATCTGGGCTGCGTCTTATTACTTCTTTTGCCCTACGCGATCCTTCTTGGGGCGCAATAAATGCTTGTTTCAAGTCGTGAGTTGGAAACATCTGATATAGATGATGGTCAGCAATAGTGAGTATTCACTAGACTTCAGATGTCTCAGAGATACAAATGAATGTGTTTAAACAGATGAACATTCCAAGAACATGAACTCAAGAATATAGAGTTACTTTTATATGTGGAAAGAGAGGTGATTATCCGATGATAATTTCATAATTTCAGCATCCGAAGAGCGTTTTTTTTTTTAACGAAACCACAAAATAACTATTATCTAGGTGGACGGAAGTTGGTTTTAGACTTCTCAAAAGCTACTAATACATGAATAAAAACGTTGATTCCTAAAATGAAAATTTCATGACCATAGTATTTACGCAAAATTATGACCTTTGTGTACTGTTTTCTGAGTGTTTCGGAGAAGCATGTTCAAAGTAGTGTCATCTTCAACATGAATGCAAAGATAATTCACGTTCATTAGAAATTAACTCACTAGGCTCCATATTTATGACAAAAGTTTCGTAACTTTAAAAAAATGCATAGATAATGTTCAGCATCCTTATAAAAGATTGTTTAGAAGTACTGTAAGTACAGGTATTTTCTTCATAGACGGTTGCTCTCCACTTCACTGAGTTGGTGTGACGGCTGAATACCTACAGACTCAGGACGCGATTCAAATAGATTGACTGCCATAGTCTTCTTGACTTCAAGAAAAGTCCACAGTAGTTTTATCTTCAAGAATGCAAGTGATATATATTCTGATTGTGCGTAGTTTCGCTTTAGCAGTAATATTTCAGTTACTATTCGATCTTTAAAAAAAGGTAATATCCTTTATGGATATTTAGGTATAGTATTTACATTTTCTCTGTAGTAAATGCTTAATTTAGTTTCAATAATTATCATCTATAAACAATTAATTTGAAGATTACTGTGTATGAAAAACATTGATCTATTTTTTTTAATTTCTATTTATTTAAAATTATGAGATTTCTTTACAAAACTAATTATTATTATATATTTTTCTTAAACAGGCCCAACAAAAAGGTTCCAGATAAATAGATGTATCTTTAAATGATACGCAAGTTGCCGCATATAGTATATGTTGCATAGCATAGCCCAGATCAAAGTTAAATCATAAGTATGACGTTAGTTTACTACGTCAACGAACATAATACATTTGTAGCGAAAATATCTGAAATTATATATATATATATAGGGTGATCCAGAAGTCCACTAACATTTGAAATTAGAAGAATTCATTGAATAATGTAGGCAGAGAGGTAAAAATTAACACACATGCTTGAAATGTCACGCAAAAGCAAAAAACAAAAAGTTCTAAAAACGGCCGACAGATGGCGCTTTATATGATAACAAAAGCAATAATTATCATAACAATTGGTTTTTAGCAAAAATTATCTTCTTTATAACAAATATTCAGCATGGCAACCGTCGTTCGTTAACAATACGTATAGTCGAGAGACAATGTTGTGAACAGCACTGTACAACATACATGAAGGTATGGGGAGAAACTGCCAACGGATGTCGTCTTTTAGCATCTCTAATTAGGTCGGAAGATCGAAGTAGACTTGCGATTTCAGGTAACACAAACAACCAATAATCAAACGGATTGAGATCTGGGGACCTGTGAGACCAAGCATGACGGAAGTAGCGGCCCAGCGCAGGATCCTCGTCAAACGATGTGTGCAAGACATCTTTCACATGGGTAACAATATGTGGTGGAGCGCTATTCTGCATAAAACTCATAGCTTCCAAGGTCGTTATCAGTCATTAAGTATGATGCAATTTTGTAGCATATGAGCGTACCTTTCACTTCTCACAGTGAGGGTTTGAGTAGCAGAACACGCATTTCTCAAAAGAAAAGAATTCGATCACGATTGATGTGATTAATCCACATCACACCGTGACCAACACCCAGAGGCGAGGATAGAAAAATAACAAAATCATGAAGGAACTGATTCCCTCTCTCACTATAGCTCATTTTATACACGATTCTCATGCGGTGTCAGTGACATTTTACTGCCCAGCGCCATATGTTGGCCTTTTACTACAATTTGTTGGGGCTTCAATAAAACCCTATGCCATTTCAAGCAGGTATGCCAATTTTTACATCTCTATCTACATTATTCCATGAATTATTGAATTTTCAAATGTTAACAGACTTTTGGGTTACTCTGTACATATACATAAGAACGCAAGTGCACATAGATGTTAAATATCAGATCTTTTAAAATTACAGACTCCTCGGGGAATAATAACTGTTTGAAGTTTTAGGTACTCATGTTTAGCGCTCGCATATTTTTTCCTTTGAATTAGAATGATTTTAGGAATTAGAATGATTTACGTCTTTACATTAATAGAACTAAATAGTGTGAATAAAAGCCAAGTAGGGTGAAAATATTCTTTCAACTAGGAATTTTATCCATACTTTTGCATAAATTAACTATAGTATGCAAGATAATAACTCTGCTTCCAAAATGCACTATACTTTTTTAAATTAAACCTAGTTTTTCATTTAATTTGACTACTTCTGAGATAAAATCGTCAAATTTAGCTCTATAAGGATCGTTTAATTACTTTGATTTTTTAAGTAAATTCAGATAATGCTTTCGTCCCCTGTTCGAGTCCTGAATATTGCGCACTTAATATTTTTTGCATGATAATCTGATGAAATATGCAATATAATTGCTATTTGTGTCATTTTTCTATATATCACGAAGAATGTTAAATCATCAAGACATATTCAAGGTCTCCCATTCCTTCCAGATTCACCTCATTTTAGCAGTAGATGTAAAACTCATCAAATCGCATCAAACCTCTTTCTCCCACCACGCATCACCAATCATAAACCCAGATTAAAAGCACTGAAACACGATTGTGTGGAATGCGTTCGCTTTAATTAAAAGCTACTACCGCGAGGACCGAACTATCCTTCTCTATCTTCAACAAAATGTACTTTTAAATCCCATTCCGAAAGCTAAATGAAACGGCTCCAGGCCTTTTCCACTCAGTAAACACATACATTGGGATACATCGATTCTTCTCATAACGTAACATCACTCTGCTACCCTCCCTTCTTCTGATAGCCCCTCTCAAGCCCTAAGGTCTCAGATTAAAACCCTGAGGCCACGTCCTGACAGCGAATGGATGTCATCTTGCGCTCGCATTTCGGTGTCCCATTTCCGTTTCGAGTTGTTGTCGAAGCCAGCGAATCCCCGCTGGGAAGACATGTTTGTAGAACAGGATTCGGAAATCGTGTGGAAGGCAAAGTTATTGACTTCGTCTGATGTTGGATTTACGGAATTCCTATTTTTGGATGAGCTTCTTTAGCACGTTAAAAAATATCAATCCTTAGTAAGCTAGAAATATATTTTTATTTTGATAAATTCTTATAGATGTACTTTCAAGTTTGAACTGGTTAAGATGAGCAAACATCTTTCTTAATATGAAGAAATATTCTTCATTTTTATTTTTACTTGTTTTAATGGCACTGATAAAATGTGCAAACACCACTCAAAGTTCATATTAATATTTTCATCATGAAAATAACCACACAAATAGCAAAAATTACTTTACGAAACGTAATTGAACTATTTATGGGATATCATGATCTGTTTAATATATATAAATGGGGAATATTTTGAAATTCGTTTTCTGTGAAAGAATGTTTATTTAGAGTGTTATCAAGTTCAGCAGCAGCAATCTTTCAATACATACATTCTATGAATAAATCTTCCATTTATGAATACCTATTAAATAGCGTCACTTTGAGAAATAGTTATACATTTTTCTTATTAGTTTGTAAATTACGAATGGTAAAATGAAGTGTAACTCAGTAAATTTTATTTGGGAATTAAATATCTTGCAAACTTTGTAAGCTCACAGCCCTAATTTGCAATCTTAAATTTCAATGAAAGAAATCATACAAAACTAAAATTAGGGTTTCGAAAAAATGTATTAGATTTACTATTAAAAAAAATAAGCAAGTAGATTGCGTATGGTTTCGTTATTCATTAACATCCTTTATGATAAAAATTCTTGCATTGAAGTACGAGATCTAATGCAGAGGTAACATTCAATAGTTTAAAGTATACAAATGAAAATTTATCAAACATGCGACAAAGTTCCCAGCAGTATAAGATTTATTTTCTGTTATTCTGATGTCAGAATCGCACTTCTTAACACAAAATTTCGTCTTTATGCAAGTATATATTATGTCTGTTAAAAGATCATGTGGTAAATTATATGCAAATTTAGTTTTAGTTTGTAGTCTTTAACGATTAAATTTTAAAATTACATAATTTAATTTATACAAGCTGTTTGGGAAAGTTAGGTACAACATTTTCCTGTTTAAGTATTGGTCTTAATACTGTAATAGTTCTAAATACAAAATTTTTCAGTTAAAACGAGACATGCTTCGACATCCGGTAGGGAGATGTTCCAGAAGAATAAAATCAAACGTTTTATATATTTTATATAAAGCAAAATTTCAACTAATTAAATATGTATTATGTTTTAACAAGCTCAATACGAAATGTTCAGTATCTTAAAGGACTAAAGTATGTTTAGGAAAAAAAATACCGATCTCGATTAAGTTTAAAGTTAAGGCATATTTTCACTCCTGAGTGCCCTTGCTGTCTAATTAGAAGCATATCTGGAGTTTGAATCCAGGCGACGGCATCGCGGTTTTATCGCGTTTGATTTCTCTCTATTAGATACTGCAGTAGTGTCCAAACTAAAATGTGCGGGACGGTCATTCGTCACCGCCATAGTTTATTAATTGGGTTTCCACCTCTCTATTCGCTGTTTAAACGATAGAAAATGCAAGATATTTTCACCCTTCTTACCATGCAGCAGCTAGAAACAGGTCTGGCTGGCAATCAAGAAGCAGAAATTTCAATCTAGGAGAGAGCATTGTAAATTTTTCATGTCCCCTGCTTCGGCAAACTTAATGATTCTGAAAATGTAGGGTTCAGATCGCAGTCAATAAACATTGCCCTGAAGATTCTACGAAATTTATGAAGCAGCTATGCCAGGGTTTCCCGAATGGGTAGCCTTTGGGTTTTGATGAAATTTGAAAGGGGTTTGATGATTATCAAAGGTTCGATTGATTGGGGATCAGCACCAGTATTTGATCAGCATAATCAAAATCTCATTGATTATAAAAATTATTATTAAAATTATGTAAATTTTATATCATAAGCGCAATGTAAAATAGTAAAATATCAGGAACATAAAAAAACACAAACAAAAGTTACTATAAACCCAAAACTTCCTCAGAAGATATATTGTTATATACAAGCCACTTGCAAAATTAAAAAAAAAAGATTTTAATGTTCATTTCCAAGATATTGAGAATTTGGATGTTTTAGTATGGCTTATAAAACTGCTGAGCTACTGTTTCATTGCTATATTATGACGCAACTGAATTCTCTGAAAAAGAACTTTCGAGCCCAGAATTTACTCAAAACCCCTGTGTGCATTAGGTTGTGGAGTTTGAAAGTCAGCCGAAAATAAAAGTCGTTAATGACCCAAAATTATTAGCATTTCCTTCTTCTTTTTATCTAGAAGAAGCAGGCTAAAGTCAGTAATTTGCTACAGAAAACAAAAGAGCATTGAGTATTTTTCAATGAGGTAATTAAAGAATTAAATAATGAAATTTTATGCCAAATATTCAGTCCATTGCCCAATACATCACACTCAGACATCACAAGAATTAAAATAGAGCATTTGTCTAGTTAAAATCTGTGATTTTGTTTAAAAATTGTAAGTAATAAATACAAATAAAAAATATTGGTTATTTGTAAAATTTACAATAACAATTAAAAATTAATGTTATATAAATCTAATGAACCTTGTTTTTCCAAACATCTGTTCTTATTCCTAGAATAATAGAAGTTGTTTATGATCTATTATTTGTATTATGATTATGCTATATCCTGTATATTATATAGAAACAGGTAAGGGAGTCGATGAGGAAAACATATCTTTTAAAAAAAGGTCTATGCAAGAAACGTGGTCCCTGAGAAACAGATGAAAGAGGTCCAGAGGAATCCCTGAGCTATACGAAGGAACTAGTGTGAAATTCTCTTGTTCTGTTGTTTATTGTTTCGTTTTGTTTAATGTTAATACAGCTCTAATTATTTTACTGCTCTCCCTCAACAAATTAGTGATGTGAGATAAGTGCTTAATGTAAGAAATAGTTTGCCCTTAATTTTTAAAATTATAATAAATATTTTACTAACTGAGCTTCCGTATAAGGAACATTAATTAAATTTTAAATTTCATTGCATTTAAACTTTTCTTATGTAAATCCTCTGTCTTATTCTGAGAAATTTTCAATTCGAATTACAATTCTAAAACCACTATTTAAAGCATTTGAGGTTGTAGTTACTATTTTTTAAAGTCTTCTACAAAAAAAATCAACTGAACTTAAAAATAATATGCGTACCATTTTGTTCCTGTTCGAAGGTAGATAATACTGTAGTTGTCTCTTGTAGTTTGAAAAGAAACTTTCGAGCGCTTTATATATCATAGCAAGTTTAGAGCCGTGAATGGTATCAATAATGTTTATACTATTGCCTATTCAAAGCTGTGTCTAAAGAACAAATACTATCTTTAAGAAACGCAAAAGAATCGAAAGAAACGTCTATGTTCTTGAGTGAGAAGATTGATCTTGAACATGAATAGTAAGAATACTTTCATATACATTTTAATAGTGAAACACCGAGTTTGTTTTACAACACTGAAATGTCAATAAAATGAAGCTATTAAAAGACTTACCGCCAAAACTGTCATGAATGCTACTATCGAAATACTTTGATTCAAACTGTATTCTCTGAATTACGATTTATACAAGAAACTTTGATGTCATCAATTTTCGTTCTTTATTCAGAAAAAAATGAGTTGTTTACTATAATACTATGTATAAATACAAACCGCAATAACTATCTGTATACTGGTTGTGAAACGTTCCCTAGAAATGTGACACGCATATGCTTGGAACTTATAGTTATTGATTTAATATATGAAAGCGTCATCTAAGACAGCAAAGTTATTGCTGCAGTGCAAACGGAGCTAATACATCTTTAAATCTTCAGTTAAAATACAGCTCAAGCGGGAAAGTAGATAGTGATGACTGCCGTTCAAAAGGTCCAGGTTCGAATCCCGGATACAGCATGAATGTAATTTGTCTATCCATTCATAGGAGGCACCTTTGACCACCTGTTAGGTGCCTCCAGAACAAAATGCACACCGCTTCTGGCTTTAATACTGGCGAAAGCCTATAACGGCTATTGTCGGTCATTGGAAATTAAAAAAAAATGGCTTCGCTTAAAAGGCAATACCTATCGCGTTTTGGACCACTTACACGAGAGAACTGGAGCTTGGGCTCCTTTAGGCAACGAAACATTCTTACTAAACCATTTACCTTATTTGACAGATTTTTTAATCTTTTAGTACGATTTTTCGTTCTTATCATTACAAATAATTACATGTGTTTGATGTTTCAGACTATTTGAAACAATACAATATCCACTCTAAACAATACTCTCTTTGGTAAATACAAAAAGAGATATTTTTCTCGGGAATCTATGAATGGGAGCAATACTGAAGAAGATACGGTTATTCCGATAGATATTACCTCGAATGTGATTAAATAAATAATTTTTTATCTGAAATAAAACTGACCTACAAGTCTTTTACACAATCATTTTGAAAATGGGAGCATTTTACATATGGCCTTCTGTATTTGGCTTTCAGCTTGAAAAATAGACCATGAACGGTGTTTATTATTTGAAAAGGAAAAATACTTCGGCGTATTATTGCCCACTGGCAACGTGTACAGAGCTTCATTATGCGCGCCAGAACAGCTGAAAGAAACGATTTCAATGATTATCAGTTTGACTTTTCATTACAATGCAAATACTACCTCATCTACATTATCTGATTAATGTTCCCTTTCCCCATTCTCCCATTTGCATGCTCAACTGTTCGGACTTACTTCATTCTGCATGTTCCAATTCGAACACTAGGAAACAAAATGGAATTCAGATTCCACAGCAACCAAGATTTCCGGAAGGTGAACGAAGTAAAAAGAAAAGGAACTAAGGGAGGAAAAAAAACTGTGGTAGTAGTAGGAAAGGCTTCATCGTTAGAATTTTCTCACTTCAATCCCCAAGCGCCCCCTTGCGTCTAGTGTTGGGGTGGAGGCAGGGTAATTTCATAAACATTCGAATTGGAAACTTCCTTTCCACTTCTTTGAGATGCAGAATAGTCGAAAAATAAATGAAATTCTAAAAGTGTTTTCTTTCTTTTTTCATTCTACACTTCATTCTTTTTCTATTTTAGCTCTATACTCCTTTCATAGCATCTTCGAAGAAGAATGGCGTGAGCTCAAACTTGAATGATTTTTACATCCACAGTTTTTTTTTAAATAACTAAATTCACTCCTGCTGAGTAACAGGTAAACAAAACTTGCTTGTTCGGCAGCCTCTCTCACCATTTTATACCAGGTAATTTTGAGAGCATTATACAAGCATTTCACTACTTAAAGCGCTTTAAAATAATGCATATCTTAGCTTTTATAAAAATAGCATTTATTTAAAAAAGTAAAAAAATAATAATAATAAATTTTAAAAAATCTAAAATGGATCAGATTTTAATGATACCCCAAACGGGCTCTTTTAAATTTGTTTTATCAGAAGAGATTATTAGATATGACCCAGGTACGATAGCGAAACATTTCGCACGTTATTAGATGAACGTGCATTTAGACTAACATGAAAACGTCATATACAACCTCCTATATATTTAAAACATTTGTAACGTAATTCACAAAATATGAAACGTTTTTGATTTGATATATCATGAAATAAATGAATTTTATTTAAATCAATCAGATGCAAATGTAAAAGAAGTAATATTTTACTGTTTCGAGACTAATAGCCCTTTTGGGGTGATAAAATATGTAGAATTAATATATGCATGTGCTTCCTTTCTACGACTGCATAAATCTCTGATCTGAATTTTTGATATTGCTTAAACGGAAGAGGCCTGCTGGAAGCTCATAATTATTGAAATACTGTTTTTCTAAGCCTCACCGGTAGCCGAACAGTTAAAGACGCTGTATACTGTCAGTCTGAACTGGTTCGAACCCAAGTCGAAAGGCCTGGGTGCATGATTGTTTTTGTTGGTTTTCTCTATGTCTAGCATAATACGAGCCAGTTTCCTTTAAATAAAGTCCCCTGCAAAGCCACTCCTTTTGTTAGAGAGATAGCTTCTGTATGCTTTGCTGTAATCAAAAATTCTAACCTAACCTAACCATAAATTTTTCCTATCAAAGTTCCTGTTTAGAACGTTTATGAAAATCATTTTGTTTAATTATTTTTCAGATTTGTCATAACTCAGTTTCTATCTGAATATAAGTGATCTTGAAATAACTTATTTCAGTAAAATTAACGGCAGAATCTTAAAAACGACTGTCGTTTAGTCTTACCACTTTTTGCGTGTTAATTCTTTAATCTAAATTATGCAGCTGGTAAGAAATGCTGTTCAAGCTTTAGTAAGATTTTTAATACATTAGGCACTTGATTTAACCTCAGGGTTATGCACCCCGATATAGGAATTGAAATAAAAAATTTTTATCAGTTAAGTATTTATTTAAGCCTTAAAAAATAAGTGATGAACTAGGAAGAGAAATATAATTCTTCATATAGTTTAATGGAAACAAGAAGTAATAAAATTCTCTTTAGGAAATTGATAATTAATTAATGATTTTTTTGAATTTTAAATAAAAGCTTATTTATGAAAACTTTATTTATTTTTTGCTTTCATCTTTTAATCTCACTATCACGTTATCAATCAAATGATTGTTTCATCTGAACGAAAGTTTCTTAACAATAAATAATCACTCTTTTACTTTCAACAATTCTCTTACATCAAATGTTGGAAATGTTCAGCGATTTTGCCACAACAATCGGAAATTACGTTAAAGTTTCATGTAAAATTCATTTAAAAATGGGATTTCTAGGGCGAGGAGTTTGTTTTATAAGCCTTGAAACTTTGAAAACTTCGTGTTCGATTTACTTTTAGATGTTAAAATTGGAATATCAGACACAACATAAACAACGGAACAACGAACAAATTTCGAAACATTGGTGAAAAAAGGAATTAAAATTATCTTTCCGCCCTATCCGATGCTGCACACGTACATTTCTAAGATTTTTACTTTGTTTGTTAGTCTAAAAAGAATTTTGAAAAAAACTCCCAAGCCACATTCTGTTATCATTCGAAAACAGTATATGTACAGAATTTGAATTTCCTAGCTTATAAGGGAAGTAGTTAAAAATCGATTTTCACTTTCGATGAAACTTTTGATCATAGCAAAGATCACCTTGATTTAATTAAAAAAAGCCTTTTGGGCGCAGCATATAGCACTGAATTTTTCAATTAATATAAAAGTTAATTCAAATAGATGTTTTTGTAATCCTCTAAAATTGTTATGTATTTTGACATAAAAGCCACAGATATAAAAAATATTTGAATTAGTAACCAGATTTATTATTTGATTTTTAATTCAAATTAAACGTTCATTGTTTTTAATTTAATTCTATAAATCATATTCTATAGCAAACGAATTATTTATGAAACGACGTGAGTGAGATACACGTAGCTATTTTAAAATGTATTTAAAAGTATAAAAAATGCGTTTACCTCCTAACTGTTACATTTATGCACTAACATATTGTTGTTGGATAAAGAAATTCTAAAACTCTGAGATTATTTTAGTTCTTTGAACAATTGTTTGAAAGTCTGCATTGCGGTGAATGGCTAATTTTTGTTTTCTTTTAAGTATTTTGAATTTCTTATTTTATGTCGTTATACTGTTGCTACTTTTATTTTTGACCATTAAGGTACTCATTAGTTCGCTTGAAATTAGTTTGCACTTTCAAAAATGCATTTTTGTTAAATTATCAATAGCCAGTAACGGTATTTTTGTTGGGAAAGCTCAGATTATTATCTGTCTTGGAAAGAAAAACATCTCATTTTTTCTCATCTTACGTTTAGGTGATGATGGCTGTCTTGAGCGATACAGCTCCGCCGATACTAGTAAAAGTATTTAGTAAAACCTGATACACACTTTGTAATATTATCCTCTGAATCATCCATCTAGCTTTAACTGAGAACCTTTATAGGATGGTTTAAGCCTTAGAGGAGGATCGAGATCTTTAGTCTCAGGCCTCCTTTAAGGACGCTAAGGATTCTCTGTCTCAGGAGGCCTGATATTCCTTCTCTTCTGTTATAAAGGAGTTGCGGGTTTCCTTCTGTGCTGTTCCGAGCTGTTTGTTTCAATATTTAGCTTATTTGTAGGGCGCACTGATCATCACGAATTCAACACTTTTCATGATAAATGCAGTTTACTTACAATCACTGCCCCTCTCTTAATGTTACCATAAACTTACAGCAGATTGTCCGCACTAATTTTTCATAGACTTTATTTGTAAAAGCAGAATAACCACAAACAAGCAAATATTATACGAGAACCAAATCTAAATCCACTGGCTTGACAGCCAGCTGTAGGTATTATATACCAAACAAGCAGAGCAGAAAAATTAGTTTTGTCTAGTTACATACAACATTATTTTTTTACTGTTTCCTTGACCATGTTTTTTTTCTAAAAAAGTTTGTATCTTGTCATATAAAATAGGGTAAACGAGAACTACGTTTTGATGTATTATACTATTATATTTGTTTTTTGTTTTTTTCCCAATTTACGAAGTGTTCTGGCTTAGTACAATCCTGTAAACCTTTTTTCCGAATTAAAGACTCATTCTATCCCTTTGTACGTATTAGAATAGGAAAGATATGATACTTCCTCTAATCCCCTACATAAATATTTGAAGGGTCGATCTAATTCATAACTTTCATCGTCATTTTTTATCTTTGCAAAAATTTCAAATTTATTGCTTAGTTCAAAATTCATCCAAAAATCTATAATCAGATTAAGTGTTCATAATTTCGCTTTGCGTTACATCGGTTTCATTCACTAGAGATGTCGTATTAGGTATTATTGGGTACGGTTATTAAGATTTAATTTTATTTAAATTAAAGTTAATATTAATATGACATTATAATAACAATTAGAATAAAATGTTATGAATTTCCTAGAAAATACAAAGGGCAAATATAGGGTGTCTCAAATGATCGATGCCAAACTTAACTTGAAACGGTTTACTAATTCAGAATTGACTTAAATGCATTACATGTATGGTGCCGCGGATGGAAATGGACAAGACACTGTATGGAAGTGCCTTGAGCGCTTCCCAAACAGATGTCAACCAAGTTGTGCTTTGTTTGAACAATTGTATGGAAGACTGCGTAAGGGAGGAGCTTTCAAAGTAAGTAACCATATCGGTCGAAAACGCACTACACGCGAACCTGTTGTATAGGAAGCTGGGATACACAAATGTGAAACGAATTCGCAAACAATTTCTCGAACAAACTAAAGGCGTTTTGCGTGTGCATCATTCCACCGTTTTGCGCATATCGCATGAGGACATGCTACACACCTACCACGTCTAAATAGAACTGGTAGTGTGCGATGACGATTATGCCCAACGCGTCCCACCCAACTCACAAAAAACTTTCACAGCCGGATTTTGTTTCTCTGAAGCCTCTTTTACACGGGACAGTATCCTGAACCTGCACAGCATGCACGTTTGGGCGCATGAACATCCATGATGTACAAGTGTCCATGGAACAACAACAAGTCAACAATGTTTCACTATAAACGTCTGCACCATTAAGTTTGGATTGGTTATCGGTGGCATATGAATTAACTGTTACCTTGCCCTACCTATTACCTACAACGCCTCGACAAAAAAAAAAAAAAACTTATCGCATTTTTAGAAAGAATATCAATGGATTTAATGGTTGACATTCCAGAAGCTACACGTCGAAACATCTGGTTTCAGCATGATGAAGCGCCTGCACATTTTAGTAGCACTCTGCGAGGACACCTCAACAGGACACAATATGAACGCTAGATTGGCAGAGGCAGACCAATCGCTTGGCTACCGCGATCCCCTGACCTCACTTCCCTGGATTTCTACCTGTGGGAACATATGTAGTCCATGATGTACGAGAAGACCGTAACATCGGACACGGATTTCGTCTCCAGGATCGTGGAAGCGTCGGCAAACGCCCATGACGCATCTATCCATTTTGAATAGTCCGTGAAACCATGTATTGACGTTGTGAAGCATGGATTGTGGCGAATAGAAGAAATTTCGAACATCTTCTGTTTTTTAACTATGTGCTCTAATAAAAGTCATATTGATACCTCTTACTTCATCCTTTCTTTGTCCCCCTTTACGCCTGCGAACATGTCTTCCAGTGTTCGCCGTTCGCATTTTCGGGCACAAATTCCTTTGTAAATATTGTTTATCATGATATGGCAGACCAGCGTGTTAATTCTAGCTACGACCATTTGAGACACCGTGCAGATGCAAGCAAAATTAAAGAAAAAGTTGCAATGTTTTTACATTTGTCACTAAATAGCCTTCACAGAAAAAAAAAGCGAAGCGTAAAATGATTAAATTAAAATCAAAGCTTATTTAGAAAATGATATATGTTGATAAATACAAGAATATGCTACAGTTAAAAATGCATGTAAATAAAAATATTCATATTCATCATTAAATCGTTAAAATATATAAACTATTAATTTAAGAAACATACTTAATTAAATAGTTTATAAAGAAATTTTACTTTTTGTTTACACCAATGAGAAACCCATTTAAGCGTCTTATTAAGCGTAAAGAAAATATTTGACAATTTCCTTTTTTTGCCAATATTATCATAATCTAACATTTTTACAAAATTTGAATTTTATCGTTTTTGAAATTAGTTTCACTTCTGTTGATTATTTGAATTAAACAAGATGTATTTTAAATTATTAAAATCATTTCTAACTAAATCAAGGAACTGAGAGTACCTTATGAATATTTCGTAAGGAGATTTTATTACTGGAAGCAAACATTTTAAAGTTTCAGTTACAAACTAAATTTACACGTTTCAACATCAGAGTAAACATTTTATAAAATATTCAAAATCAGGAAAAATAATTTGATACTGGAAAATCTAGAACTGAAATCTTTAGATTTTTCAAGCATTTATAAAAGGAGTAAAATGAACTAATTAATTTCGTGAGATAGGCTTTTATAATTTTTACCTTGTAAGACGATAATGTTTGGATAAATTGAAAGCTTAAAAATCAACTTTACAAGAGCGAAGCCCTCGTGCCCCCCTAATAAAATCTGAGAGGGCTCAGATTTTAAAGGTAGCCCAAAAGGGTTATGTTAAGGTTTTCTATACATTCGCTAAGCTCTCAGTCTACCAGTCTGCTGTTGAAATTACTCCTAACAATCCTGCTCTTTTTGTCTTTTAGCTTTATCATTAAACATCATCTTCTTCGTACGTAGATCATATACAATTAAATAGCAAAATTTAGCACAGATATTTCTATTTTTTCAGTTTTTTCACAGTTTATCATATCAATGCACAGTTTCTTAGTATAGGTTTGCAAAAAATTTGTCTTCTTATTATTAAGTGTTTTGTGTCAAATTATAAATTAAATATCGTGCTCTTCGCACTTACGCCACATAAAATTCAGTTGAATACCAAAAACCTAATATGTTTTAAAAAACCGTATCTTTAGAATTTTAATATACAGTCTCGCGATCTGCAGATAACAATGTTTTAATCTGTACAATGTTGTCACTGCTCGCTTTCAAATCGTTGAGTTTATTAAAAATTCATTAAATGTTTACAAAATATGAAATATGAATAATATTAAATTCGAAAAAACTCGGGCTTCCAGTTGCACATGTCGGAGAGAGAACTGCGTTATTCAAAATGTGATGGCCCAAGGTAACCGTCATTTTTTCACAGTACAAGAAACATACGTACTTTCATGCAGATTCTTCATTATTTAATTTCTTTAAAAGTAATAGAGGACGATAATATTTAGTGGCAAGAATTTGAAAACTGATTAAGACATTTAAAGTGATACGCCAACCAAATCCCCTTTCGAGACTAATAGCCCATTCGGGTTAACGCCCTTTTTGGGCTATAAAATAGGAATGAATTTGAATCCTTATTTGGAATCCTAGACTTATTCAGCTGGAAGATCCTATCTTAGGTTTTGGCAATAATGAATCACAAAGAGAATTTGATAACGGAATTTTTAGTCACCATTGTTCTCTGCTCTATGGGTTGTCGTAGATTTTTTTTTTTGCATTGCTAGTAAAGGAGAAATCAAGTAAATTGTTAACGATAAACCATCACATTTAAAGATATGGCCAATTTTAAACTCTCCTCTGACATTTTATCACTTTGCTTATATTATATTTCGTAAAATCTATTATTTATTATTTATAAAACATTTCGCTCTCTTTTTCCAAAAAATTCCTTAGATAGTTTTGATTTTTTTTTTAAATTTTGTTCAAAATGAGGTCATTTATAATTTCATTTCTACAAGATGGATCTCAAGAAGTCCGGACTTGACAACATGGACTAACACTTTTTGGGAATGTACAAAGAACACTATGGGAACATAACGTTATACATGTCCAATGACAAGGTGCTTGCAGCTGCTACCGCAGAATTTGGAATATGTTGAGAGCCTTTGTCATGTTGAGATAGGATCTCGCAGAATCCCGTTACACGTCTCGCAGGATATAGTATCCCGTTACACTATGTAGCGAGAATTGCATACACCAAACAACAACAACAACACACACACACGCGCACACACACACAAAAAAAGAGACAATTCTATATATCCCGTTCTACTGGGCCGATTGACGAAATTCAAGTTGCGTTTTTCATGTCTCGAAAGGGCGACTTACGATATGTGTTAGTTTATATATCATTATTCTAACATAAGTATTTTGACACAAAATCGGACGTTTTCTGAAATGTCGTGCTAATTTGTTTTCATATTTCGATTCTATGTCTCAAATTATGCATAAATACTAAATTTTGTAACATTTGGTGCGAAATTTACGGACAAATTAAAAAATTTATCTTAGCGTATTTTTTTTAGTTTTCGCCAAGAATAAATTACTTGGCAAACTTTTTAATTTATAGCAAACCTATTTTCCTTTTCTTTTTTACATTGCAGACGAACGGAAGAAAAATCATCGTTCACACTTTCAAATGATTTTAACGAAGTGCATAAAACACATTTGGCGTTATTAAGACGATGTTAAAAATTTTATACGTTGTTATAAAAATATTTGTGAAAAATTTGTAAACAAATTTAAAATGCAAATTTTAAATATAATCATAAAAATGTGCGAAATATATTTGGATTAATCCTACATTTCGATTTCTGGAAGAAGAAATCAAGTAAGTTTAATAAAAAACAAAAATTAACAAGTATATATCAAATTCAATCAACACTGACGAGCTAAAATTTTGACGGAGAATTTTTTAAAAGGTAGGTGTGCGATTTTTACAAAACTTGTCATTTTGGCATAATTTGAGTCGTAGAATCGAAATCTAAAAAAAAAACAATTGGCATGCCTTTCAGAAAAGATCAAATTATGTGTCAAAACGTAGAACGGGAGATATAGAACTGTCCCTTTGTTTAGGCCAAAGGCTTTTGTCCCTGAAGGACTATTGTTTTCGTTTTGCGATTTTGCCTTGAATCCATATAAACGGCTGTATCACTTTTCAAATTGTTGCCACCAAACGCTATCGCCCTGTATTATATTTAGGGAAATTAAATAATGAATAATCTGCATAAATGTATGCATATTTCTCCAAATGTGATAAATCGACGGTACCTAGAACCATCCAGTTTTAAATAACGTACGTTTTCATCCGAATATGAGGATCTGGAAGCCCAAATTTGGAATTTGTTTTATTATCTATTTCACATTTTATAAAACTTTAACAAATTTTTTATGAACAAACTCAACGATTTAAAAGCGAGCAATTGCAACACTCTACGAGGAAAAAAACCTTTTTATCTCTAGCGCGTGGAACTGTGTATTGGAAATTCTAAAGATAAGCTCATTTTGAATTATTTTGCGATATTGCTGCTGAAATGAATTTTATGGTTTAAGTGCGAAGAACATGATATTTACGAAATGAAGGTAACACACAAAACATTAAAAAAACGTTTTTTCGCAGTGTACATCTCCTCTCCTCAAATGCACTGGGCATATAACATAACCTGCAGTGCTAATCTGGAAGTAGGTCATGGATAATTGTTATATAAGGTATATGAGTGAGTACAGACGTATGGGTAATCTGTATATCTGACAAATGCAAAATTTTACTTCTCACTGTTTAGCATGCAGTTTAGTTATACATTGAAAAGACTGTCCGTCAGTTAAAAGATATACAGAAGCGCCTTTCAATTGAGATAGCTTCTATATCTCATTTGAACTACTCCAGTTAGTACAAAGATCTACGAGATTTACAAAAAACTTTAAAAACCTGATCAGCTATAAAATGTTAAACTTATTACAAAAAAAAACTATTAAATCAAGGTACCGTATATTCCGCCATGTAAGGCGCATTTCTATCACCAACAATATGAAAAAATTTATTGGTACTCGTTACACGCCTGATAAATATGTAATAGATTAAAATTATGGTAAAAATCAGCATACAAATGTTACATTTTTACATGTACTTGTGCTGTTTATTTAAAGGAAATGACATAACCTTTTGAACTTAAACATTTTTCAATATTGGATACATAAAACGTTCTTCATGTTCTTCTTCCCTTATAATCTTCAGGTACGTCACCAAATTCTGTTTCATCTTCACCATTTCTGTTACTCTGATCCATAAATAAATGATCATCATGTGTTCCATCTTTCACCACGATTTCCGTTTTCTTTCGCAAACTGAATGACTTTGCATTTAAAACCAGAACTGTGTTGTTTCGTCCGGCAAGAGCCCTATTTACTACTAAAAGGAACGCTAGATCCATTATATTTTAACTAACATCTTCGATGCTCACTTAAAAATCACGACTTCAAATGACCACAGAAAGAGAAAATATCTGGATCATAATTCCGCGAATTCTTTCGGGTTAGAAAGGCATTCTTTCTCCAAACTGTATGCCGCTCTTCTCGAAATTTTACAGTAGCATTATTTTAAACACTTGCACTGAACACAATGCAACCTCTTTGCAGGTATATTTACTCCTTTAAGCATTTAACCCACACAAATTTTTTCATCATTTTGCTTGTTATTTCAATATACCGCTTTTTGAAAGACTAGGAAAAGTCTTCTAATAAGTGACCTCTAATGATAAGTTGTCTCTACACGTGTATCTTTTAAGTTTCTTCGTAAAGAATTGGGTACGCGTTATACGGAGAATATACCTAAAAATTATAAAATATAGCTCGAAATTATAGATTCGCATTATACACCGGAAAATAAGGTAGATGAAAATAAATAAAAGAACTAAAATTAATTAAATAGAATATATTGAATTATAAGAAAGAAATAAACACTAGAATAAATTTACTTTTTAAAAATGACACATTTTAATTGTTAACTTAATGTCAAAAGTTTACTTTTAAAACAAAAATGCACTTAATTTAAAAAATTGACTTTAGTGAACACAAGTAATAAATCACTCTTCCAAAAATTCAATTAATTTTGAATTAAAATTAAAAGATGTTTCAGTTAAAATTAAAACCAGTAAAATATCATAAATTGCTTTCTGACATGCAATGAAGATGTGATTTCATTTTCTTTGTGAAAATTCCTTTAACGTGGCTACATAATAAACTGACAAACTGCTTTATTCGCCCGCAGAGCGAGACAAATTTTGAGAGGAATCTATGCCGGAAAAGTAAAAATACAGGTGCGCGAACATTTAACTTTGAATAAATGGATATCTCGTAAATTTGTATTGAAATTGAATAAATGGAATTGAACACAATGTTAGCTGTAATCGTAATTACATACTGTTATTGCTATCCAGAAATCTCGAGAAGCAGAAATTACTAGAAATATCTCACGGCCGGTTGAAATCTATAAAAAGCAAGGGAAAGAACATGTCACTTCAGTTGCTTACTTAGTTGCTGTTGTTATCGTTGCGAGTACAGCGTGAGATTGGATTAGCTTTCTCTTTAGCTACGCTGTGCATTGCGTTGCATTTTAAACTTTTTAGTAGTTTGAAGTATAACTACTGATTATATTGCGTGATATTATGAACATTTGTACGAATATCTCTGAGAAAAATTCCAGCATTCTGTTATATTTCTTCTGATAACAATAAATTTGTTAACCTTTTATTGGACTTGTGCATTCAATCTATTACGAACCCATAGGGATGCAGCAATGTGTTTTATATTCTTCAATATACAAATATCCTAATATTGACAAAAAGTATTATAGACTGACAAATAATTTTCATGCTTTTGCTTATATCTATGAATAGACATTAGTGCCTAATAATAACCGATGGCCTGAATTCAAGCAGCGAACTGACTATAATAATTCTGCTTATGACACCTTTACTGAAGATCGATATTTATAATAACAGAGCATTATAATATAATACCATACGTCAGCTTTCAGCTGAGTAATTTATGCTAAATATTGTCATATTATCCTAACCGATAACACTGGTCTTGTAAGCTTCAGCTAGAAATCTGCAAATTTCAGAATGTTTTTAAAATTTATTCGACTTTTCTTTCAATGATTAAAAAGATACTAACTTCAATAATTCCACTTTTTAAACAGGGTATAACGTTTTATGAAACACCGTGTTCACAAAATAACAGTTTGTTTTGAAGTAAATTTAGAGAGATTAGTGCAGTTTTGTAAGTTGATTGCTGCTATTATGCGACATTTTCTGACTGAAACTTTTGTAGATAAAAATTGCATTTGACGAAAGAATTTTTATTCGATGCAGTTGCAATAAATCTATATAATTTATAATGGACTAAAAATATTCGTTTTCTTAAGAATTAAAGTTTTTATTACAAAAATAATAATTATTAGCTTAAAGGGAATTTCCAGTATTTTGTATTAAATCTTTTCAGTGTTTCTGTCGTGGAATTGTATGACTATTAAGTGATGTCGCTTTCAAGAAAATACTTAAAACTTATTAAAACTTGGCATGCAGCTCTTATTATAACAAGTATGGGTACTTATGTATTAGTGCCATTCCCTCAGTGTAAGTCGCCAAAATTTGAAAATGCGCCAAATTCTGGCAACGAAGCGCATAACAATTCTTCTCTTTTAATGAGAAATTTTTCATTTTCCTTAGGTTCCATTCCAATGATTCTGTAGACATGTCGTAGTATATTTTGCTTTACGCTCAATTTTAAAATATGTGTTTGCGAGGTTTGATGAATGAGTTGATGAAAAATATTTATGCTATTATATATGCTTAAAATAAAAACAGAATTTTACCACAAAATGTTTAAAAGGTACAAGCGATTTCGATCATTTTAAAACGATCGCCACGAACTTTCTATCAGAACAATAGAAACAAAAGCGACTGCAGATAGATTTAATTCACTGAGCCTCAGGAAATAGATCAGATTTGTAATGACATCAAACACGTTAGCATTTTAAAATTGAGTGATAAAACGTCTCAAGACACCATGGAGCAAAGCTATTGACAAAAGCCTAGTAACATTTATGCAACATAGATTAAAACTATTTTAAAACTGCCACAGGCAAAATGTCTAATGATTTTGTCATTATATCACAGACATTGTAGTAAATAAAACGAAGCTTCATTGTGTTCTATTAAATGCCTAATTACTTTAAATTTATTTGAATAATTTTTATTCATTAAATGCATTTCATATGGCATTTGTAAGTTTGTGTGAGTTTATAATACTATTGATATTTTATAATGATTTCATACTTCTGAAATTTTTATAGTTGAAGTTTAAAAAAATATGCCTTAAGTTTCATTTTATAAGACTTGTTTTTATTTATTTAGACTAAATTTAACTAACTAAATGATAAGTTGGCCAAAAAAATCAAAGTTTCTTAAATTAGATGCTAACAAATCTTACATCAAATGATTCGTAATTTATTAAAATGTATTTTTATTTTGTAAATAACGAAAATTTAAACATAATTAAAAGATAATTCTGTGTGAAACAAATAGATGTTTTCGATATTCAATATGATTTGCGAAAGAATACATTTAAAGGGAAAAAATTGTTCAGAATTTCAAAAGGAATTTACTGTTTTCGCAACTCTTTTAAGTGAATTGAAGGTATTTAAGAAACGCAAGTGCATTACATCGGGATCCAAACCATTTAAAAACATAATTTTTAAATTAATTTTTAGTAAAACAGAAAATCTACTTAGCATCAAAATATTCAAATTTATTAATTGGTTTATAGTTCCAAATATTATGACAAAACGTTCTAACCTTTTTTTATCTTTTCTCATTGTTAAAAAACTCTTCTTTAACGTTCCAGGAAAAGTTTCGATTTCGGCTGTTACATTAATTGCTTTTTACTTCCTTGTACAAAGTAAAGGAAGCATTGTAATCGCAAAACATTTCGGGTATCATGTTTCAACGGAAATATCCATTTTAACCTCTGTCCAAACCATTTGAACGATGTATTTAAGTGACATCTGTACGTAAGAATAGAATAAAGGACCGTTTTCGAAAAAAGGATTGCAAAATGGATTTAAAATGGATTCAGAAGATATTTTTTCTTGGCGTTCGTCCGTACATTCGTACGTATGAGTATATCTTGCATAACTCAAGAACGAGTAGCCATAGAACGTTGGAATTTTGTATGAGACCGCTATAACATGTAGTCGTAAACCTCCGTCTTCCATTGCAATCAGCTGTACCAAATGAATACTTGTGTATATATATGCACATGTATTCTCCCTCTGTTACCTAGCTCGGTGAGATTAGTTTTCTTTTTCTTATATTTTGGTAAATAGTGCATTTTTGCTTTAAAAGTGATTTAGTGATTTAATTATGTAGTTTATGTTCTGGTTAAAATTTTTATGCTTTTAGTTAATCTGCATGTAATAGTTGTAGAATTATCAACAGTTTAAAAGTGGCGAGTTTAACCTAACGAACAGCCATTTGTTTACATTTGAAACTGGTCAGAATTGTGAAATCAGTTTCTGCATCTTCAATGTCTTTTTGCCTAGTGGGACCAAAAGTAAACTTTCGGTTTTGTGGATCGAAAAATCTGCCTTCTTTCCCGTTGGCCGAATTCCTTGTTTTTTCGTAGAAACTATAATTTTAATTTCAATAATTGTTTTTGACTGTTTTAACTGTTTGGTACTTCATGATTTTCTATATTTTACAATTTTTAATGAAAATATTTAGAGTTTTTAGGCATTTTTGTTTTGCTGCGAAGTGAGAACTGAATTAATTGAATGAGAAATATATCTCTAATGAAAGTCTTTAAAATACGTTCAAATAAAATGCAGGAAAAGAGCATAATTTAATAGGCCATGCAAAGAAGTCATGTGATGTTTACATCAGATTTTTTACATAGGGATTAGATTAAAATGGAATTGACTTCTATGCAAGTAAATGCTCTGCTTTCGATACTGAAGATAGAATTCTTTTGTTTTTCTGAATTTTGTGTCCTAAGTCCTAATATTTTTTCTAAAATCCTTGAAAATTTTCGTTCAATAAGTTAGATAATTCCGGTATATTTAAGCGTATCCTTTAGCCTTAAGATTTGTAATAATTCATTCATATAACTATCGATATTTAAAAAAATTCGAATTTTTTAATATTTTATAAGGAATTATAAAATTTTATTTAGATATAAATTGCAAGATATTTTTCTCAATTTTGTTTTAGGTTGGGAAACTAAAAATATGACTTACTCTTCTGTTCCTCTTAGAGGGAACACCTGTGAATAACTGTGCTCTGAAAGTTTAATGAACTTCATACCATTCGCACTGGAAGAACTTCAGAGTCGCCTTCACTTCTTATTTTCTTTCTTTCTGTGTTTTATTTTGGCCTTCATCTCTCTTCCGTCTCTGAAGATGTTGATTTCAATCTTTTTCTCTCTCTTTTCTTCACTTAACGCTTTCGAGACTCGTTTCCGATTGAGTGTAGAGCTTGCATTTACTGAACGAAAAAGGGCGCATTTAAAGTACTTTCCCCTTCGTTAAGGGAAGATTCACTTGCCGTAAACGTAAAATGATTTACGCTTTCAACGAAGAGGAAGTGTTTGAAGAATTTCCACAGCTGAGAAAAAGAAATTTTGAATTTTTGTTAGGAAAACGTAAATTTTTTTACCGCGTTTACTGGGGCAGGTACTTAAATTTATTTTTCACTGTAAAAGTGCATTAATATGATTGTAAGGAAGACTAAGTTATATACAATTTACTTTGATTTGTGATTCATTTTCACCTAAGACTCATAACGTTGTTAGACATCCAAACTGTTTTAGCATAATTTAATGCACACTACTTCTCAGAGACATTGCAACATAAAGATAAACATGAATTACTACAAATAAGTTTATTGGACAGAATAGATATAATGAATTAAAAACGAGTAATTTCAATTTTAAAACTGTAAAGAAAAACAATCGTTCTAGATTTAGCACTCCGTTTCCTCTTTAACTTTTATAACTGATTGCGCACTGTATCATAATATCCAATATTAAATTTGGATGGCTGTTTGTGGAATCTTATATCATATACTACATTGAGTACATTTCCATAACTTATCAGTTGTCCTTGCACGTAATGCCATGGGGCAAATACTTCAGCAACCATATCTTGCATGCATTCTGCGGGAGGTATTGGACGATTTATGAAAACAAGAAAAAGTCCATACTTGTTGGTCACACAAGAAACACTAAAACATGCGTTGATACGGGACATAATTATATAACCGTTTTCTGAAAATCCTATAATATGATTCTTTTGGACACTTGAACTGAATATAACGCACTCTCTTTTCAGGTATACTTACACTTTTAAGCATTTAACCCACACATGTATTTTTCGCCTTATCGCTTGTGGGTATACCACTGCTCGAAAGGCTAAGACAAATCTTCGAATAAGTGATCTCAAAAGATAAGAGTATTGCACATGTATCTTTTAGGCTTCTTCGTAAAGAAATGGGTGCGCGTTCTACAGCAAATATACCTAAAAATTAAAAAATATAGCTCGAAACTATAGATGTGAGTTATAAGCCAGAAAATACTGTACAATTAAATTACATCTTTCCCAAAATTCTGTACTTTTCCTATATAAGTGGAAATTTGGTAAAGGTGACGTCTTTTTGCATCCTTTCGGAGACAAAGAGATTAAGAGGAAAACGTGAATCCTCAGATGCTGACTCGAATTCCACTTTTCATCTGTAATATGTTGGAGCATTAGGAACTAAGTTTACATCGATATTAAGTTTAAGACAGAAATTTTAGGGCATCTAAAGAGCTGCTTTCTCTAAATTGATCCTGATCCATTCGAGTTTCTCAAGGCCATTATAGTTAATGTTGATTGGAATTTGGATTTCGTTATTATGATAATTTAGTACAATGAATAGAGATTTTTTCTCTTTCCGATGAACCAGACGTATGATGAGTAAGATGTATTTGATTTCTTAGTGTTTTAAATCTAGGATTCATATTATTCAATCTGTTCTTCGATGTTCCGTTTCATTCCCCAAAAGGACAGCCCGGTGTGTAACTACTGCCTCTTTATCATGGACTTACATTTGATCAAGTTATTGATTCCAATAGGTCTAGTGACACGTTCGATCATCAAGCAGTGCTATACAGCGCTGTTAGGAAACGAAATTATTCCAGCTCTGCAAACAGGTCGATGCGTTGTGCACATAGTTTTTATGGAAGACCGAGCTCCTCCACACATTGAACAGTGTGCAAATTGAACAGTGTAATCCCTTTAAATTGAGTTTCTTTCAAGTCTTAGATATGAGGTTTTTTTATTTAGTTAAAATAAGCGAGTATGCGTAGCCTTTCCCTATGATGTTGTGTCCGTGAAAGGAGATAATTATGTACTTCATGAAGTACATGTTTCGAAATTAGTATAAACATAGATGAGTAACAAATATAAAGCATGGATAATAAAACTAGGGTAGGTTATGCAAAAGCATGGATTACATGGATTTGTTATCCATGCTTTTGTATAACCGTCCCTAGTTTTTTCCTTATTTCTTAGTGTAATTCTTACATTCGAATGCATTTTAACCCCAGAAGGATTTGACAGAGCTAATTTATGGTAAAAGATAAGCCGATTTTAATCTCTGAAGTCTACTGGTGGCGGAAGGTAACATCTGATGTCCAGCTAAACAGCTGTATGTTCCACGCTTTCTGCTATATACAGCAACACCTTCCAGAGGCAACAAGAGTGCTGCTTTGGGTGCTTATGTAATTTGATCGTAAGACGTTTCATAGCTAATGTTTTTACATTTGCTACAGTGATACAGCTTGTAACAAGTGGCGTCTTTGGTTTGTTCGTAGAATTATGAAATATAGCATACATACACATAGTATAAAGCTATACATAACATGCAATATATACATACAACATGAACTTACATTGCGCACATACACGCAACATACAAAATAAAAACATACGTGTAAAGAAATATAAAAAAATATAAAGTAGAGTACATTGCTGCTTTGTCATAACTGTATTGTTATCCTATATTGCACAGCTGTTAGTTCATGATTTAACGTTTTAACATGATTTAAGAATTAAAAAAATGTACATAAGTTCAATGGCTAATTATATTCAGATGGTGTAGGCATTGCCACTGCTGAGAAAGTTCAGAAGATTATGGGAAAAAATAAAATAAAATAAAGTAAAATTCGTTATGAAAAGATATGAATATTTGAATTTAGTAATAAATGAATGACTGTTTTAATTTGGCTTGGCTAATATGTATCACTGCTATTATTTTGATACTTCCATAAAATCTATCAATTGCCACGAAAATTTTTATTATAATTTTTATGCTATGTCCTTTTTGGTTCGCAGACAAAGATGATTTGATTCTGTCAATGGACAGCAGTAGAAGATATAATATTCTCGGTAACCTTCAATTTCTCACACTCAAGTATCTGTTTTTTTAGATAACGAACCTATTTCCTAAACCGTGCCAAAGAGTATTGAATGCTGAACCATTACTATCAGTACTACAAAGCTGTCTAGTATAAATCTGAATATCATTCTGAAATGTTACAGAAGGCAGTTTGTCTACAAACACCTAAACATGTGTGTTATGTGTAATAGATATCAATTTATGCATACAAAAAATTCCCCTAGAATTTATTTATCGCGTTAACGGGTGAGCTTGCTAATATTTTCCAAATTCAGGTTAAGGCCCTCGACGAAGGTAATTTGGGTGTACAAATAGAGGGATAAGAAAATATTGTGTTACAAAAGAATTAAGGACTGTCTCTGCATAGGACTGTGTATATTTCTCTCCGCCCTTAAGTTACAGTGACATTATAAAGAAGCTAAATAAAAAAAAGGAATCATGCGCCTGCATGGACAAGTAAAAAGTAAAATTGTAAATAATGATGGTTTAGATATTCATAAGTCCTGAAAGGTTTCTAAGTGAAAAATTAAGCACTTTTCTTCCTGTGCTGTGTCGATTTCTACTAAAGGATATATAAATTAAAAATGTGCATGTGATCGTCCCTTCTTTGAAGATACTGAATGGCTATTTGGTTAACATTTTCATATCGGTAGAGCTCAAAATCTCGTTCTCTCTGAAATGGCCGTTTATACGAATTTTTGCTGGAATGGATTTCATTCCCCTATGCCAAGTAGAATACAGATTTAACAAGAGCTTACTTAAAAGAAGGGATTACTTTTCTCTTGGGATCTTTGTGTGGTTTCACCCACTATCTGCAGTTTCATTTGGGACAGGATTGCAACTGCGAGCATCAATAGCTAAACGTTGAGGCTAAACAAAGCAAAGAGAAGGTACATTAAAATAAAGATCTACTTTTATTCTTTCCAAAAAATGCTTAGCATATCATTAACAATTTCCGAAATTAGTGTGCTACGCACTAATGTGATGGGGGCAAGAACAAAGTAGAAAATGTACGCAGGCTTCTGGTGACCTGCCGGTATCTGAACATACAGGCGTTTCGGACGACTTCGCTGTGAAAGAGATAAATACTGAAGCCAAACTAAGAAGATTCTTAACAGGGAGAGCTGTATGTCTAGAGAAACCTTGTTATATCACTTAGGGAGAAAACAATGAAATGATTTTGAAAAAATGTAATGATGGCTTTACTAGGCCATTTCTTTATGGACATTTTGAATTTCGGAGGGTTTCGGGAGACCCTTGCACTGTTAAGGGACTCCGAAGACTGAGAATAGAACTTGAAGCAAATGGATCATTGGCTTTTCTCTTGGGACAGAAGAAAAGCCCGTTCATGTGGACATTGCCGTTCAAACGGAAGAAGACAGCGATGCAACTTTAAGGCGAACGCTCACTTTCAACTATTCATAAGTTCCTGATAAATATCATCAACAAACATTTTATATATCGATACAAATATTAGGTTGTGCTATAATGCATCCACACAAACTTGAAAAATAATTGCTTTCATCTGATTCCGACTCACTGCTGCAGTTTTCGCTTTAGTATTTAGATGCTGTGAAATCGATTCGGAATGTCCATGGAACATCCTTTGGACAGACAAAGCGCATTTTCATTTAGATGTTTCCTTGAATATTCACAAGTGCATCTTGGGATTCATATTATTCACTTCGATATTATATGTTCCAGTTCATTCCCCAAAGCGACAGCACGGTGTGTGTTTACTGTCTATTTCTCGTGGACGCATAACTTCATCAAGACGTTAACTCCGACAGGTCCAGTGACATGCTCAAAATCCAGGCAACAAATTCCAGAACAAAGTTTTTTCAGCTCTGCAAAACACATTGATGTGTTGCGCACACAATTTTAATGCAAGACAGAGATCCTCCACACATTAGACGGTATGTAAAATATGTTCTCAAAAGATATTTTCCAGAAGAACGGATCCTCATTCGGCACTCTTTTCAAATGTAGCTTTCCGCATCTCTTGCAAGTTTCAGATGTAGCCTAATGTTTAATTTAAAAATAAAATACTCTTTAAGGGAAATATTTGAAACAACTTTGTTTTTTTATAAAATGTGTTTTCCATCTATATTTTACGTTACATATGAAGTATACCCATTTTCTAATGAATCGTTAAGTTGTATGTAGCTCTGAATAAAGAGACGTATGTAGTTAAAGACACCCTGTGCATTCAAACCTGTGTCGTAATGCTTTACCGTTTACTTCCTAAACTCCTGATACTCCCCTGATATAATACGAGAAAATACTGATGTTTGGAGTAATTTGAGATTTCGAAATCTTTATAATAGATTCTGATTTATTAAGTACGCAGTATCGAAGTTTTATGCAATTAAATCGATGGAAGTTAATTTAGTGAAACTTGTTGAAAATTTTAAGTATTCACTAAATCTTTTTCGCATTTTATAATTTTAATTTGATTTAAATATTATAATTAAAACTCTGATTATCTGAAAGTATTTTCTCACGTATTTAATTAAATCTCATTTGCAAATAGGATTATTAATGCTCGTGAGAAAAAAACAACAATTTAAAGTTATTGGAGAAAATAAATTTCTTTCTATATATTATTGTTTTTCTAGATTTTCAGCTTTGGTAGATGAATTAGATGTTGTAAAATTGTGTAATAATTTAATAATTTATTTTTATTCGTCACTAATAAACTGAGATTAAGAAATGTAAGTTTAATAAAAATGTATTGACACTCATAAAATTCAAACGCAAAATATACGTTCCTCCAAATGGAATATTTCATACAACATTTATGCGCCGAAGGTCTACTTTAGGGTTACGAAATTTCTTACCAAATTTATATTTTTATATGAAAAAATAGGCGATATTAATTAGATTATAAATGTTACGTCAGTCGCTATACATCTCAAAAATGCTATTGCTTTCAGTTCCAATAGTTTTTGCTTGCATGGCGAATATATCATTCTGACCTAGCAGACATTACGAAATATATTTTAATTTTGTTTGCTTTCTCTGATAATTAACTTGTTACATTTCTCTGCTGAACGCTTTTAAGTAAAACAATATCTTTGAAAAAATATGTTACTTATGAATTTGGGTATTTATAATTAAATCTCCACGATATGTTCAGATTGTCGAACATAAGATTGAGGACTCTGTAATCTATTTACTTTTCTCCGCTTGCTGTGATTTAAGTCAGAAAGGGGAACACATACATGTATTTAAAAGAGTTATCTTTTTAATTGCATTTATTTCTTCCATATGCTAAATCTCTCGCCAAGCGTAGCTGGAGAAATAGCTGAATTAATCGAATGAATTAGATAATATTAATTTATCGTAGAACGTATTCCCCAGGCTAGTACCAATCCCTCGAGTAAATCTGATTTCTTTCAACAGCAAGGTCTGACGTCGGAAAAACGTGAAACAACGAGGAAATCAGCCACTGTACATTTTGAAGAGAAGAATAGAAAAGGGAAAAAATAATAATAAACTTAATTATAAAAGAAGAAATGGCTTGAAAAGAAGAATAAATATCGTTGAAACGACGCAATATTGCATCTTCATTAACAAAATTAATGGTTCTGCTAAATAAATGGAGCCGCTAACATGCTCCTTTTAAGAAGAATAGCTCATTTGATATGGCGCTGATGTCTGTTTCGTCCGTTGTTGCCTTTTAGTTGCTTGTTTTTCTTTTCTTTTTTCCCATCAAGCACGCAAGCATAATTTTCGCTCCAACTTATTCTGCTTTTTAATTTATAAATCAGATTATTTAAAGGAAAAAACTATACAGAAGTGCATTAAAAAAGCCGAATTTATGCGAAGATATATCGACTGCGATATTATTTTTTAATTGTTTTGTTTAACTTTTTTTTTCTGAGAATTGTGCTCCGTTTTCGAGAGGAAAGAGTTTCCCGCTTATCGCACACGTTATTATTTTGCTACTCAGATTAAGGCGATCAATCTGGGCGCTAAAAAATGATACTTCGTTAATTATTACCAAAATTTCAGAACACATTTAATGATACATGTAAAAGTGCTCTATGAACAGTGGTCATTTTAAAGTTTTGATACAAAATAATATTATAATACTGTTTCATGAATCTTTATTGTACATATATTAAGAACCATGCAATAGGAACAGCTTATGTTACCTGAATCTAGGTATATGTAAAAGTTTTTCTAGATGGGAATTTATGGCTTTGTATAAAACGTATTAAAATTTAACTGTTGTACGGAAGATAATCTGATTTTTCCTTACCGTTTCCCAACTACAAAGTGCCCATGTGTAGTCAAAGCTACAAATTCATAGTTCATACAAACACACACACACATATATATATATATACACACACTGGTTATCATAAATTAAGGAAAAATCCCAAAAATAGCGATAACTCCCTCAAAAATAAGCCAAACCGTGTAAAATTGGAATATGTTGCCAAGTAAGAGAAGATGAGTAAAACTGTAATATGCAAATTAGTGGCGCGGCGCTCGAATTATGTCACCTGCGAGGAGCATAAAAGTCCATGTTTGAGAGCAAGCCCACATATTTTACTGTGATAGTGACATCAGAAATCTGAGATAGACATTTCGTAACAATGACCTGCAGGCATCATTTTCCCGCAGAACTACGGTGGAGAGCCATTGGAAGACTTAGCGGCAGGACAAAGTCAAACAAAAGTGCGAGATGGCTAAATGTGTGTCCTTCTGTAGTTCATAGACTTTGGTGGCGATTGCAGACCACAGATTCGGCCTCTAGGAGGTTCAGCCCCGACGACCTACTGCTTCGACGAGCGCCGATGACCGATATTTGACATTATGTGGACGCAGAAATAGAACCGTTACTCCGACTCTTCTTAGATCCTCCCTTGCTGCAGCCACCGGAAGGTCGGTGCCAACGTCAGCTGTGCGTAGAAGGATTCACGAAAGTAGTCTGTATGTGAGGCGACCAGCCATTTGTGCGCCACTCACGTCTCGCCATAGGAGGGGCCGTTTGCAGTGGGCGCGACAACATCTCCACTGGACGACTAATCAATAAAGGACTGACGGATAAGTCCAGATTTAGTCTAGAAAGCGGTAGTAGGCGTTACTTGATATGGAGAGAACACGGAACCCGTTATCATCCGTAAACATCAGTGAAAGAGATGCATACGGAAGAGGCAGTATCTGTATTTGGGGTGGCATCTCTTTGGTTGGACGCACAGAACTCCGTGTCCTTCCAAGGGGAACCGTGAATGCGCTTAGATTTATAGAGATGACATCCTTGATGTTTATGTGCGCCCATATGCTGGGGCAGTAGGTGATACTTTCCTGTTACAGGACGACAACGCAAGACCACACGCATCATAGATGATTATCTTCAACAGGAAAAAATTATATGCATGGAGTGGCCAGCTGGATCCCCGAACTTGAATCCTATCGAGCACGTTTGGGAGGCTTTAGGGAGACGTCTAGCTGCTCTCAATCCACCCCCACAGACCCTTGCCGCCCTTGCAACTGCTTGCAATTCTCGCTTCCTATGGAACTGATAGACCGCATAATTGAAATCATTACAGATCGCTGTATATGCTGCATTGCTTCTAGAGGCAATCATATTCCATATTGAAGGTTCTTTTTCTATAGCAAATTGACACCTTCGATTTGTTCATTTTATACATGTGCTAATTTCTATACTACAATAACTGTCTGGTAATTTCATGTCATTTGATACCTTTGTATGTTTTGTATATTGTGGGTACGTTTCATAAAATACTACGTGTACCCTTTTTCAGTAATCTTGATTTTTGTGATTTTCCCTTAATTTTTGAAAACCAGTGTATATAATTCAGAATATACTAGACGTGCATCGTTGCACTAGCTCTGGAATTTTGATTAGAATAATATAGCTGTTATTGCAGTTGCAATTTTGTTTATTTAGTTGCTGATTCTACTATCAAATTAGCTATGAATCTGTCTTTTGAAATGTTTTATTAATATGGAGAGTAGTATTCTGTATTCATTATATTACATGTGCCTTGTAATTAGATTTTGTTAAAAGTACAGATTTTTTATTACAGTGCTATGCATCTAAACTTCTTTAGCTTAATTTTTTTGTTTTCAAAAATAAGCATGAGATAAAATTTTCACTATATGAAAATCCGATGAAACTTTTATCATATACGTAGTAATATTTTCACTTAAATATTTTGTAGTAGAAATTTTAACATATACTTAATAACTCTGATGTTTTGCCCGTAGCATTAGAGAAAAAGTTTTCACTAAATGAAAATTTTAATTTTATCCCCAATGCAAAATGCAAAAATATTAGGATGATGAGAAGATTATAAATCGAGCAGACATTTTTTGAATATAGACTGAAATAAATATTGCTTCGTTGGAAAGAATTCAGAAATAAAGTGCTTCATTTTGAATTCATAATTCGTTCATAAACGTTTCTTTGTAACATTTCTAATTCGCTAATTTCTTTGTAATTCATATTTGTTTTAGAACTTTTAATCTATTACGCATATATTACACTAACAGTTATGCTTGTAGAAAATCAAAAAATGAAAGACAGATTTTATTTTTTTTAATCAATACTATTGCAGTAATTTTGGGAGGAAAGATATTGCTACATTTCAGCCTTAACGGTGTGCTATTTTTTCACGTTATGAAGCTAAATATAATTCAAAAGTAATCTAAAAATTCAGATTTCAGTGAGTTTTTACAGCTAACAGGAAAAGTATCTAAGATGCCAAAACGCGATTATTAGTGATTTCTAGGTATCAGGGATCAACTGTAATTTTCATGAATTTGCAATTCGAAGTTTTAAGGCTTGACCAATATGTATTACCTCCTTCACAGCTAACTCACCTGAAACGCCTGTGCATTTAGACATGGGCAGGTGGCCCGAAAGCCTGAGTACCTTTTCTACTTAATCCCATCACTTTAGTGCCTGACTCGTTGATTTCGGGAGATGTTAAAGGGCATGTCAATCGTTTTTTTGAAGAGGCTAAACGTACCTCTCGTATTTTAATGCACTTTCTGTCTCCTTTGTTAAACACAAATTTTAGCTACTGATGCTCGTAGTTGCAATCTTGTCCTAAGGGGGAACCGCACACAGCCTGTGAAACCGCACAAAGGTCCCCAAGAGAGAGGTAATTCCTTAAAATTTCGCACAAAAGAACATGAAGCGTATGTAGAAAAAAAAGGAACACATAAACCCGCAGCTGTCTAAAGTTGTCTGTCTAAAAGTCACATTTTCCACTTTTCTTCAGCTGCAATTATTCAAAAAAGATCTTATATGGGCGAATTATGTTTTCTGAAGAGATTTTACGTTCATAAAAATCTTTTTAAAATCTTTTACCTTTAGTTAATGATCCAAATTTCAAACTAACTATATCCTCAGATTTTTAAGAAAATTATTTAATACTTGTTTTAATTTTCATCAACAGAAGACTCCAGTCGCTTTATTCTCTCTCTCGTTTTTTGATGAAACTTTTTCAAATATTCTGGTCTGTTGTTTTCATTAATATTGCATGAGCACAGGTTTTTCGTTCGTCATTTTCACTCCTGCAGCTGATGAAAAAGCTTCTATAGTTAAATATTCGAAGCCAATACTACAGGTTTATGAAAATTACCGCTCATTAGCTGGGCCTGAACATTTCTAAACTTCGTTACACAGCTTATGCAGAAATGATGCATTTATGCTGTTATTTAAGTGTTTTTTAAAAACATTTAAATATGCAGTTATTGCAGTTACAAGTTGTTTATTAAGTTGCTTTTCATTTACGACATAATTTTAAACTCATAAATATATATTGAATTTCGCAAAGATATTTGCGAAGCACTAGTCTTTTAAATAATTCTATGAGAAATTTAGTTTATAATGTGATTTGATATGAGCTATTTTTTACATATCTTGAAGTTTTGCATCTTGAAAAACTTGTGTCTCTCGCCTTCCTTTCTCAGCAAACCAGCTATGTCATATTTCTTCTCCATGGTCTGTAGCAGCCATTAGTCAGTCCGTACGTCTCCATGATTCAGTTAGAGGAGGGATCGCACAAATTGTGATGACTTTTCCTTTAAAGTCTCCACCAATAGTGTTTTATCAAATAACAATGAAATATCATTAAATGCGTTAGCGTTTTTTGTCCAGTAAATTTCATCATATTCTGTTCATTTTAAAGCCTCTATGTATTAAAACATTTTTATACAATCCGCACACAAAAAAAATAATAAATGAAAAATAGAAGACAGCTCTATACCTCCCATTCTACTTAACCTTTTGAGAAAATTTAACTTACTTCTTCTTTGTCTCGAAAGCGCGACTTAAGATATATGTTCGATTTATATAAAGCTTTGTTATAGCATAGGAATTTAAACAGAAAATCCGACTTTTCTGAAGTGACCTAACCGTATTGCTGATTTTTTTTCCATATATCAATTCTACTACTTAAAATATGCCTAAATTTTACAAAATAAAAACACATTTTGAATTTTTGCAAATTTAAAATTTTATCTTGACGCATTTGTTTCAGTTTTCGCCAAGAATAGTTCACTTGGTGAGATTCTTAATTTCGGTAACCTACATTCATGTCCCTTTCATTGTACACGACAGAAAAAAGGCGCATCGTTCATTCTTCCAAAAAATTTTCTTTCTATTATATTTTTTAATCATTGTTTTTACTTTGAGATCCGTAAATCCCGTTTGGCTTTATTGTTGCTTGAAACAAAGATGCCAAATTTCAAAACACGTCGGGTTTGTAAATTAGTAAATTATGTGTATCTTAGGAAATCATGACTAGAAAACTATAATATTTTGCAGGTGTGCCTAGAAATACATTTACTTCAAAACACTGTAAACTTTTTATAGGTTGTAATTCAAAAATATTTTCGAATATTTATGCAATTTACTAAAAAATATAAATTTTGAATGTAAATCACAAAATATTTTCGAATTCAATTTGAACAGAACCCAAATATAAAACTGTGAAAAAATGAATTAACTAAGTTTAATAAAAAAGAGATATTAATAAATATATACCAAAGTCAATTGACATTGAGCAAGTAAAAATTTGAGAGCTAATTTTCTAAAATCTACTAACGTGAGTTTTACAAAACTTGGTACTTTGTAATAATGTGAGTTACGGAATCGAAATACGAAAGCAAAAGTCAGTATATCATTTTAGAAGAAGTCTGATTTTGTGTCAAAATATCTATGTTAGAACAATGTTATATATAAATCTGATATATATATATATCAAGTCGTGCTTTTCAGACATGAAAACGTCAATATACATATGTATTTATATATATATAGATATAGATAGATAGATATATGTAGAAGTAGACGGCAGAATAAACGAAGAGAGTTTAACTTACACATGCCAGATCTAATCGAATTTGATTGCAGTTTTATAGGATCAATGCGTATTTCTAAAATGTTAAGACTGTTGCTTTAATTCCCCTTTACAAGTATTGCCATTGCCAGGAACTTAAGGTCTTAAAATTTCTTGCACTTGAGCTAGCCTTTGTCAGTTTACAGAGTAATGCCAAAAGAACGTTAGATATTTTAATCAGAGAAACTCTAGATATTTTAATTTATTTTTCATTTGGAAACAGTACGTAATAAACTCAACTAAAATTATAAACATTATTCTTAATGATTTAGACTCTATAATATTTTCCCTAATATTATTTATAACATTTTGAATGTATTTAATGTATCCGATTCATAATGTTTATGGATGAACGTAATTAACATAGTAAATTTCATATAATAGTAGATAACTTATCGTACATCCCTGACTGATAGATAACATAGTTGATGCCATGTATTATATGCACTCGGCAAAGAATGTTTTGGAGTTTTCTCGTATTTTTTAGTGCGGTAGGCGTAATAATTTTCTGTGATGGAGAGATAAGATGCATTAAACTTCCATCTGGAGATAGCTAGAACTCGAAATTCACCTCTATCCTATTTATAGATCGAACTCCTGCTTTGTTCTTCTTTTTACTTCAATCCTAGGGTTGCTGATCGCAAATTGCAGGATAGGAAAGATAGATAACAAGCAGGGAAAAAAGAACAGGGAATGAAAGAAAAAAATAGCGAATGAAAGGCCAAGGATAAAGCTATTAAGCGAGAAGAAGATGAAGTTATATTGTAAGGGATGAAGTGTCATTTATTGCGGGTTTTAGTGGTTTTCCCATTTCTATTGTATTCTCCTTCCTTCTGCCCTCTTTTTCTTGTAAGCAAAGACGCAAACCTTTTACTCGAAAGAAGGAATGATCAATGAAATTCGATTGAACTTATTTCCATGGTAAAAAAGAATGTAATTGAATGGCTTAGCTAATGATTTTTAAAGAATGTGAGAAAAAGACGATTTAGTGCCTGGATTCTTAGTCCATTAATACTCGAAAGAAAGAAAATTTTCATTTTTTAAAAGATGCTTACGTATTCAATTTGCTTTATCTGGGATTTATTAACAGTCACATTATAATATGTATTTAAACTGAGTAATTCTCTTAAGAACGATAAAATTAAGCATTTGTGGAATTATTATAGTTTCAAGGAAAATAGGCGCTCATTGTGTTTTAGTGTAACATGCACTCGATAAGTATCCTTAATCTAGTAAAGGACACTTTTACCTCATTGCGCAATTTTCTGGTACATCCGAATTTCTTGTATTTTAATGAATCTTTATGTGCGCCTAATGTTTTCCCTACTAAAAACAAAAGCAATCTGTAGATTCGAAATAAAGTTCTGTTAATCGAAATGATTTAGTGTTTCGAAAAACAAATGACAATTACGAAAATATAATTATCTAAATTTAAATTTTTAATTAATATATTTTGAATTGAAGACTAAAGAATAATTTCTTAATCATAATTGTACCTTTTATTAAAAGTAATATGGAAGTTTTTTAAAGGTAACAGTGCATTTTTAATCCAGTGCATGTTTGCAGCATGAACTTTATTAGTTATTTAATTGTTATCCTTAATCCCATGTCCAGATTCTGGTTAGCAAAGTAAAGAGACTGGAGAATATAATCATGGCTATACCATGGGGACACTTTAAAAAGTGGTATTCAAGGTTATAAAAAATTAGGATCAAATGATACTTTGAGCCAGATGCAGTTTTCCATTCCAGATGTGGAGAATGGCGGTAACAATCTGATATTTGTCCAACTTCATCCATTTCATTCCGATTTTGTCTGGAAACATTCCGAGGGATAGAAATCGATGTTTTTGAATTCTAGTCCACTCCTACTACCAATATCTAGAAAGACCTTTGGTATCGATGGATTTAAGTACTCTGATTTCATAAAGACAATACAAATATTAACGTTTATGCTTCTGAGAATTTAAACAACATCGGTTAGGGTGAACAGCAGCGTAAAACAAATACCAGCATGATCATAATCAAATACCAGCAACAAATACTGTATCTCTACAAATACCATCCTATTTATATCTATATTCAGCCGAAAATATATAAATTTTGTATTTCATATTCTTCGCTAGCTTAATCAGTCATGATGATCAGTAATAATAATCTTTCTACTGACTGTTTGGTTTATAAAAATATATATTCTTGTTTTCACATATAAAAGATGTCACAGATAAATTATTTTAATTTAAAGTCCTATATAAAATTCAAGGATGGAAGCTATGAAGCTGTAGCATATTATTAACTTCGAATAACAAAATATACATTTAATATAAAACCTGCGTGCCAAACGTAACTGTCATTGCAAAGCCATAGTAAAATTTCTCCTTGCCTTGGATGCGAAAACGACACTTAACAATGTTAAACTTGATTGAATTTCAAAATATGTCAAGAAATGAACTTTTCTCGTATATTCCAAGTAATATTAAATTTTAGATAGTCAAAACCAACGTCATTTCGTCATACCATATTCCCCCTATAAGGCAAATTGCATCTAGAAAGAAATCTCACCTGACAGTCTACCAAACAAAAAAATAAGGGAAAAAGTCCAATTTCCTAATCAAGATGTCGCGAAACTCAATCGAGCGCTAATCCGAACAACTCGAATTCCTTTCAGCGTCGAAGCTTTCGAGCTCAGGCAAATAAGACTCAGTCACCCGAGAAGCTCGGCCTTAATCTCGCCCGTCTCCCTTTTCAGTGAGGAGATCTCATATCTGCTCAGCAATCGGGAAAAGGCGTTCCTCCGATTTTAATGACCAGGACGAGTCTTGCCCGTCCATTGTGACGAACAGATGAATAGACAAAGATGGAGATGCGGGAGAAAGTGGAATGAATCAGTTTCGGATTAAGGTCTGATCGAAAAGCGCTTGCATTTGGGGGATGTTGTCTGAAAGTATCTAATCTAGCAACGGCTTAATGTACTGAATGTTAAGGCGTAATACAGTAATATATAGTTAATATATTTTTATCATGTTACAGTTTTAGCACATTAACTGCAAGCATCTAATCAAACAACATAATTTTTAACTGAAAGTATCTAATCCAACGATGTATTACTTTTAGAACCTAATATATTATCATAATATTACATAATATTATTATTATAATGTATTAGTTATATAATCATGCACATTTATGCTATATATTTAGCAAATGCGTACCTGTGATTAATGGATGATCCTTCCATTTAAATTTAAGTAATGTCTTCTGGCATACCGACACATATATGCTCGTTTAATTGTTTTTAATTAAAATTATTTTAAATAAAAAATGCAATATTTTGGAGAATGATTCATTGCAAAAATCTGGACAATTAAAATAACTTGTATGACAAACATGTCCATATTTTATTTCACTTGAAAATTATTGTTTTGTTTCTGAATTTAACTGCACCGAAGAGCCAAAACATTATAAACACCTACTCAATAATACATTACGCAACATTTGCCCTGCAAAACAGTTGCAACTTTCCTTGGCATGGATGTTACGAGTCCTTGATAGATAACTGGAGATTGGCTGTGTCTAATGTTTAAACGACCTTCACGCAAAGTTGAGATATTCAGACATAGTGCTGTTTGAATTCTGAGCTGCCTCTCGTGACATCCCAAATGTACCTTATTGGGTTAAGATCCGGCGCGTTAGGTGGACAGGGCATTAATTGGAATTCATCCTTAAGCTTCTCGAACCATTTCAACACAATTCAGGCCTTATGATATGGGGCGTATGCCCTGCTGGAAGATTCCATTTCCAGTTGGGAAGGTAGAGCCATATAAGGGGGGTGCAATTGCTCAGTTAATTGCTCAGTTATGCTCAGATAGTCATCAGATTCAATGGCCTATTCAGCCACAACTAAGAGTCCCAGAGCCGTCCATGCCAAGGTCCTCCAAAGCATAATATTGCCACCACCAGCCTGTATATTATTTGCTGTACAGGATACCCTGATGCGTACCCTGATACGACCATACACATGATGAATGAGGAATCGTGATTCACCAGACCAATCAACTGTCTTCCACTCATTCATGGTTCAGGCTCGATATTCTCGGATCCACTGTAGGCGTAGTTGACAATAACGCTTAATCGACAGAAGAACGCAAGTGGGACGTCCGCTGCGCAGTCTCATATCCAACAGTGTCCGCTTAATTATGTGCTCCGAAACACTTGCAATTGTACTGTACTGTCAGCTGAGCCACTGTCTATCGAGGAATTAGCTGTACCAAGCGGCACAGTCTCTGACTTCGCGTTTTCTTTGATGTCGCGTGGTCGTCATCAGTTTGGCATATGCTGCTGGTTTCACCGTCATTTATCCACTTTGTATTAACACTAACAACGATAGAACGTGAACAACCAAGTATTGCAGTTTCGGGGATACTCATTCCGAGTTTTCGGACTACTACGAATTCCCTTAGATCAGCAGCATTTCCTACAGCTTGAAAACGTAAGTGCAAGAATGACTCCTTACGTGCATTGATACATATATGTACGTTAATTTCAGTGAATTGATATTACTAACACCTTAAAGAAACCCCCATTAGAGAAGTGGAGACCTCACATGCAAAACATCATGGATGGGTGATTCCTTACCTTCTCCAGCAGCAGTTTAATAACATTTCAACTTAATCACGTGCCCTTCGCATCATCCAGATGGGGCTGCTTGGCTCTTTGGCTGAATAATGTTTTAACTCGTCAGTGTAGATTGCTTGAACAGGTACCCTAAAGGAAATTAAAACTTCCTCCAAGGTATCACGACAAAAGTTGTACAAAGCGAAATTTCTTACGCTTCCAGTAGAGACTATTATGCCATAAATGTATGAAATGCTTTCATTAATGCTTTTAATTAGCTATTAACGATGTATGCCTCAATTTAAAAGATCTGCATCAATACCTTGTAGAGACATTAGATACTTTTTGAAAGCAGGAGAGATAAAAAATGAGCAATGCCCTGGCCGGGACTTGAACCGCGGTCCTCGCGAGTACGTGACGAGAGTGCTGACCACTACAAAACGAAGGCATGCCAAGAAAGTGGGAGAAAAACCTTATATACCCCCGTTTTAAAGGGCGACTGGGAATTAAGCGACCCAATTGCTAAATCCTTGTGGTGGAGAATCATCATCCACCACATTTTAGTTTTAGCGCCACTGTAGAGACATTAGGTAGGTGATGTAAAATGAGCAATGCCCTTGTCGGGACTCGAACCACGGACCTCTCGAATACGAGCCGAGCGTGCTGACCACTACATCACGAAGGAATGCCAAGAAGACGGGCGAAATACCTGATAACCTGAATTTAAAAGTTCCATTGGTCTACAAGAATTTGAGCACGAGTTTTATCTGAAATTCCTACTCAGTATCAAAAGAGATTTCTTTGTATTTAAAATAACTTGCTTAGCAATAAATCCATGGCATCTGACTCATCTTTAACTCAAATAATAAATAAAATTTGGGTTTTGCTACGCTTTAATTATTTCCAAGCTGATAGTTCTTATTTTGATTCCCTTTATTCCCATATTCTTATATATATATATATATGAAAGTAATAAGCTCAAGATAATATTTCAAGATATTTTACTGGTGTTTTATTGAACTACTTCTCTGATGTAATATAAAAACCTTCTGAAATCCTGAAAACATTTCGTGAAGAGAGAATTTCTCAGAATCTTTAAAACTTTACATTTATTTTATTTGCACGTTATCAAATAAATATACAAATGGAGCACTACCTATTCCCTCTTATTTTACTGTATTTGCATTTCAGGTAATTTTTATTTCTAAACATCCTAAAAATCAGGAGCATGTATTCTATGAGTTAGCATATGTAATTAGGCTGTAGATACCCTAACGAAATTTAATCAAAATATAGCGCATAGCTTCTCGTAATTATGCTTTTTCATATTCTTAATTTAGAAGGATACTCGACCATAAGTTCTGAATAAAAAAACAGGAACTTTTTCAGAGAATTGTCAGAGCTCCTTTTAAAAATCAAACACTGGTTTCAGGTATTTTAGTCTGTTATAAAAAATATTATTATCTTTTAGGTTGCTTATTAAAATATTGAAATTAGAGTCATTCAATTCTTGTTTACTGAAAATTATTTCTAGATTAAATTATTTTGAAAGTACCTCGAGCACTTAATTAAAAATTAATTTTCGAAATTATCAGTTTTGTTCTTTTTTAAAAGAGAATTAAAATTTTTTTACTGTCGTTTTATTGAAATTAGATATATATATATATATATATTTTTAGTCCAAAGGGGCAATTTGCTCAGAAGGACTTTTAATTTCGTCATGGCATTTTGCGTTGAAAACTCTAAACGGCGAATCACTTTTCCAATTGTTGCCACAAAATATTAGAGCTCTGTATTATATTTTAAAAAAATAATGAAAAATCTGCATGAATGTATGTATGTTTCTTGTATTGTGATAAAACAACGGTATATAGAGCCATCAAAATTTGAATAATGTAATATTCCATAGAATATGGGCAACTGGAAGCCCTGATTTGAATTTGAAATTTGTTTTATTATCGATTTCATATTTTGTAACACTTCAAAGAGTTTTTGATTAAAAAGGGAAAAAATTATCTCCAGCCCACGAGACTCTGTATCAGAAATTCTAAAGATATGCTCATTTTAAAATTCTTTTGCGATATTGCTCTTGAACTGAATTTTATGGTTTGAGAACGTAGAATATTATATTTAATAAATAAAGGTAACACACAAAACATTAAGAAAACGCCCTTTTGGACGTAATTTAAAATCTAAAACCTTGCAGATTTTTTTTTCTTCTTCTTAAAATTTGTCTTTTTTTTCTTCTGTTCTAAATGTAAGTGAGTAGAGTAAAAGACCAGTGTTAAGTGGAACACTTAACAGTGTTTAATTAAACACTTAACAATGTTTGAAATAACTGGACTGCAGTTTTATCTAATTTATAAAGTTAAAGTACTTTATGTCTTCCACTCCATCTCTTATTCTCTTTAAATAAACTAAATGTTTTAAAGTAATTCAGATTATGATAATAAATGTTGAAAATCGATGTAATTAATACGTTTTTGGCCAAAATTGTGGAATAACTTGATAATCCACCTTTACTCAGAATAAAACATTTAATTTACATTATTACAGACGTTTCGAAATGTAGGCAAATAAGCAGTTAGGTGTTTACCTCTTACATATTTCTATTCAAATGAGAAGAAAATGTTACGTTTACACTTAAAATTCTATGAGCGAGTTATCCCGAGTTGCATAGCAAACATTAAAAAACATTACATAGTTGCTGAGATTTTTAATTTTATGACTATCACTCGCGTTTCAATTTCCAAAAAAAAAAATTCCTTTTTCTACCTTTTCTTTTTTTTTCTCTTCTTTTATTATGCTTTTATGAAATTTATCAGTAACAAGATGGAAAGCGCTCTGATTAAAGACTGAGTATTTATTTCATTGAATATTTTACAGATTTCTTCTTGAATTGATCACTTAAATGTTTTACAAGGTCACAAATGTTACCACATAACTGAGTACTTTGAGACTAGTATTCGCATTTAAAAATTTAACTCAGTCAAAGAAATTATTTTTAAACAGACATCTCATAGTTTGTGAAATGCAAGGAGTATGAATTTGATAACTAATTACAGACATTTGCATTATTAGCTAGGTTTCTAATTACAGATATTTCATTTTGGTGAGAAATATTCTTGGAATTTAGATAAATTATTAGTCTCGTAAAATTTTTTAGTGTTAGTTATCTTCGAAATGGCTAAGAAGCTTTCTGATCGTTTAATTTCGATGATTAAAAAATTTCAAATGGTACTAATAGGAGAAAAGCTTTCTAAAAGAAATCTTTAAAGGATAATGAGTGCGCATTGAAAGATCACACATAAGTGGTTAGAATTCATCCTGGGTTTAAGTCAAATAAACGAGAATATTAAAAATGTTTAAAATTTAAGTGTCACGGTACCAAACAGTGAAATAGTTAAGGGTAGATAATCTAATCATTTTTCTATGCTACTGCTGCAATAATCCAAATAAAAGGGGATATTAAGATTTTATTCTGGTCCGCCTTAATAACTTAAAATAAGAAGGAATTAAACATTGACTTATCCACGTATAGTGCAAAAAAAGAACACGTAATATACACCTGTGAAACACTTGTTTATTATGAACCTTCAAACTCTTAACAAAAATATTGACAAATGTTTGGTCCCAAGAAACTCATATAACACGAGTCGCAAACAACATTCGCAAATTCATCGTGACATTCGTTCGTCATAAGTTCATCGTCATTCTCGTTCACACGTATAAAGGATAAATAATCACACGAAGAAGCACGAGGATTCGGTAGAGTAAATGGTGATGCCGAATCGGCTTGGAAGATAAATTACCCGACGTGCCTTGTAGCCTTCATTCACACATCCGGAGGTAGCAACCGTTCAAGGGGAAGTGATGGTGAAAAAAAAGCGAGTAAACTTCAAAACCGATCTGTTTATAGTCTCTTTAGCCAAAGTCTGCTACCACTGTCGAAAGGGAATTCGGAATGAAACATATGAAAGCTAGCCGTCACAATAAGAAACTCTTGAAATCCTCTTCACTTGAATAAAAAGATGTAGCTCCTAACTTTTAGTTCAAGCTCATCTTATTATACAGCTAAATTTAAAATAAAATTATCAAATTTGAGTTTATAAGCTGTTGTTTGATTAAGTGTTGACTCCAATGAAAATCACATCTTTTAATTATGGCCTAATGTGCTTCTTGTAGGAAATAATGTATTGCATCTGCAAATAAACCACTTCTTGCGTTATAAATTTGAGCAAACGCATATAATGTATTAGTATAACATACAGTATATTTTCTTGTATTATTCTTCTATTGATAAAATTATAGTTCTCATATGAAAAATATAAAATGAAAGAATGAATTATATGAATTATATTTTCACGTGAAAAATTATTCGCAAAATGAAATAGCTTTTCTCTACTAACTTTACCATAAGCGCATGTCTATTAAGAGATAGTTTAATACAGCATTTAGTTCTCGAACTAGCTGCAATAATTTATGCAAATAAGTAAAAGTAATTGAGGCTAACTAGTCAATTCATTTTACTTGATGAAAGTCTTTGTAATTACTTGTAAACTAATAAATTCATTTAATTCGATGACAGTCACTGTAATTTCTAATCGACTTGCTTTAAAAGCAATGCGCAGCACATTGTTCTCTTAAACTTCTTTTGGAAGTTTCACCAGTTAAATGGTTTCTAATATGACTTCAAGCTTTTCTATTGACGTGCTACTTTTACTTGAACTGAAACTAATGAGCATTCTAGTTTCAGAATTAGTTCCCCCAAAATTAGAGATTTTAATATAAAACCTTGTGTTTTAAAAAAGACAAAGCAATTTTCAGTGTAGTATTTTAATATGAATTACGACATTATTTCGTAATAAAGTAATGCCATGTTGAAATTGTACGAAATTATTTAATAAATAAAAGCCTGAATGTTGCGGGATAAATATGTGCTTATTCATTCTATTGCCTCTTTTGGGCATGAAACTTGGAACAAATATTTTCTATTTGAGGTAATATAAATATCTTCTTCAAGCACCAATACTTTCTATTTTCCCTTAATACCAAACGCGCAAAGTGAAAACAATAATCACTTGGAAAGACTTGCTTTGAAACATTTATTAATTACGAACCATACGCGAGAGTCACACTGAGACTGATAAACAGAAAATTTCCGAATTTAACAAGTAACTGCTTCTGGAATATGAAGCGATATTTCAAATTTAAAAAAAAAATGTAAGATTCTTCTCAACTTATGTCGAGAAATATTAAATAGCGCAAGATTTTTTAAAATTTTGCTATTAAGGAAAGTCTTACATTTATATTTGTTACTTTTGTTCCAAAAAACTTCACAAGAAAGATATAAACTGAATTTGTGCAACTTATGCCATTCTCCCTCTTACTGGATTATTCAGCACTGCATAGCAAGGAAAGGACTCAGATCCTTTAATAAGGAAATGGGACGCTCGAACGAACAGCAACTTCAGTCTTATGTCCCTCTTCTCTTCGTCAAAGTTTCCAAATTAATGCGCGGAACAATCCGTTCTTCCGAGCAATCATCACGCATCTTCTTCGATTCGCTTCCCCCCTTTATCCATCCGTACCTTATGGAAAACTCATTTCCTCCCCGGTGCTCTAGATAAGAGCGATGCGCACAAAAGCAAGAGGAAGGTTCGGCCGCTATTTTTCAACCCCTCACGAGTTCTGACTGACGGGTTCTTGTTTGACTACGGTCACTTAAGATTGGATTCCGTTTCGCGGTCACGACAAACCAATAAGTGATTCTGGATATTCGACATATTTAAAGATTTTGGTTGAAAAGTTGGGGAGAGAACGAAGATTCCTCTACACCTGTCATTCAAAATAAGATTCTAATAAAAGATTTTAAACATGTATTATATTTTATGACTCAGCAACGTTATTTCCTTCTATGTTAAATACTTCAAGTTTCATTCATAGCTTAACGTACTCAAGTTCTGTTAGGTTATATTATCTGTAATGAAATTCTATGCTAAATATTCTATGATAAGCAAATTTTATGAAGTATGTTTTATAAATTACTCTACAGCCACAAATTTCCTTTTTTATTAACCTTTGTAAAGTTTACGAAAATTTAGGGAAATAATTTGAAATTGAGAGATGTATCCGTAATATATTTACGCATGGCATATAACGAGCTTGACCTTACACATAACATGAACGACCCTTTTAGAATTCCCATTTGTTTATCTCATATAATTTCATAAGCCATTAAGATTACAATGAGATGCACTTTATGATTACAAATACCATTATAACATTCAAACGAATATTGAAATAAGTATCACTGCCAACAAGTATTTAAATAAATATTCTTGTCAGAGAATTAAATTGTCAGTGTTTAACTATTTTCCCCGAAAACTCTTGAGAGATTTTAGTTTCAAATACCCCTTTGTATTTTCCTGTTACAGAATACTTGAAAGATGTTTACCTAAAATAGAATCTTAACTCATATTAGTAATTCGATTAACAATTGAGGTCCATTATCTAAGCTGTTGAATACTTTAATCAAGTTACATTACCTTATCATATCGTTTCGCATATGCTATTGTTTTATAACTTCACTGGATTTTATCATTAAGTAGAGGCAAAGTAATTCCCATAATATTTGGTTTCAGATAAGCTTCTTTTCTACTCAGAAATCAACTCTGTTTTCCGGAATAATACTAATGCTACTTTTCTTTCCTTAGTATTGCAATTTCCACATGTATTAAAAGGAAATATTAAAGCTCTTTAAGATGAGGAACAATAGGGAGCAAATTAACACTTAGAAATATTGATAATCTGTCCTATCTTAGCCTGCAACAAAAACGTTATAAGGTGTTTCCTTCCTCCTTTTCCGGTATGCTTTCTTGGCGTATCGATAGCACACTTGGCGCGTATTTGAGAGGCCCAGGTTCGAGTTGGTGAGGGGCACTGCACATTTTTCATGTCTCCTGCTTTAAAAAAAATCTTAATGAATCTACAGTGGGGCCCGAATTAAAAGGCGATGGACGATGATTCTTCGCTACCGGAATTTAGCGATTGGGTTCCCTAATCCCCCTTCGCCGTTTAAAAAAGGAGTGTACAAGCTATTTTCTCCCTCCTTCCAGCATGACTTCGTAGTGTAGAGGTAGCACAATCGACGCGAATTCGAGAGGTCCAGACTCGAATCCCGGCGAGGGCATTGCGCAATTTTTAATTCTTCTGCTTCAAAAAAACTTCATATTTCTTACAAAGAGAATAAATTTGGAACGAACATTCACTCACTGCTTTTCTAGTCAGACCATTAAGATATACAGAAAGCATAAACGGAAGCATAGGCGGATGACCAATAGTATGTTGTCCAGCATTTTATCGAATGCATTTGCATTTATCTATGAATTTAGTGGTTTAAAAGTGCCTGTAATAATGTAAATATTCAGTGCTTTAAGCTTGTGGGAAAATGCTGCTTAATAAATTAGTACGAGTTATAAAATTTACATTTAATATCCTGTTGCGAAATGAAAGTTATTTTACAAATGCCAAGCATTGACACTTAAGTCATTAGTTCACGAGCTCTCCAATACTTTTTAACAATGTCCTGAGAGCAAGAAAGTGCAATACAATTATTCAAATGTTTAGGGCTAAATGGAATCACTCAAAATACAGTTTGGGGAACCAACCACTTTGACCATCTACCAACACAGTTTTGTAGAGGTGGTCTCGCAAACAGTCGCGAAAGTAAAGTAAAGGAATAAAATTCGTTAAAAATTGATAATGTAAAAAAAAATAATAAAAAGTTCCAGAATACGAGAAAAAATAATATCTGGAAATTGCAGTGTATAAACGCTATGACAAAAGGAGTGCTTTCATTAAAATTACATTAGTGCAACAAAACACGTTTCAATGAATTACGCGTAAAACTTGCAGAAATTATGAATACCTTAACGGGAAATGATTCGCTTCCCATTTTTTACAGGAATATAGAGGTGATTAGGTACAAAAAATGTAAAAATTAGGTTATACCTTACTTCCGATAATAGAATAAACACTGAAAAACATAATGTCATAATTAATAAGATTTAAAAGATATAATATTTTCCATTAATATAATAAAATATTTTGAAGATAAATAAGGTGGTAACTCAAACTCGTCGCCCAAACGGTATACTGGTTAGGGGGGTGCCTACTGCGGTACAGAAGGGCCCGAGTTGGAATCCTGGATAAGACATGGATGTTTGTAAATGCATAGTGTCTGTGCGGCATGGGGGCACAGTAAATACGTGTGAGCCGAAAGTACTGTCATGTAGTTTGGTGAAAGGGGAAAGCGTTGGGAGACGACTGAGCACCACCCCGGGGGGCTGTCCCTCAAAACTGGGGTGGATAAAGATCAGTCCACCCTCTCTTTGGAGTAGGTTCTGGCAATCATTATTGTATGTAATATGGTTACGACGATAACAACAAACTCAAGCGTGAAATAAATAAATATTGCTTATTAAATTGTTTCAGTGGCAGATAGATGATTAAAATAGTACAAGTAAAATAGTACAATAAGATATATGTCATAGAATATAAAATAATATGATAAAAGAGAAAAGAAAATATTTATTGTAGGGACTTTTACGTGTAAACCTGAATGATTACAGATACCGTAAAAACAATGTTATTTCATGTTTCAAGCTTTAATATTATACGAAAGATATTTGTTGAATTTTATTTTGATGCAAAAGACAAATAAGGTCCGTTTTACTAAATGTTACCTAAGTCATAGAATTGTATTAATTAAATACAATTTTGATTATTCTTCTTTTTAATGTGAGGACGTATATATTTCTGGATTTTGTGTATTTAGTTTTTATTGTTACTAAAGCATTAGTTTTGCATTTTTTATATTTTGTTACTTGCCAAATTTATATTGCTTTTCTTTGCTATACTTAAAAATTAATAATATATATATAGTAATTTTATATATATATTTAGAGATAGATAGGACAGAATATTATATATATATTTAGAGATAGATAGATAGACAGAATATAATAATTGTATATATATATATATATATGCAGGGAATAATAAAATGTAAATATGATTATTAATTTTCTAATTAGGATTATGTTACGGCAAAGGAAATGAAAACAATTGCTTACTGAAACTAAGCAATGTTACACCTTTTAATGACAGATTAAATACTAATAAACTAGTAAAATTTTAGAGGCATTAGGGTTTTCGAGGCAGGAGCCGTGAAAGATGTGCAGTGCTCTAGCCGGAACTCAAATCTAGACCTCTCGAATACGCACTGAGTGTGCTACCGCTCAGCTGCTGGTAAACAGAACTGAATTAAAATACAAAAGCTTTTATCCCTAACGCATTAGAAAATTACATAGAAAAGCGTGCTAACAATAATAATGCATATATCGCAGACTGATGCTGAACCTAGCATTTCTGCTTTATTTTAAATCCTACTCTTCTAAAAATCCCCTTTTTATAAAATGGTTAAGGTTTTAAATATTCCAAAATAAATTATACATTTTTTTCAAATAGTGCTGAAAATATGCACACTTTGCCTTCTTAAGCAGTAGAATAATTTATGTATATTAATACTGAATTTTTTTACATGCAGATTTATTATTACCTTCTTAGTGAATAGTTAAGCGCAGATCTTTTCAAACTAGCGTGCTTAATTTAATTTGAGTAATATGCTTTATCTTCATGTTACTTTTTAGACATTGCAAAAAGAATAACAAATATCAGATAAAACGTACTATGCAAGACTCATTTGTGAGTATTAGTACAACGTATCTACTTACGTAAATATAATTGCTCATAGTATGTATTAAATAGCACAAACAACTATGATTTCGATACTGATTGGAGCAACTGCTCATAAAATTTAGCAAGCCATTTCGTAAAGGATACATTTGCGTGTGTTCCTTTCATAAATGGTTATGATAGCAAATAATTTAGGTTTTTTTATTGCAGGGACTCATAACGCGAGCGATACCTTGAAAAATGTATAAACTGGGTGTCCTCCCGGGCAGTTTAATATTTTATTTCACAGTGATGTTGACTGCAATACGCATTGCTCACAGTAATTGTTAAAAAAATCTCTTAAGTATTTCTGTGTTTCTGTGTGCAATTTTAAGATAAAGTAATCAATTTTCTAAAAATGCTTGCATATGCTTACGGCGATTTTCCAATTCTGTTATTTTTAACAGCAAGCGATTTAAAAATTTCGATGTTATTAGTATGTCTACGGATGGCCTACTGGATAAAGTGGCTGAGCGTTGATAATTTTTACCGGATTTGAATATTTACAAACATACTGGCTGCTTGAGCTTTTTGTGATTTTCTCAAAGCGTAAGGGAGAAATAAATAGTTTTCTCTTGAAACCTTCCACATATCCACCCCGCTTCCTAAGTTAGGAAATGTTCGTGTGGTTTTCCGGATTCAGACAAACAAACGATGGCAGCAGTGTTTTCATATGCTGGGTGTTGACTTAATTAAGTGGGATTAAATGACCTTATGAAGCTTCATACCGTATCAATAAATTTTCAAAACATGAGTCTTATAGGCACGAATTTCTTTTTTATTCCGCAGAATAAAATTCGGTTTCGAAAGATTCAGTTTCGCTGCATTTCAACAAAACTGCACTGTAGTTAGACGATTACTTGTTTCCATACTTATGAAAATATTTTCTAGTAACACTTAGCTATTTAGCATCTTTTAGCAAATTGTATTTAATGATAATTAACGATTAGATTTAGTACACAAACTTTTAAATCAAAATACACTATATAAAACAATTGCTACTTAATATAAAACCGAAACTACTTACGATTATACTCAGTCAATGATGTGCACGTTCTAAAATTATGCTTTTTGTAACACTACGCGGTTACTAACTACGTATTTCCAGGGGGAATGTTTGACTAACTCTGTTCTTAAACAACGTTTCCTACAAAATATTCTCAGAAATGAAGCAAAAATAACCTCGTTCTGCGCATATTTATCTTCTACCTAAATATACATGATAGCTACGTTATGTACATCTCAACAAGTCAGGCACTAATCCAACAGTAAAATTCTTCTCTATCCAATCTCATTCAGTGTCTATTTAATTTTTTAAATTGCTTCAGGATATTTTTTTTAAATTTCATTTGGTAATCTCTCCTGATTTTCTGATAAAAGCTAACGCAAACGTTTTTAAGAAGAGTTAAATTGAGGGGTAATTTTCTAATATCTGCTTAAAAATTCTTTCGCAACTTAAATAATCATCTCACTTTGCCTATGAAATGCACTGAACGTAATTTGCATTAATAGCAAAAATGTTTTAAGCATTTTATTTTATACTTCAACAGTGCTGCTATGTTGTTGAATTGTTTTTAATAGAAGAAGCCAAGATATGTAAATTTTAAAATTCGTAACTGTTTAAGCAGTTTCAAATCGATCCAAAGCGAGATAAGGATACGGAAAGCTAGGAGATGGGATAGTGTTTCATTTAAATTCTTGAAATTGAATCTTCTTGAATATGATTGTGTCCCAGATTTATCTAACCTATGAATGAATGTAAACATTCGTATATTTTCAAAACATATTAAAAGCACATACAAATGCACTCAAGGTGTAGCCCCTGACTTATGTTATATCCCAGTATAAGTATCATTTCGAAGTTTATGTTAGCTTACTGATTATATGTGTATATATATATATATATATATATATATATATATATATATATATATATATATATTTTTTTTATAAGGTCTGGCTCGAAAGTAATGCGCCTATTTTTGTAAGAAATTTACTGAAGCGATTCGTACAATTACTCAATATTCTTCGAAATGCATCCCTCCTGCTTTAACACACTGGTTCCAAAGCAATTTCCATGCTTTAAATGCGTCCTGGAAGTCCGCAAGAAGGATGTCCTTTAGCCGCTTTGTTGTTCTCCAGGGTGCTCAAATGCTGTCCTTTGAGGCATTTTTTTAATCTTCGGGAACAAAAAGAAGTCGGGCGGGGACAAACCAGGACTGAAGCAACGCAAACGTCTCCAACGGTGTTTTCTCAAGTTTGAAACAAAACTCTGCGTATCGTTGATCTAGAGTTTTTTCCATCTTAATTTCCACAGAGCGCTCATACAAGGGTTCACTGAAACTGGCACCGTGACTCTCGAAGCCGATTGGCGCTGGTCGCGCTGTGTTCCCAAGACAAATTGGAATAGAATTTAAAACCTAACAAAAGCCGCTTAAATATTAAGCTAAATACATTACTATTAGAAAATGAGAAAATTACAGAGTACCAAAAATATTTTTTAATCTTCTCTGTGTAAAGCTTATAGGCCTTTAAATGATTTTGATTTTATATTTTAAATTTTATAATTTTAAGAGTATTTTCTTTGACCACTTTTATGCATTATGTGGAATAGAAAACGAAAGCATGTACGGAAAGAAATGAATTTAATGAGACTTTTATTTAGTGAAGAAAATGAGTGCAGTTTATTCGGTTTAAAGTCTCACTGAATTCATTAGAGCGGAACATGTTAATGTTTTCTATTTGATCAACCTGGTCTGAAACTTCAAAACACTTTTTCCTTGACAAGTTCTGTTTGAAGTTTTAAACAGAGGAGATTAACAAAAGTTTTTGGTGCTCTGTAATTTTCCCATTTTTTCAGTAGTTATGTATTTATTTTATTACTTGCCTTTGCTTATGTATTTCACTTTAACAACATGTTTAAGTAAAATGAAGGGAAAGTTTCAAATATTTAAGAGGCATTTGTTAGGTTTTAAATTCTATCCTAATTTGAATTTACTTTTAAATTTAATAGCTCTAGGCTCTAATTTTATATCTAATTTGTCGTTTCGTTTTTTAAAAAAGGCACCTCTTGACTACTTTATTATATATATATATATATATGTGTGTGTATATATGTATATATATGAATGTATAT